>OU862922.1:600000-1051786 GCA_917880885.1 Limnephilus marmoratus | reverse complement strand
TATTTACAAGTGTTGTGAAAAGCGATTATAGCTAGACACGTAGATTACATTGACTAATATACAATGTTTTAAATTTGCTTAAATTAATTACATGTAGGTAAATGATTTTGAAGGATGAAATTTTTCATCAATTTATAAGGCATCATTTCTCTGACAATGAATTGCCTATATTGTATTCTAATTATGTTGTTTGTAAAAATATTAAATTATGAATTATTGTTTATCATAATTCATAATTTAATATTTTTACAAACAACATAATTAGAATACAATACGAATATATGCAATTCATTGTCAGAGAAATGATGCATTATCAATTGATGAAAAATTTCATCCTTCAAAATCATTTACCTACATGTAATTAATTTAAGCAAATTTAAAACATTGTATATTAGTCAATGTAATCTACGTGTCTAGCTATAATCGCTTTTCACAACACTTGTAAATATTATGATATAAATAACCTTTCATATGTGTATAACTCTTATCAGAGTGAAATCTTAATGTATTCTATATTGGATACGTATTCCAATATAGCCTTATATTGACATCCATAAAAATAGTATCTAGCATTAATTTTTGTTTTTAATAATTCCAACTATGATTACTCAGATGTACTTATAAAATACACACATCTGAGCAGCATGTTGTTGAAACTGTCACTTAAATATTAAATTATAATTATTTTCAAATGTTTATTGATAGTTAATCGCAATAACATAATAAAAACAATAATATATCTACGCTGGACGCGAAATCACATTCAGGTCTAGTTATCTGTTACAAAAAGCTTCATAGTATATGGAATAAGTAATAATCGAGAATCAGTAAACATTTGAAAATGATTTTTATTTGTTAAGAATTTATATAGTGGTAAAAATACGAATGGTTGTCTGCGCAGTAAAGAATAGCATAACTTAAATAACACCGTATCATTTGATAAAATTTCAAAATATCTAATATGGTATAAGAAATTATTTTCCATTTAATTCGCTCTACGCGAGATATTTTATTCAGCGCTTATTGTATAGAAACAATAATTCAGGTAAAAATGATTATGTAAATGAATATACCTGCCCAATATTGCTACATTGACTCTGACATCACTTGAAGTAGCAAGTATTAAAAAATTTTATAACTATATAGTGTATACCGAAGCACATTTGTTTTCATATTTTGTTAAATCAATTAATTATTTACAATATGAAAACATACCAAACATAACAGATGATTACTATGTGTGCTTCAGTAAACATCGATTAATGTATATTTTTTAATTTTTGGTATGACCATTCCAGTATACAACTTGACACTTTAGTTATTACTTTCATATTTTTATGACACAGAGTCATGAGTACGTGGAATAATAAAAACATTATTTCGACGTTTAGTGTCAAACTAACCTTCGCAACTTTTGCAAAATATTGTATCTAATGTATGTTAAGTAATTAAGTATGTAGTTAAAATAATAACCTAATGTAGCATAATATACTATAGCTTACTACAACGTTTACGGTATAATATATTATTATTATAGATGTTAGCTTTAGAAAACTGATGGCAAATAAGCCAAATCTTTAACTAACAAGAATTATCCAAAGCATTATTGTCGATGCAGAAATGCTCCAATAAACAACTGGTCGCCTGTGATACATCAGCGACTTATTGAAAACATATATCAATATTTTTTGTAGACGCAGTATTTGCTCCGAATAAATAATTACATATATCACTATTTCCCGAATACTTTAGATATTAGCATTATATACTTAAATAGGATTATAATAAATTAAACACTCATTTATTTTTAATTATTAATATTATTTATATAACAGCATGCATTTGTTTATCACAAAATAAGGTGAATCAATTATCTATTATTTAAAAACATACTATATATACCATGCTATTTCTATAGAACTTGGGAACTTTGAGCGCAGGAATGTCTGGTTATTAACTAATATAAAGATGTATAAATTTAATTAAAATTATATTTAAGAGCTTCCAATGCGTTCACAAACTTATGGGGAAATCATTTATATAAATACCTTCACACATATACTATAATCTTTCTGAACGCATATGAACAAAATATCCTACGATGATGTCACATATAGGATATATTATATTTTTCAGTACTTTATTATGTTTTCGCATGATCTCACATCGCGTCAGGAGGCCTATTGTAATCCAAAACACTTTTAACAGCGACTACCTTTTTAATTATTATAAAAACTCAGTAACTGACACAATGTGACGTCACGATTTTTTTTCTTTGTACGCTTAGAAAATATCTTTTAGAATCCCTGCCAAATTTCATTATATCGTTTAGCAACTGGGGGGGAGGCATGTGGCGGTACCTACATTCAGCAAAAAACTTGACTGCTATATAGATATTTTCTGGGCGTGCAACACCGAAGATTGAAATCGAAGTGATTTGCATTTTTATCAGCGAGCCCGTTTTCATTCTCGATGGTGATTTGTTTCTGAGTGGTGATTCTCGTATAGCTCTTTATATTTGCCAAGTCATAATTAAATATTGTCGCAAGTTTTGAAATAAATAAATGACTAAAGTTATACCGCGTAATTACTATTACTTTTATTATATTACCTCCTGTGATAGTGAGTCTAAAACATAAACTGGACTAGATGCTGAGGTGAGTATCTACAAACGGGCATCTAGTTCAGAACATGATACAGTAAATATGTACACGAATAATCCACCACTGACAACACTCAACTTCAAAAACGCTGATTACGATTCTATTAACTACCAACTCACTAATACAGATTGGACTTTCTTAACCACTAACAGTGATATCGAACAAATACTAGAAAAACTCTATGAAACATTTTCTGAAAATATAAAATCTCATGTCCCCTCGTATACACCAAAACACAGAACATATCCAATTTGGTTCTCCACAGATCTTATACTCTTACTTAAACAAAAAAACAGCTACATAAATTTTTTAAACTGACTCACCAAATCAACGACTACTCAAACTTCTCAGAAACAAGAAAGAAATGTAAAAACTATCGAAATTGTGTTATAAAGCACACATCACCTCCGTTGAGAAAACTGCGCTAGGAACAAACAATCTTTGGAATTTTGTTAAAAAATGAAACAATGAAAGTACAGACTACCCCCCCACAATGCATTATGATGGCAAAATAGCCAATAGCACCTTTGATATTGTTAATTTGTTTGCGGATCATTTCCAAAGTGTATACGAAGGTGAAATACCAGATAACAACGTACCATCATACACATACCAAAACACAATACATCTACATAATTGCCTCATAACACAGGAATCATGCTTACATAAAATCATTTCACTTGACCCTAACAAATCTGCAGGCCCAGATAACATCCCACCAATATTTTTCAAACAATGCGCATCTGCAATATCAGGTTCACTCACCGCACTATTTAACCACCTACTTTCTTCTGGACATTTTCCAACCCGTTGGAAATCTAGTTATATTACCCCGATTTTCAAAAAAGGCGACGACACAGACATTAAAAACTACCGTCCTAATATGCCAGTGGCGGATACAGAGGGGGGCGCGCCCCCCCCTCCCCCCCCCCCCTTGCGGGCCGCACGCTATTCGTTCTAGTCTTGGGTAACTGGCCAGACTGAACAGCATAAATATACCAATCCCCTGAACAGATTTTCAAGAATATAACCAACTGGTTATTGGTATCTAAATAAATGGTTATTTGGTTATTTAGTTATTTAGTTAGTGATGGTTATTTGTTTTTGGGGTGTTATTTGCCCTGATGATGGACACTGTAACGCTGTCCGAAACGTTGGCTAAAGGAGAAGGTAGCGCAACATGGCATAACACCCCAAAAACAAATAACCATAATACTTTTGGCCGTGAAAATCTAAATTCATATCAGTTTGTATCAAGGGCGGATCCAGGATTTTTTTCTGGGGGGGGGCACAATAGGTGGACGGGCAAAAAAATTAACAATTACTGTTAGGATTTTTTTCTGGGGGGGGGGGGGGGGGTACAAGGGGCGGACGGGCAAAAAATCAACAATTACTGTTAGGATTTTTTTCTGGGGGGGGGGGGGGCACAAGGGGCGTACGCGCAAAAAAATCAATAATTACTGTTAGGATTTTTTTCTGGGCGGGCACAAGGGGTGGACGGGCAAAAAAATCAACAATTATTGTTCAAGTATGTATAGGAAGGTTTTTGAAAGTGTCAAAACAACAGAAAAATTAAATGTTTAATAAAGACAGTTTTCTGTACTGTGATGGAATCTCCACAGTACACAAAAATACCGTCTGGGGGGGGCACGTGCGCACGTGCCCCCGTGCCCCCCCCCCCCCCCCCTAAATCCGCCCTTGGTTTGAATGATGAATTATCCTTCAGCAAAACTTTCAACGCGTTTTAATGCAATAAAATATATACAGGCGGATGTATAGTTTTTTAAATATATTGTCAACCAGGTGGAAAAACGAGTTTAAAAAGTTTCGAGAAAAACGCATTCAAAGTTTTGCTGAAGGATAATTCAATATACATACTGTTTCCTTGATCAAATCCTAAACAATGATTTAAGGCACCAGGACACTGTAAAAAAATGTTTGTAATTTTTATTTCATTTCATTTTCTGAAGTTAGCAATGCTCTCACCAAATGTTTTTTACAGCATTTTATGTGAAACCGTTTTAAACAGTTTGTATGTTGAATTATCCTTCAGCAAAACTTTGAACGCATTTTTCTCTAAACTACGTTTTTCAACCTGGTGGACAACATATTCGAAAAACTATACATCTTATTTGCATGCACCACGCACCAAATCTTAAACTGTCCGATAATCCAGTCACTATAGCTATTACAGTACTATCCATAAGACGTGTAGGCAACTGCCTAGGGGCCCACATTGGTGAGGGGCCTCTAGGGTAAAGGGCCCCGAGACGTGCATTGCCTAGGGGCCCCGACATGTTTAAGCCGGCCCTGGCAGGCTCCTTTTGTCCATAAGGCAGTGTAGGCCACTGCCTAGGGGCCCCGCATCGGGTAGGGGGCCCTAGGGTAAAGGGGCCCCGAGACGTGCATTGCTTAGGGGCCCCGACATGTTTAAGCCAGCCCTGACAGGGCCGTATTGTCCACAAGGCAGTGTAGGCCACTGCCTAGGGGCCACGTATCGGCTAGGGGCCTCTTTGGTAAAGGGCCCCGAGAAGTGTATTGAGTAGGGGCCCCGACATGTTTAATCCGGCCCTGACTATGGTACCAGGCGAGAAAAATTTACCATAAGAAATAGAAAACAAAATTCATTCAAAAATAAAACGCATTCAATATTTGCTGAAGGATAATTCAACATACAAACTGTTCCAAACGGTTTCACATAAAATGCTGTATCTCCGTCAATTTTTACAATTTCCTTAAAAAAATTGGTGTGAGCATTCTTAACAAGTGCATCTATCAAAAAAAAATTACAATGGTGTCTTAAAGCCTTGTTTTGGGTTTGATCAAGGGAACATGAGGCGAGACTGGGGGCCCGGGGCGGACCGCCCCCCCCCGCCCCCCCTTAGTCCGCCACTGACTAGTTGTCTAGTTATTAGTAGTTTTCATGGTTGTGAAGTTATTTGGTTTTGTCCGTGGGTATTGGGTATCGGGTGAGTTGTGGTTTTCATGGTTGTGTAGGTTATGGTTTTGTCAATGGGGGAGTGGTATTATCGAGTAGTTTTTGATCCAAAGAAAGAGATAGCGCTATACGAACTACAAAGATCTATCTCGTTTTGCCTCACTGAAGAAAAAAGAAATATCCAATATATGTGACTGTCTAATCCTACAGTCAAACATCGTCAAATTACAAAATTGGTGTGTCGCAAACAACTTATTCCTCAATATCGATAAATGTAAGACACTAACATTTTGTCGAACAAAGACCCCACTATCTTTCAAATACACAATAGATAAGTAATAAAATCTTAGAAAAAGTCAAAGAAATTAGGGATCTTGGAGTTGTGTTTGATTCGCAATTAAATTTTATAAATCACATACAACAAATAACTAACAAAGGCATGAAAACACTAGGATTTATAATCAGAACAATCAAAGACTTCGATTAATTGGAAGTTATAAAAATCGTATATTTGTCACTCGTACGCAGCTTGCTGGAATACAATGCCATAGTTTGGTCCCCATATTATCAAATTCATATAAGAAATATCGAAAGAGTGCAGCACAAATTTTTAAGATTTATTAACTTCAAGTTACACATACCTATTCAACACATTAACTACACATCTTTACTAAATACACTTAAATTGCATTCTTTGGAAAACAGAAGAAAAATAAACGACCTAACTTTTTTGTTTAAATTATTCACTCCGAATTAGATTGTTGCGAACTCCTGCATCTCATTGACTTTAAGGTACCAACTTGAGCGACAAGGCAAAACATATTACTCTGCAACAATAATTCTCTAACCAACTACCATACAAACGCATCAATTTCTCGACTACGTGTGTAGTGTACTAGGGAACTACACCTCAAATATCGATGTATTTAATACAAGTTTACCGTTATTCAAGAAATATCTGAACAATATTTTTATGTAGAATATTTTGATATCTAAGGAGCATCACGTAGGGTCTATTGCATATATTTGTGTATTTCTATATAAATTTACAATGAAAAACCTTGTTAACGTTTTGTTTTTATGTATCTTGCATTTTGTCATGTATTATTTATGACATTTAATCAGTCACCTGTAAATTTTGTAATTACTAACATGCCTACTAGTTTATTTTCTATGCCATTCACAACTTAGAAACTTTCTCTTTTATTGTAATACACTATCTTTCCTTAAATTTATCTGTATACCTACCTTTCATATGATGTTTACTAGTTATGTTTTTATACTTTATCTTTTTTATTAAAAAAAACTGTCTCTGTATTATAAACTTGTCATGTAAACGCCCATCAGGGCGTTGAAAATTAATAAATAAAAAAAAATTATTGTACTTAAATAAAAACGACTCAAGATTCAAAAGTGTTTACGATATAAAAGGTCCATTTTATACCAAAGACTTTATATACTTAGTCCAGTAAAGGAAGGAGTTGTAGAGTACGTGAGCAGGAACCTAAGCGATTCTTTCAGGACTTGTTTAGGGTGCTTAGGGTGTGAACATACTAAAAGTCCTGACGTTTCGGTGGTGAGCTAGGGGGGGGGAGGGGGGGGGGATGGTCCCGATTTTCGGGTTTCCGTTTATATCTCAAAAACAGTGCGTCGCAGAGGAAAACTTTTTTAAAATAAGTAAAAGCTCATAAGATTATCTACAACTTTTATTCTATACGTAATTTTGGAAATCCCAGCCGTTTTTGAGTTATACGCTCCACAAATGTCAATATTTTCGAAAAAAATCATTTTACCTCACATTTTTCATCAAACATTCCTTCATATCGTCTAAAATATTCATCCAAGAAAGAAATTTATTTGAAAGAAGTTGTAACTAATTTAATTACCTTTTAGAATATATGTATATATGTAAATAAATCTCCAACCAGTAAATATTTACAGCAATTTTAAGTTTTTTCGTAAAATGGTAAAATGTCATCATTTTCAGAAAAAGCTGTTTTTTCTTACCAAATTATTAAGACGGGTTTTTTCTTCATGGGAAATTCCTTATTAATTTTTGCACGCAAGAAAGCAGGTAAGTTGTCCTCGAACAGATGATTAGTGGAATTCATTTTATAATCATTATTATTGTGATCATGGGTGATTAGGTTAGTCGTCGGAGATGCTACAAAATAACGTGCTACGATGCATTTCGAGTTGGTGGAAAGGCAATGAATGCGATAGTGTGCTTGACATTCTCAGACATCAAGTTGTCCCGCAAAGATCGGGCATTCCCAATGTATTCTGTCAGCTCGTCGATAAAAATTCACAATGAAAAGGTTGCAGTTGACCCAACATTGCTGTTTCAGCGGATGTGTATAAGCAAACGATCAGATGAGGATTTGATGAAATTCTTTGAGTATGAGTTGGCCCCATTTCCCTTGGCACTGTTCTCAATAACATCATGTTACACTCTCAACTTTATATGGATTCACGTTTTCATATCCTCTTTGGACGTGAGGGTCCTGGCAAGCGTTGTTCATCCATGGCATCGTCATTCTCAGTCTACGTCATTCTACGTCATCTTCATCGTCGTCCTCGGCAACAGGCACGCTATTGAGACATCTCCCTTGGCAGTGAAGGCACGCTGCAGAACAGGTCAGCATTGCTTTTCGGCATCCGCATTTGCCAATTGCACAATCCTTGGCGCAGTGGCAAAATATCATTTTCAGAAGGACCTCCGGTGCTGGAGGATCTTCTGTTGTAATTGACGCCAGGGTGTCTCCTTCGTGTTTCCACCCCCATTCTTCAGGGGACAGCTCAATCCCGAGCCACTGCTGAACTTGGTGGTATGTCCGCCGGGAATGCTGTTTAGCTGCACTCTCTGTTGGAGGGAGGGAGCTGATGTCAGGCTTCATATTTGTCACGGACCTTGTGAACGACTGGAAGCGGTACTGGTTAAGGGAGGTCTGTCTTTTTGGCGCTGCATACCATTTCAGGAAGCATTTACTTCCAGCCTCTTCAACCTCGTCGTGAGTAGAGGAGGGGTTGTTAAAGATCATTGCCGCTTGCTTGATCATTTCTGACTCCAAGTACAATTTTGAAAAGCCCACCTTGCTTCTCCTGAAATTTGCAGACGTTGTATCGCATCCGGTAAATGAATGTAAAAATATGATGTATTCAAATCCACGATGCTGCATCTCTTGGGTGGACAGTGCCAATGTTTTGGTTTTCCCTCGTCCGGGTTTCAGCAACAAAATATCTTAGGTGGGAGGAGTGGAAGCAATCAAAAGGACAGTGAGGTCCACATCCTCACCAAAGACAGCCACAGAGTTGTGAAAGGATAGTTCCACAGCAGTCTTCACGATAAGGACGTCAGCATCATCGGTGGCCTGATGAGTCTGTATCCCATTCTCCCGAAACTTAGTCTGTAGTAAGGAGATGAAGTTACTTTTGTTGGTAGGATTGGATAAAAAATCTTCCTGTTTAACGGGTATTGATTTGTTCCATGTCAAATTGATGTCGGCTGACCTTCTCAGTCTGTATCATCGCATCTGTTCTTGTGATTTTGTACTATTGACTGGATTTGCGTACCCATCAAATATCACAGTGCGAATCATTCCAGGATAGTGGTGGTTGACATAGGTGATATAACGATCACAAATTGCGGCAACGGAGACATCTTTTTGTCAAATTACTCTGTATAATATAGATAATATGTATAATATGATAGAAATCCTCCGTCCACAACTATGTTCATCTGAGACAGTAGAACAATTTTTTGGTAGGCTCGAATAAGCTATACAGAACAGATTTATTTGTCTTTCGCATCCCACTTTCATTGAACAGTGCCAAGGGAAATGGGGCCAACTCATACTCAAAGAATTTCATCAAATCCTCATCTGATCGTTTGCTTATACACATCCGCTGAAACAGCAATGTTGGGTCAACTGCAACCTTTTCATCGTGAATTTTTATCGACGAGCTGACAGAAGACATTGGAAATGCCCGATCTTTGCGGGACAACTTGATGTCTGAGAATGTCAAGCCGACTATCGCATTCATTGCCTTTTCACCAACTCGAACAGCATCGTAGCACGTTATTGTAGCATCTCCGACGACTAACCTAATCACCCATGATCACAATTATAGGGGCTTATAAATAGCCCCTGACACGAGGGAATGACTACCCTATGTAAATTAACAAAAATTGAATTCTTCCCTATGTGACACAAAAACAGTTGACCCAGCAATTCCAAATTCCAAAGTGAAAACAAACAATACTCACTCAGAGAATGCAGCTCATTGGCGATGTCCAACACAAAAGACACTTCTTTTGATTAAAAATATCAAAGCGGTATTGAATAATCTCAACAGATGTTTTGCACAGCAAGGAAGTTTCAACAATGAAAAAATTTGCATATTAATAATGCGTGCCACAATCTTGTACAACAATAATTCAAGTATTGGATGAATTATTCGATTATGCGTGACTAGGAGCGACATCTCTTGGCCTTTCACTGACACTCCCGTCGGAAGCAATTGCCTGCCTCACAGAGGTAAGGAAATGCATGAATACACTGAATTTCAAGTCACATAGGTACTCAATACAATACAAAAACCATAGATGGCGCCCTCATGGTCTCATAGCATAAATTATTAATTGATTAAGAAAATGGATCCAAATATATTTATGGCGCGTATCCATATTCCCCGCCTTGGAAGTTCGTAGAGCTTACAAAAGAAAGAGTATAAAAATACAAATGAAACAAGAAATGAAATAGAAATAAAGTGACTGTATTCACCGATAATATTCAGGAATGACACGCATTGGAAATTCGCAGAATCTCACAAAATAAAGAAAAATAACTAAAAAATACAATGTAATAAAGTTCAATTGACCAAGATAACGGATATTAAGTAATGCCATGTCTGGGTCAGAGATCATTGAAACAATGACTAAAAAACAAAAAATAAATAAATAAAAATAAACAAAAATAGATAGAATATAAAATTATTGCCTTGGAATGGGATATAATTTGACAACCGGACGTTTAAAAGAACCAAATCGTGTCTTTACCGTCGCAACGCGAACAATTTTATCCATTCCGGGATGGATTTCAGTTATCACGCCTAAAGGCCAATTTAACGGAGGGGAATCTTCCTGTCCCACTAGTACGACAGTTCCGATATCTATCGGATGATCAGAAGTAGTCCACTTCTGCCTGACTTGCAAGGTGTGCAGATACTCTGAACGCCACTTCTTCCAGAAGGACTGAACCATGCTGTCTAATAATTGCTTACGCTGAGTCAAATTGATTTTACCGTCTGCCAGGACAAAAGCAGGCAAGTACTGCAATGGTGTCGACATTAAAAAATGCGCAGGCGTAAGGACTTCTGGATAAGGGTCAGAAGACATTTGTTTATTTGTTTATTTTGTTTATTTGTTTATTTGTTTATTAGGAACATACACAGTACATAAGTTTACAAGTTATAAGGAATGTTAAATAAAGTAATTACATGCTTTAGTACCTATTACGTAAGTCCGTATAATATCTGGGATAATACGCCTGGGATTTGAACAGTTCTTAAAACTTAACTAATGAATGAAAGAGAAGAATAATATTAAGGAAAATTGTATACAAAGATAAAAGAGATTTTTTTTTTTTAGAACAAGAATTACATGCTAACAAATTGTAATTAGTTTAGTGAAAAGATGAGTATTTTTATAGCAATAAATACATGCTCATGAGTAGTAATTAAAGTTTAATGAAAATATAAGTGTAAATAAGAAGTTTTAAAATTAATTATATCACGCCAACAAATTTAGTAAATTAGTTTTGTATGTTTGCAGGGAGTTGTGGAAAATGTCTAAGTGTAATAATTTTTCATAGTGTGTATAAGATGTGATTGCGCGAGAGATTGGTGAGTTTTGTGCTGCATTAGTATTATTGGATCCTATGTGAAAAAGTGAAGTGTGCCTGGTACGCCTCATTGGAACATTTAAACCAATGACAGATAGCAATTCGGGACTATCTATTTTATTATTAAGCAGGTTATGTAGAAATATCAGATCTGACAGTGTGCGTCTTTTTTGTAAAGATAACATATTATTTGAAGTTTTGTTGTATTTCTTGAGTAAATATTTCGAAAATTTATTCTGTATACATAACTGTAAGTGGACGCGAATTCATTATGCACTCAATTTGAACTAGCACAGTATGTAACTCCTCATAGGTGAGAAGCTGAGTTCCAATCACACGGTACAAGTGTGTCTTCATGCTCTTTATGTTCGACTCCCACATACCCCCAAAATGAGGCGCGCGTGGTGGAATCATTTTCCACTCTATACGACGCTTAGCGAGTTCGCGCTTTAATGAGGGCTCATATTCAGATTCAACCAAAAACTTGTAGAGGTCATCTAATTGTGCCTTCGCACCCACAAAATTAGTACCATTATCTGAATACAAGCATGTTACCGGGCCACGCCAAGAAATAAAACGGCTGAAAGCAGGCAGGAAAGCATTTGAAGTTAAGTCAGAGACCAACTCAATATGAATAGCCTTAGTGGATAGTGGAATATGAATAGCCTTAGTGGATAGTGGAATAAAGTTTCATATTTGTTTTATTATAATATATTATGAATAGCCTTGGTCACAAGGCATACGAATAGACAAATGATTGAGAATGTTGTCCTCTCCGACGAGTCAGCGTAATACGGAGGGGACCTGCGTAATCTACACCGGTATGTACGAAGGCCTTTGCTTCTGCAACACGATATGACGGTAAATCTGCCATCTTTGGTGTAGGATGCGATGGATTTAAGCGGAAGCAACAATTGCATTTCCGCACCATCGCCCTAATAACAGTCCTAGCATCTAATATCCAATAGCGTTGACGTAAGATAGACATAAGAAGACCTGGGCCTGTATGACAGTTCACGACATGAAAGTGAGCGATGATCAGATCGACAACACAGTCATGTTTGGGAAGTAAAACCGGATGTTTAACCTCAAAAGGTAAATCAGATTTAGAAATCCGCCCCCCAATACGTAACAGATTATCTCCATCAAGAAATAGAGATAAACTCTGAAGTCTTTTGGAATGAAATTTGCCTTTCTGGAGTGCAGCAATATCTCCTGCAAAATGAATACTCTGCACAGCACGAATCACAGCCTTTTCAGCAGTCATAAGATTATTGACCGTTCCAGAGGAAAGTGATATCTTTTTTATGAATCGGAGGACGTAAACAACAATCCTTAGTAGTTTATCCCAAGTGGATATACGCTGAGCCAGTTCACTCAGGACCGATTTTTCACCCTGAAATGTTGCAATGAGCACATTAGCTTTGTGTTCAGGTATTTCACCAGTATTGGTAGTGTGAAACGGTTTTAATGGCCATTCCAAAGGTGGGCTGCGAATCCATGATGGGCCGTTCCACCATAAATCATGTGAAATGAGTTGGGAAGGAAGCATGCCACGAGAAAGGCAGTCGCTCGGGTTTTCACTACCAGCAACATGGTTTGGCAAATGACTTTATTTGGTAGGATCGTACTTACTAATGTAGCCAAGGTATGAAGATAAATTAATACACAGGTTGAGGTTCCGGACTCCACGTTTATTGAATGTTGGATACAAAGCATGACACGACAAAAGTTCGATTCAGAAGGATTTGAAGGAAAATGGCGAGTATGACAGCGAAAAGCGACGAACGACCCAAAAGGGCGCAAGTAAGGGAATGAAATTGCCTACCAGTTTATTCTGGCGTCTGGCCCGCAAGCGCTCAGATCTCAGGGATACCCTTATACAAAATTACTTTATGGCTGTAAAATGAAATCGCTGTCATTCTCTACAATGGTAAAAGTTCTTTGGAGACAAATTTTCTTGGCACTGAGCTACGCGATTACTAACAAACACCGACCAGCGATGCGGTGAAGAATGTATCCAAGAGAGCGCAACGGTAGAATCGGAAAACGCATATGTTCCTGCAATAGGAAGACGCTCAGAATAATTATCTTGAACCGTCCGTATTAATTTGGACATCAATACTGCGGCACAGAGCTCCAAACGAGCGAGGGTCGTCACTTTGGTGGGAGAAACCTTTGATTTTGCGCACAACAATCTCACTGTAATTTTCCCAAACAGATCAGTGGTGTGCAAATAAATCACACAGCCGTAACCATTCATGCTTGCTTCGCAGAAAGCAACAACGAGCACCGTACTGTCTTTCAGGACACCAACATGGCGAGGGATTTTCATCATTGAAATTAGAGGAAATTCCTGTGTAAGCGCCGAAAACCGACGAATAACGCTATCAGGGGGTGTATCATCCCAACCAATGTTGCACAGCCATAGCTCTTTGATAAGTAATTTAGCGTACAGAATGACAGGGGCGACCAAGCCGAGGACATCAAATAAGCGGGCGACTATGGAGAGTATGCTCCGCTTTGTGCACTTCTCCTGAACATAAGATGCCGTAAAGAAGAAGCTGTCATCAGCTGGTTCCCACGACAGGCCCAACACCTTAGAGGTATTGTTAGAACCAACAGTGAAGTCCACTGAGCTGCGGTGAGAATACGGGAGGTTCTCAAGTACAACTTGAGAATTACTAGTCCATTTTACTAAATCAAAGGCACCGGACTTAAACAATGAGATTAATTCTCGAGAAAGACGTATGGCGCTGGGCTCATCTGCAATAGAATAGACCAGGTCGTCCATGTACAGCTTGGACTCTGCCACTTTGGCAGCGTCCGGGTAATGTGGTCTCATATCCTGGGCCAACTGGCGAACCGTCCGCATTGCTAAGTATGGACTTGCCGTCAAGCCGAAAGGAACTCGATTGAACTGAAAAGTTCGTATGAGACCATTATTTGAGAATCGAAATAAGATCCTCAGGTATCTGCGATGCTTGCTAGGAACTTCAATCTGTAAATACATTTGCTTTATATCCGCAGTCATAGCGATGGGAAAAAGACGAAAGTCAAGCAAAAGCAGAAACAAATCGGCTTGCAAATTGGGACCAGTATGAATAATATCATTCAGTGACAGCCCTGTGTGTGTTTTAGCACTAGCATCGAGCACAATACGAGGCATTGGTTTGTCTGGACGAGTGACAGCATGATGTGGGATGTAATATCCATCTTCTGTGATATCAGACTCTGAGACTTCTGATAGGTAATTATTTTCAATATATTCACTGATAATCTTGTTATAATTCTCCTGCAAAGCAGGGGAATGTTTAAATTTTCGCTCCAATGCCAAAAATCGGCGTTGGGCAGCAGTACGAGAATTACCCAATTGTCTTGGATCTTTACAGAAAGGTAAAGCAACAGAATATCTACCATCATCAGTGCGAGAAATTGATGAAGTAAAGAGATTCTCACATTCTGTCTCCTCCGGACTTAGAAATTTTATATTAGGTATCTCTTCTAACAGCCAAAATTTTTGCACTAAATCATTCAGTGCGAGTGCCGAAAATGATGTGTTTGTGTTGAGCACATTATTGGGGAAATCACCCATCAACACGAAACCGAAAGCGGTCGATAACGCGGGGGGTGCACTAGTACCCGATTCAACCCTGTTCCCTAAATAAATATATGGGAACATTTGCGCACCGATGACGACATCCACGCATCCAGGAATATTCCACGTTAAGTCTGCGAGAGGTATGCCCTCTAAGTACCTCATGTCACCCTTGGCTATATAGTGATTAGGTAATTGGTCGGTGATACTGTCAACGACAAGCGCATGTATATTATATTTATTCTCTGGATATACGCGAGACTCAATATCCAAATACACGTAACCGAAAATTGGTCGAGACGTTGATCCAATTCCTTTGACAAACGAATTACTCAAAGGAATTATTGGTAAATTCAGCGTCTTACAACAATCGACCGTAATCAAATTATTTTGAGAGCCATTATCAATTAGGCACCGAACAATAACTTTATTTCCGTTTTTAAGCTTCGCGTATACTTGTGCGGTCGAAAGTAAAATAGAAGAGTTCGGTATTACTTTGGCACAAAGCGAACACGAAGGATTGACATTCGCGGTCCCCTCCACTTGCTTATCACCAATGCCAGTTCCATTGATGCTGGATAACACTGGAGGGGGGACTGACGGTTCTTCACTGGTAGGTACTTGCGACGTATGTACATGAGTATTGGTTTTCATATTATTCACACTGCCGAAATGTAAGAATGTATGATGACGTTTATTGCACAAATCACAAACTAACCCCGATTTGCATGACTTGATTGTATGTGAACCACTAAGGCAATTTACACAGGCATTTTTCGATTTTATAAATTCAAATCGAGCCTGTGGGGAACTCATACATTTAAACTTTGAGCAAACGTTGACTAAATGATCAGTTTTGTTACACAGAATACATCCTTTCGGCGGAGCTGGGAAGCGCGGAATATTCGCATTACTCGCGACGAACGATTTAGTATTATTTGATCGGGAGGACGAAATGGGATGCGTTTTATTTACGACACCATGCGAGTTACTCGTTCGTTCTAAAATCTTTACTTGATCTTGTACAAACGAAACTAACTCCTTATAAGAAGGAATTTCTTTATTACGAACTGTCAGCTCAAAGTTCTGAGCCGTCTGTGAATCAATTTTTCTTACCGCGCAGTGAAACAAAATAAGATCAGTTAAATCTTCAATACCTAACTGCTTTAATGCCGAGTTTCTACCCAGCCTTCAAGCTGATAACACGTATAAAAATCGCTCCGCGTTTTTTTAATTCTAAAAAATAGTAAAGTTGAAGTTTTCAAAAAATTTTTTTTGCTGTCTTATACAGCTTGTGAAGGGCTATATGGCCCTATTGTTTTTTTTTTCTGAAAATTCCATTTTTTAACCTAACTTTGTGTAAAAAAGTGTTAAAATCTAATTTTATTTTTTATCGGGCGACCACGCCAGGTCTCCCGATATTCATTATCACACATGTGTACGTATCTGTGAGACATTCGTGCCACAAAAAACTGTGTTAAATTTGACTCATTTTTCCCTATTTTATTAACAATTTTATATTATAACAACAAAAAGTGTGTTTTTTCATATTAATAGTGTCGCATGTGTTGTTTTTTGTGTCGTTTTTAGCATCACCGGATGCAGAAAAATTTTCCGCGTACGCTGATACCTTTGGACCTAAAATCAGTGCAGGTTTAATGTCAATTTTTATCAATTTAGTTTCTCCACGTGGAATTCCTTCTAGAACCTTCCATAGATTTTTCTAGACGTGATTAAAGAACTATTTAATTTTTGTACGAAGAACTTGTGTTTAACTTAAAAATATTTTTCAATTTTGGATATTTTGTATGGATAACCAAATTAAATTTGAATTATTATCGGACCATATCCACTTCAGTGACTGTATAATATTCTTTATGTTCCATCTTTGATGGAATGTCAAAATCTGACCTTTGTGTGTTAAATTATACTTAGGTGTTCCTCAGGGACCACGTTTGGACCCCTTTTTGTATGTAACTTTTTTTACGGGGCGACATTTTGAAGTTTTAATCAAAGTTTTAGTCAATCATTTTCCCCTTTTTTTCCCCATTTTTGGGGAAAATTTCAAATTTCTAGGGAAATTCCCTCAATTTACCCCATTTTTAGTGTGATATGCCATCCGACGTGGAATCGACTCAGGATTCGACTGGTGCTGGTCCCGATCAAGAGAAACGAAAAATTGATCGTCAATTTGCCATTAAAGCCAGAATAGAAGAACTTAGGAGTGAAATGGAGTCCTTAAGCTCAAAAAAGAAACGACCCAAATCCAATAAGAAACTGTTTGGGGGCGAATTTGTGTCCCAAGCAGTGGAAAGTGACACCGATGAATGTTCGGATATAGATACGGTCCCCCCCCCCGCGGCTGGCACAAGTGGACACTCTTTTACCGCGATTTCTATACCTTCTCCTAATGCCAGTTTACGTAAAAAGGTCAGGCATAGCGATTCTTCTAACGTGAACCAATGGAAGCTAGTCCCAGCAATGTCAAAATGCCACAAAATAAGATCTATTATTACTGATGGATCAAATAAGCTCAATAAAGGAGACAAGAGTTCAATCAATGAACTTTTAGATGACTTGATGTCTGACATAACTAATCTCATGTTAGACTTAAACACAGTCACTACCAGGAGTTCAACTATTGAGGACATACTTATTTCTCAAAATCTTATGTCTAAGAATATTAATAACTTGATCCAAGCACGTCCGAATACAAGTATACCTCAACCTGTCACCATAGCTGCTCCTTCATATGCGATGATAACTGGTTCTGCACCTAACTCCAAAACACTTGTTGTAAACGGCTTTGAGCGCCCAATTCCGCCTAAACCACTTACAGTGCTAGTCTACCCAGATAAGCCGGAGGGTACTACCTCCGAGGAAACGAAAAAGAACCTGGAGAAGACTATCAACCCTCGCACGGATGGTTTTCAAGTAGTTAGATTACGCAAAATAAAGGGTGCCGGCATGGCCATTCAAGCAAAAGATAAAAGGGATCTTGATAATATTAAAAAAACCGAGGCTAAACTAGCAGCTAGCGGCCTGAAAATCGTGAGCCCTCTGGGTAGACTACCAAAAATAGTTATTTATAACGTACCTCGTGGTGAACCGTCTGCAGACTCGGAGCTCTTTAAGGAGATCTATTCGACCAATCTGGAGGGTAAAACCTCTCTTTCACTGGAAGACCATCTAAGGACCATGCGCCGAGTATCGCTCTTTGGAAAGCGTGACTTGCCTACCATGAACATGGTGGTGACATGTCACCCCAACGCCAGGCGTGTACTAATAGATAGCGGATTGTGCTTTCTTGGCTGGTCTGCCTGTCGAACGCGTGATTTCACTGGGGCTACCAGATGTTTCAAATGCCATCAATTTGGGCATATAACCAAAACATGTAATCAAGTAAAAATCACCTGTCGTCACTGCGCCGCAGAAGGACACGACTACGAGGAATGCCCCATGAAAGCACAACCTGCTGTCTGTGCCACCTGTACGAGATTCAAGAAACCGGCTGACCACCCGACTGGTGACAGGATGTGCCCCGCTCACAAAGCCGCTATAGAGGCACAAATTAATATGACTGATTATGGCTCTAGTTAATCCAATTTCTATTGGCCAGATCAACTTGCAGCGTTCCCGGATGGCCACTTTGGAGGTGCTGCGAGTCATGTCTGACCGCAATATTGACATCATGCTCATACAGGAACAGTACACTTGGCAAGGTAAAACTCCAATTAATTTTCCGGGGACAGTTCTCGAAGTTGGCCGATCTCCGGGGGCGGGTGTCCTGGTCAACACCTCATTGATCAGTCCCCTCCTTTTGGACGGTTATTCCGACGAGTACCAAACCTGTGTATGTATAAGATTTGGTGATACTGAAATCTTTTTGATCTCAGTCTATTTTAAGTTTGGGAACCCGGTTGGACCCCACATCCTGAGTTTGACGCGCGCACTCAATGCGCTGAAAGGTCGTAACATTGTTATCGGAGGTGACTTTAATGCTCGCTCACCACTATGGTTTGACACTAACGACTGTAGGACGGAACGTTCAGACGCCGTGGAAGACCTGATTGCTGCGCAAGGTCTTAGCATAATTAATGAACAGAGTTCTCTTTTTACTTTTTCAAACATACATGGTGAGAGTAACATTGACTTAACTCTTTGCTCTGGGTCAGTTGCAACCAGGATTTCAAGGTGGACAGTCCATGAGTGCGAAATTATTTCGGATCATAGACTAATTACATTTACGGTTGGTGTTAATAAAACTGAGATTCCAAGATCCTCCTGGTATTTCAACACCACTAGGGCGAATTGGGATAACTTTGGGATAGCGCTACGAGATTCTTTAAGGGATTTTTACCATGTAGCCGCTACTGATCCGGATAATTTGGGAAACTTTTTTAATAAGGCGGTTGTATCTGCTGCCAACTCGTCCTTGGGCAGAACAAACCCAAATATGAGTATTCGGACGCCGTGGTGGTCACCTGAGCTGACTTCGCTAAAGGGGGCTTACAAGAGAGCCTACAGGGCGATGGGATCGGCTAGGAGTGGCGGTCGTACGGAGGAGGAAACAGCCGCTCTCCTGGGTGACCTAAGATCTGCCAGGTCGGCTTTTAAGCGGGCCGTTCTTCAAGCGAAACGAGCTGCCTGGCATAATTGGGTCCAAGAAGTGGGTAACGCCAACCCGTGGAATATCCACAGCGCAATTAAGAAATCCGGTAAAGGATCTGATCGGTTTTTGTCAACTGTAATTGGGAATATTGATGGTAGGAACGCTGAGACGGTAGACGTGGCCTCTACCCTCGAGACACTTCTGGGCGAGTTAGTTCCTGTAGATTCAGTAATTGGGGAAAGTGACCACCATACCCAGATTAGAAATCTGGCACGGCTGCCTCCTAGTAACCTCGCCCAAGAGGATAATATGTATAGAGTCACTAAGGCAGAAATTGAAGTTATAATTAAGGGTTTGGGTCCTAAGAAGGCACCAGGGCATGATAGGCTCAACGGCGTAATAAGGAACTCCAGTGAAAAATATTATGGCTTTAAAAAAATATGTTCATATAGACCAATAAACGCTGATTCTGAATATATAACTTTTATTCCATAATATTAAACGCAGAGTTTTTAAAAAAATATTAAAAAGTGCATTTTTAAACCTCTCCTGAAAACACAGCGTTAAGTTGGCATTACTGAAATGGTGAAACGTGACGTCACGCGTCACGCTGTCACCTGGTGATCGCGTGTATTGTATTGTATTGACCAGTATTGACATTTGAAATGACACTTAAGCAATTCAACATTTCGTGTTTTTGGTTTATTTTCATACTGTTTATAGAGATTTAGATAAATAATAGTTATTGTGTTTATTGAAACATAATTTAGGCCCTCAACAATTTACGAAAGGGGCTATATTTGCGGACAATCGGGAATAAATTTTGCCTATTTGAGGTTAACTATTCGTGTCATATTTTGACATTGTATTTTCAAATTGTTTTTAGTAAAGGGATACAAGCTATTACGCAATCGTCATGCAGTGTATTATGCCAGTTTATGTGTGTGTTATACATAAAACAATGTACAAAATCACGCCTGGACCAACAAAATTGAAGAACGATATCACTTGTATTTGCAAAGATGATTCATTATTTTTATATTGCACTTTGTTAAAATACAATAACAGTAGCGGTGAAATGTGGACATTTTACCAATGTTTTTCTATATTAAAAGCAGTTAATCTTAAATAAAAAACGCCTCAATTTCTTACACAAAAGTCATTGAGTCATCCTATCTTCACTTTATTCCGCCATTTTCTAAAATACAAAATCAGGGATGCTCTGCCCAAAAAAATTATTTCCCTAGATTTCGAAGTGAAATTTCCGTAGAATTTCACATTAACGCAATTACCTACGTAGCCACCTGATTGTGTAACACTAATCCTGTTATATGATTTATTAATTGGAAAGATATCGGAACTTGGTAAATATACTTATAATAAATACTGTGCTTTTCCAAATAAAACACTTTTTGCTACGTGAAGTAATAATTTAAAAGTACGAATACACTCACCACTGAATTAGAAACTGAATTCCAAATAAAAAAAAAACACTTTGCAAAATAAAAATCAACCGCAATCACCGAAAAAATGGAACTTAAAACATAAATTAATTTCTTTTTCAGAGCTCCCATTTATCTTTTTAGATACATATAATATCATTTTGAGTTGTCAGTGTTAAAAATAACATTGCATGGTAAGTACAACAATAATTAAGATTCATGGGAATTCCAAAAAATATATATTTATATATATATATATTTATATATATATGTATAAATAATACCAGTAATATTGTAATATGTAATAAAAAATTTGCCAGAGATCGAAATTTCCCTAGATTTTGTCCTGATTTCCCTTATCCCTAAAAAATATTTTTCTCCCCTAGATCTAGGGAAATTTCCCTCGACATAATATCACTGATTCAAAAAGACAACTTGAAAATAATAAACTACAGGTGGGTGAAGGCCACCATAGATACGGTGCGTTTCTAGGAGTTTTTAAAAATTAAAACTTTGACAATTATTTTAACTATTAAAACTAACTATAAAAATAAAAATAAAAATGCAGTTATTTAAGTTTGAAGGTCTTTATTCATAAAAAAAAATAAAAAAATTGGACTGGAGTTCTCTATTGCAAAGCAAGTCTGGGTCCACGCCAAAGAGGAACTCCTCCAGGTGATGGACACATGCATGAGAAGAGGAGTTTTTCCCTCAGAATGGAAGCGTGGCGTGCTCCGGATTATACCCAAGGGTAATGATAAACCACTATCAGATATCAAAGCATATAGACCTATCACCTTACTCCCAGTTCTAGGTAAAATTCTGGAGAATATCATCAAGGAACGTCTACGGAGAAAGCTCTCACCGGCCAGCGAATTGCAATTTGGTTTCGTCCCTGGGAAATCCACGGTGCACGCCCTGTCGTATGTGCTTAACTGGGTGAAGGTTTGTCCAAAGAAGTATGTTGTGGCAATTTTCCTTGATATAACTGGTGCCTTCGATCACGCGTGGTGGGCAATGATACGTATGAAGGTGAAAAACAGGCAGTGCTCCAAACTTTTATTTAAGATCATTGATGACTATCTGGCTGATAGAACTATAACTATCTCATTTGGTGACTATTGCATCGAACGGGAAACTGATATGGGATGTCCACAAGGCTCCATTCTTGGACCTGACCTGTGGAATATTGCCTTTGACGACTCCTCCAGGTTACCCTTGCCTGAAGGATGTATCGCTGTCGACTACGCTGATGACAAAATGTATCTGGTCTCTGGGGACAGTAGAAAGGAAGTTGAAAAGAAAGGCAGTGATGGTTTGCAGATGTTCCTGGATTGGGGAACAAGAAACAAGATGACCTTTGCTCCCCATAAGACCAAGGGCCTCCTGATGAAGGGTTATCTCAGCAGAGACAGAAATCCAACCATCAAAATGGGAGAGTCCAATATCCGTTTCTTTGATAATGTTAAATATTTAGGTGTCACACTTGATCGATCGTCCTCTTTTTTGGCTCACGTCAAGGATGTATCCAGCAGGGCTCAGGCTCTCTTTTTGAAGTTAAGGAGACTCTCCACAGCTGAGTGGGGATTGCGTAATCCGGCATTGCGTATGCTTTATAGGTGCGTTTATGTGGCGCAAGTTTCATATGCTGCATCTGTTTGGGAACACCGCCTGGATAATTCGCTTATACTCTTGGCTTTGAAAAGAGGCCAACGTACCCCTCTCCTGGCACTATCTGGTGCGTATAGAACCGTTGCTTCGGACGCTTTGCCTGTTTTGGCTGGTATATTACCAATCGATCTTGAAATTAGGGAAGTGATTACTAAGCAAAAGCTCACTAGAGGAATCCCGGCAACTCATCTTGGTGTTATCCTAACTCCTGGTGGTTCGGGGACTCTCCCTGGTCTGCTTCGTGAAATGAGGGAACTGTCACTTCAAGAGTGGCAGCTGCGTTGGGATAGGTCGAATTTGGGGAGATGGACTTTCTCCTTCTTCCCATCAGTTAAATTCAGAATGGAAGGGGCCTTTTTATTACTGGACCATTATGTGACCCAACTTTTGTCTGGTCATGGGGAATTCAGGGGGAGACTTCATTCTCTCTCCCTATCCCCTCATCCCAACTGTGCGTGCGGTTGCACCAACCAGTCGGCCGAGCACATTCTGTGGCATTGTGAGATTATGATGGATGCTAGAGAGGAAATGCTTGATGGTTTGGACGTTCCTATTAGACCAGTATGGAATACTGATCTAGTATCGAATAAGGTGAATTTCGAGTGCTTGCGTAAATTTGCAAAAATTTGGGTTGAAAGATGGCCTGCTCTTAGAGTTGCTGACTAGCTGAATTTAGGTCACCAGGTGTACTTGTTCCTGTAATTTCCACGGACTACGATCTGATCTTTCTCTACACTATTGCTTGGATGTACATATTTTTTCTACCTTTTTTGTGTTAATTATGTTATTTGTTATATTATTTCGTTATTGTACTATATTGTTATACTGTGATATTGTTATTTTGTTTCTTTTGTTTTTTTGAATGTTTTTTGCTGAATTTAGATCACCAGGTATACTTGTTCCTGTAATTTCACGGACTAACTTTCTAATCTTTCTCTTACACTATTGCTTGGATATACTTATTTATTCTAACTTTATTTGTGTTAATTATGTTATTTGTTATTTTATATTGTTATTGTACTATATTGTTATACTGTAATATTGTTATTTTGTTTCATTTATTATATTGTTACTTTTTTTTATTTTATTTGGATGTTGGATAGAAACTCCTTTGTTTATTTTGTAATGTCCTTTTCCCCATCAAAGGGGTTGGACTTTGGGCCTTGTCCCTATTAACTTACATTTAGGTCTACCTTTTTGTGATGTACTATTGTTATCTCCTTCTTCTGCCTGCGCCACCCCCCCTGACATGATAAGGTTGGCGGAAAGATTGAATGGCATCTAGAGGTTTGTCCGTCCCTCCTCCAACTTCCCGACGCTTTTCTCTCTAGGGTCTTTCAATTGTAGTCCAATTACTTCTTCTAAGCACAACCGGCTAGCTGGCTAAAGGACGACTCCACTAGGTCCGTGACGTTGGACTAATAACCTTATACATTATCTGGGGGACTGCCGGGCAAACGACGCTCATGACGGTTATCCTCTATTTTTTTTACCTTTTTCAAATGTTATATTTTTATTTACTACACTTTTTTTTCTCTTCACACGCAGATGCCTGCAGTCTCAGAGTGTGTGGTCTCCCTCTGTTTATTTTTCATATATATTCTGTTTTTTTTTTCTCTATATTATATTTTCATGTTTACTAACACCAGTAGTATTAGTTTTTCTTTTTGACTATTACAGCTTAGACTGTAGGCGATCCTACATTTCCGCCACCTAACAAAGCATGTAGGGACATTGAAGGTCTAGATTCGTTTTAATAAATGTAGAGTCGTTCAAAAAAAAAATTAGATTCTTGCGAGAGCTCCGAAGGGGCGACCATAAGTCGCCTATACCGGGGCGGGACAGTGGTGGGTACTTCAATGCTTTAATGCCGACACTGATGAAGAATATCTTTCAATGAAAGAATTGAGACTGGCAGATGTATTCGTGCAGTTTTTCGCATCGAGAATATTATTTAAATAATGTGTTCCTAGTGTACGTTTATCTTGATATTTTTTAACTAAACTCTCCCAAATGATCTGATATGTATCACCCGAAGGCACAATGCCTGCGGTTACGTTCAACGCCCCGTGTGTGAGTTTTCCGACTAAGTACTGCACACGCTGCGAGTCAGTTAGCTATCTATTATTATGGATATTGGCTTTAAATGACTCAAAAAATTTCGACCAGCTTTCATTCTTACCATTGAAGGTTGGAAGATCTATTGCAGGAAGATTAATCATACACGGCTCCCGCGAATTATTTTGTGACGTCAGTGATTCTCTTACAGAAGTTTTCATATTCGATCTAGTTCGTTTGACCTTCAAAAAAAGATCATCAAATGCATTTAAAGCTTGAAAATCTGGTTTAAATTCTGGATTTAAAGTTAACTGACGATCATTGATGCTATCTATAATATTTTCAAATTGACTTCGCATTTGATCAATCATCTCTGACTGAGCCATAAACACTTCATTATTTTTTTACTCAAAATTAGATATATTCTTTGTTGCATTATACAGATCGTTCATACGAAAAAAAAGATTTTCCTTTTTTGCAGTTAAAAGAATAAGCGATCTGTCTTGAGCCTCACCCTCACCTTCCTCCGTAATTCTTGGCATTTTTTATATGCGAAAAGATTACCACAAAATTTTACAATAATGTTACAATGTTAATAATTAATTAATAATAATGTTGCGAATAATTATCCAAAATTACGATAATTCTGCGAACATCCAAATATGTCATCCAAAAGCAAAAAACAAGACCAGCTCAAAAAATAAGAGGTACTTCAAATTTACCAAAAAAAATACGTAAATTCAAACTTCCATGTAATATCAGCTATAATCTCGAATTGAATGTATAAATGAATGAATAATCCAGGCTACGAAAGGACCATTAAATATGTAGGGGCGTGTAAATAGCCCCTGACACGAGGGAATGACTACCCTATGTAAATTAACGAAAATTGAATTCTTCCCTATGTGACACAAAAACAGTTGACCCAGCAATTCCAAATTCCAAAGTGAAAACAAACAATACTCACTCAGAGAATGCAGCTCATTGGCGATGTCCAACACAAAAGACACTTCTTTTGATTAAAAATATCAAAGCGGTATTGAATAATCTCAACAGATGTTTTGCACAGCAAGGAAGTTTCAACAATGAAAAAATTTGCATATTAATAATGCGTGCCACAATCTTGTACAACAATAATTCAAGTATTGGATGAATTATTCGATTATGCGTGACTAGGAGCGACATCTCTTGGCCTTTCACTGACACTCCCGTCGGAAGCAATTGCCTGCCTCACAGAGGTAAGGAAATGCATGAATACACTGAATTTCAAGTCACATAGGTACTCAATACAATACAAAAACCATAGATGGCGCCCTCATGGTCTCATAGCATAAATTATTAATTGATTAAGAAAATGGATCCAAATATATTTATGGCGCGTATCCAACAATAATAATGATTATAAAATGAATTCCACTAATCATCTGTTCGAGAACAACTTACCTGCTTTCTTGCGTGCAAAAATTAATAAGGAATTTCCCATGAAGAAAAAACCCGTCTTAATAATTTGGTAAGAAAAAACAGCCTTTTCTGAAAATGACGACATTTTACCATTTTACGAAAAAACTTAAAATTGCTGTAAATATTTACTGGTTGGAGATTTATTTACATATGTACATATATTCTAAAAGGTAATTAAATTAGTTACAACTTCTTTCAAATAAATTTCTTTCTTGGATGAATATTTTAGACGATATGAAGAAATGTTTGATGAAAAATGTGAGGTAAAATGATTTTTTTCGAAAATTTTGGCATTTGTGGAGCGTATAACTCAAAAACGGCTGGGATTTCCAAAATTACATATAAAATAAAAGTTGTAGATAATCTTATGAGCTTTTACTTATTCTCTGCGACGCACCGTTTTTGAGATATAAACGGAAACTCAAAAATCGGGACCTTCCCCCCCCCCCCCCTAGCTCACCACCTAGACGTCAGGACTTTTAGTATGTTCACACCCTAAGCATCCTAAACAAGTCCTGAAAGAATCGCTTAGGTTCCTGCTCACGCACTCTACACCTCCTTTTGGACCATTCGTTTACTGGACTAACTGTAGACGCGGGGTAGAAATCTCAAAGTGGGAAGTCAAAAGCAAGAAAATTGAACTAGTCTCATTTCTAGTACTTTAGTATGATTGGTTTATTTATGTTTAGTTTAGTATTGTTTAGTACTAAACTGTCACTCGTCGAGTAAGGTCGTGTCTTAACGTTGGGCCAACGTGTTGGGCCAACGCGTTGGCCAGATTTTTGTGAAACCGTTCACACGTTGGCGTGTTTCATTCTGCGTTGGTCGCTAGATGAGGATTGACGTTAGCGGGGCCGCTGCAATATACTTGTACAGCGCGATGCGATGTATTCTGTATGTAGCCATTAATGACTCTTTTTTTAAAATTCAGTTAGTGGAATATTCATATTATCTGCTATTCTACTCCAAGCATCATTAACCTGAAATAATATTTTTCTGGAAGGTAAACTTACAGACTACTATAGAACAGTCCAATAATATTTCACAATTTTATCATTATTTAGTGTCCGACCGAAACAGGACTTTCCACCGAAACCGAAACCGAATCTTCGGTTTTTAGACATGTTAAAAATCGATTGTTTACTGTTATTTGGCTTATTTTTTACACTTATTCGGACAGTTAACACGTGTTAAATAAATAAATAAAAAAGTAATCGAAGTATGTGGAAAAATAATATTTATTTATATTACTTCTACAAAACAAACAAAATTTATAAAAAATAACAAAACACGTTAAATCAATTTGGGAGGCGGGAATGGGTACCTTTATTGGATAACCAACACACCTGGCGTAGATCACCCTAGGTTTGATGACCAGGACACACTGAATCCCAGATTCCTACCCACCCTTTAAACCCTTTTCCCAGAACTCTCCTCTCCTTCCTTTCCTTAAAAAACCCTCCACACAGCATCCCCAAAGATGACATAGGCCCTGGGGGAAATTATTTTCCTCAGGGCCTCCTGTGTGGAGCTCATGTAAAAAAAAGAACCGTCCAATAATATTTTAAGAGGTTTAAATAACCCATCAATATTAATATGAATTATTAATATGACTATTGATATTTCCGAGTTTATTCGTTACAAACTACAAAAATACAAATCATTCCTCATTATTATATTAGTGTGATTATTATTACTCTGAAATCGCAACTAAACATTTATTATTTAAAATATATTAATTGTGATAATAATCAATTAGCCTAAACATTTCCTCATTACTCCATGACGCCATGTTCGTGAAACAATCGTTGGAACAATTAAGCGCGACAGCGTCCACTCCGGCCGACGCGTATTTATGAACTAAGCGCTCGGCCAACATGTGAACGCTGTTGGTGGTTGGTGGCTTGCGACAAATTCCTTTGATTTGTGCACGAAAAACCGACACCCATCGGCTGGTCGGCGAGCGTTGACCGCAAACGCCAAATACACACAAAAAGGCCCTGTACACGTTGGGTGGACTGGGGCCTTTACCAGTAGGAAAATTGCCTTTTTAAAAAGCGCCAAATGCTCTCCTGTGTGATGAGAAAATGTTTCCAAACCAGGTGTAGTAAAAGTGAAGAAATAACATTTCGTTTATATGTACGCACAAATGACTTATTATTATAAGCAATACAATTATTTTTCATGTTCCCCGTCCGACAATTTTATGCGTCATTAGAGACAAAACACATTCTTTGACTGTCTTATGATGGTACGGCCACACTGAGGCCAACTTCCAACTTCAAACTTTCGGACGATTATGTAGAAGCAAAGATATTGAAATATAAGTAGATGTGCTATCTGCTGTTTTTACTATGTGGGTCTGCGCTTCCGGGTGTCGCCGATATTGTTTACCAATTAACAAATAATTAACGAATAAACCAAACGAACGTTAAACTAAATGAACGAATTTTTTCCTTATTCAAAATATATTGTTAACCCATTAATATGATTTTTTGAAAATGTGCATTAATATGCACATTTTCAAAAAATCAACGAAAAGCACAAATTCTTTTTGTATGAAAACTACGCTAATAAGCGCGTAGTCCGGCGACAGTTGCGCGGACACCATAGCATATCTCTTCTGTATTTGAATATCTTTGTGTAGAAGGGTAGTTCTTGCGTTGGAAGTTTGAGTTAGAAGTTTGGCTTCGGTGTGGATGTAGCATATCTTTTTAATACATGAATAACTTTTGAATTAGAAATTACTGAAAACCGCTGAAAACAAAAGAGTGTTGCTTACTTGCCACATTATTTTGCGAGTATGTGAGACTATGGCGAGTCTATTTATATAACGTCATAGTTTTATACCCAATCATGAAAAGAAGTTATTATGAGCGTTTAACCAGCCAGCGGCCGAAAATCCACATTTCGTCGAAAGTTGTTCTTACGATCGGCAGGGCGGTTACAATGAGAAAGATTAATTATTCTCCGTACCAGCTTTTTAAAATTATGACTCAATATCGATTTTATTTCATTCCAAATTTGCTTTAATTTATACCTACATCCAAAAATGCTGAAAGGCGTGATGATAAAACTATTAAAATTATGTACTTTTTGTAATTATTTTTTGATTAAAAGTATTTATCATTTTGCAATAATGTCTAAGTTAAATAATAATGTTAAAAAAATCTGAAATATATTACTTTGTAAGTGCGCAAATATATACACAAACGGGCCAATTTTCGTCAAGAAACACATGTACGTATATATTTTTTAATGATTTTGTTTAAACTAAAATTAAAATTGTAAAACATGTGATACCCAGATAATGTATTGATTTATTTTACTGCATGATTATGTGATTTGAAATGGGTGTGGTATAATACAAATATTTTTTTGAAAATTTAACAAATCTGCCAACGACCTATGGTATAACCTTATTATACTATAAACAAACATTTTTCTCAAAATGTCAAACATGCGAATGCTAGATAAAAGAAAAATCTTTCGAAATCCATTTATAATTTTTGTGGAAAAGAGTCGATACGTCTAAAATCTGATTTAAAAATGACATATTTCGGGTTTTCTCTGGTAATACCCTCTTAACAGATATCAATTTTTTTTTTTTCAATTATTTATTTGGCTTTCACCCATTAAGGGTGATCTTGGCCATGTATTAAAGTAAGTTACATATTTTTAAAATTATTTACATTTCCAGATTATTTTTTTTTGTAAATTAGTTACATTATCAATTTTTAAAAATTATTTACATTTTCAGATTTGTTAAAATTAGATACATAATCAGTTTGTTTAAATTAGTTACATTTTCATACATTTTTTAAAATTAGTTATATTTATGGAGTTGGTATTAGAAGTAATTACAAAATTGTAGAGTAGGAAGATGTACAGGTTCCCAAAAATAGGAACCTATACAACTGCACACACAGAGTTGGTATTAATAGTAATTAAAAAATTAAAGAGAAGGAAGATGTACAGGTTCCCAAAAATAGGAACTTGTACATCTTCCATACTTCCATCTTCATACAGAGTAACACATAGAGTTGATATTAATAGTCATTACAAAATTGAAGGGTAGGAAGAAGTACAGATTCCCAAAAAAAGGAACCTGTGCAACTGTACATAATAACACTGCAAGAAACAAATGTATACGTAGGGAAGAGAAAGAAATGTGATTGATGCTTAAATATTGAGGCCATTTTTGTAAATAAATTTTGCTAACAAATAGTGAATTTCAGGAGAGTTGAGACTAAGAAGGCAGGGTACACTGGTAGGGAATTCAATTTTAAGTTTTAACAATTCAGGTATGAAGTTTGGAAATTGGTCATTGATAGGACACTCAAAAAAATTATGGTCTAAAGTATCCTCTGAACCACAATCACAATAAGGCGAATTGACTATGTGGAATCTGGCGAGATGGCTAAGACAACAAGTATGACCTAAACGCATTCGAATAATGGAAGAGATGTATTTTTTAGGCATGGAAGTGTATTTGTGAAACCAGGGTTTGATAGGAATAGAAGGTTGAATTAAAGAGTACTGGTGGCCTTTTAACAGGGAGGATGATTTCCATTCAGAGGACCATTGGCGTTGTAACTTATTTTTTAAAATAGGAAAATAGTCTCTAACAGGAATAGGAATACTACTTAATGGACCATGAACAATAGATTCCTTAGCAATAGAATCAGCCTTTTCATTTCCAACAATACCAAGGTGTCCTGGGATCCAGGCCAAGACCACTGACACTTGAGCCAGCGACAAGGAATGCAGGAGGTCTCTGATAGAGCACGTCAAAGAGTCGCTATTGGAATTGAGAGGGGATGCGCTTATTTTTTGTAATGAGCTAAGTGAGTCTGAAAGGATGGGGGCATTTCTAATGTTGAGAGATTTGATGAGACGTAAAGCTTCTATGATAGCTATACATTCAGCAGAGAAAATGGAACACTCTTTGGGAAGTCTGTGTGGGAAACACAACTTCCTGTGAGGTGCATAGACACTGGCCCCACAATGGGAGTCCGAACTGAGTTTGGAACCATCTGTGAAAATTTTTATATAATTTGGCCAGTTATTTTCAATAATTTTGTTGAATTCTGCATTATTGGATTGAACTGAGTTTTTAATATTTTTTTTACATATTCCTATAAATTGGTGCACCTTTGGATAGAAAGTAAGACTTTCATAGGGATAAGAGTATAAGGGGAGAGATTCATTACGATAGGAGTTTGTGGAAACATTCAGGAAAGTGTTGAAGCAATTATAGAGAAGGGGAGGGGAATGTTTTTTCCAAAATGGATTCAAATTAACCTCATACTTTAACGATTGAAGTTTGGGAATCAAGGGATGAGAAGTTATTGAGCATGTATTGAAAATATATTTTTCTGCTAGGCATCGCCTTCTTATATTTAAGGGAGGCTCGCAGCATTCAACTTGCATTGCGTTGATTGGGGAAGATTTCATGGCTCCTAAGATAAGGCGAAGAGATTTTGACTGAATTTTATCTAATTTAAGCGAATTTGAAGTGGACATTGGATCAAACAGACAAGATCCATAATCAAGATGACTTCGGATGAGAGCATTGTACAGAAGTTTTAAAGATGATGGGTGTGATCCCCACCACACTCCGGACAGAAATCTAAGGGGATTGATGTTGCTTTCACATTTCATGATGACATGATTTATGTGAGAATTCCAAGTAAGCTTTGAGTCTAAAAACATTCCCAGGAACTTAACTTCTTTAGAGATAGGGATGATTTCATCGCCAAATCTCACCTGAATTTCTGGGAGCTTTCGACGACGAGTGAAGATGACAACTTTGCTTTTGGAGGGGGAAAGTTCAAGGCCATTAATATTTAACCACGCCAAGAGTTTTCTAAGAGCATTGTTGATTGCTGATGCTGCAATAAAAATATTACGGGATATTTTGTAGAAAGTCAAGTCATCAGCATATTGGAGTATGTTGCACAAGAATTGAATAGATTTTTCTAGATCATATGTGTAAATATTGTACAGGATCGGGCTTAAGACTGACCCTTGCGGGAGACCTTTGAATATGTGTCTAATGTGAGGAGGGGATTCAGACCCATCTACAAAAATAGTTCTCTGGGAGAGCAAATTGACAATGAATTTTACCAATTTAGGCGGAATACCTATTGCCAGTAACTTTTCTTTCAGGATGGGGATATGAACATTGTCATATGCTCCACAGATGTCTAAAAACACTGCAATGCAATATTCATTTTTAGATAATGCTAATTTGATATCTGTAACAAGAGAAGAAAGGTTGTCAAGGGTACTTTTACCCTTTCTAAATCCAAACTGGGAAGGGGAAAGAATTTGATTTTTTTCTACGAACCAGTCCAATCTATTCTTAATCATTCTTTCAGATACTTTGCAAAGAGTAGAAGAGAGGGCGATAGGTCTGTAGCTCGAACCTATACTTGGATCTTTGCCACTTTTGCAAATGGGAATGATATTTTGAATTTTCCAGTCTGGGGGAATAATACCAGAATCCAGAAAGACATTGATGAGAGAGAGAAAGTAGGTTAGAGAATTGTCATCAGAATGACGGATGAATATATTCAGGATTTCGTCCTTGCCAGGAGCTGAGTCATTGAGGATTTCAATGGCTCTTTTTAACTCATCAAAAGAAAATGGAGCATCTAACCATGAAGAAGATTTTAAAGTGAAAGGCAAAGAAGGGAGTTCATCAAAATTAGGGACATAAGGGGGAGCTATTTTATTAATAAAGTCATCAATCCAAATAGCAGAATTACGAGATGGCTTTGGCAGGGAAAAGGAAGATCTAAACCTGCGAATCATGGACCAAACCTCCCCCGCTGGAGTAGCAGGGGATATATTGGTACAGAAATTACGCCAGCTGTTTTTTTTTTTGAAACGGAATGTGCGTTTAGCAACAGCTTGGGCATTCTTGGCTGAGATGTAATTATCCATAGTCATTTGTTGGCAGTATGTCTTATTGGCCGCTTTTCTCTCCTTCAGCACTCTAAGGCATTCCTCATCCCACCAAGGGGGAGGGCGAGCCTTCGAGCCTACAGGAGATGATTTGGGGATAGACTTTTCAGCCGATTTTAGTATGGAATCAGTCCAAGATTTATAAGAGGAGGTGCAATTATCAGAAGAAGGGGAAGGCAGGGAGAGGGAAAGATCCTGGATTGAGTCTCTGAAACGGGACCAATCGGCTTTTTTTGTAATAAATTTGGGCTTACTTTTAAAGCGATTAGTATCCAACCGTTGAGCCAAATTCAAAATAATGGGATAGTGGTCACTGCCGCAGGGGTCTGAAGTAATTCGCCAGGAGATTAGTGGATAGATACTCGGGGAACAGAGGGATATGTCCACCGCACTAGGATTCTGTCCAGGGAGACTAAACCTTGTTGAGGATCCGTCATTTAGGAGACAGATGTTCAAGGAGTCCAAAAGGTCAATTAATTTGATACCTGAGGGATCCGAGGAAGAAGAACCCCAGAGTGGGGAGTGGGCATTAAAGTCACCCAAAATGACCAAGGGAGGAGATATTTTGCTAAGCATGTGGACCCACAGTGGAAGGTCAAATGGGGTAGAAGGAGGAATATAGAGAGATACAAAAGTTATATTAGAGACAGTGGCTGCCACTAATTGGAAGGGTGAATTTGGGGGTTTAATGGAAATAGGGGAAAAGGGGAGAGAGTTTTTGATGAAAAGGGCTGCACCACCCTTCCCATCAATGCGGTCGTCCCGCAGACATTGATAGCCACTCACCTTGAAGAGTTGAGATGGCTTGAACCAAGTCTCAGAGACGGCTGCAATCGATATGGAGTGTAAATGTAGAAGGCGGATGAGGTCATCCTTATTGGAGGTGATGCTTCTACAATTCCACTGCAGAATTGCTGCTGTTGGGGCAGCCATTGGGAAGAAGAGAATACAAGGAGGAGAGTAGTGAGGCAGCGTTGGACGGTAGAGTATTATTATTGTTAATAACAGAGATAAGTAACATGAGGAGAGTTTGGATAAAAGAAGAATTGTCATTAGAAGTATTGTTGTTTATGGAATTTGCATTTAGATCAGGATTGAAAGCACTGCTGTTAGTTGAATTGGAGTTAGAAAAGACGGATTTTTGAGGAAATAGAGAGCTGTTGTTACCATTTGGGAACAAGAGCTGGGAGTTATGGCCCAATTGATCAAATCCAGGGGTTTTAATTGGACGAGAAGCTTGTTTTGTCATTACAGTCTTCCTGTAAGACAAGTTTGAGGGAGCACTAATTTGGGGTTGAGAGGCAACTTCAGCAAAAGATTTTTTAGAAGGAGCTATTAATTTGGAGGCATAGAAGTACGAAACGCTATTGGAGGCCATATAACTTTTTATGTTTTTTTGGCGAGAAAGTTCGGGGCAGGATGGATGAGTGGCTGTGTGCGAGCCTGAACAATTGACGCAAGAGGGGGAATTGGAAGGGGAGGGGCATTGGTCTGCTAGATGGTTCTCTGCGCATTTAAAGCAGCGGGGAGAAGAGCGGCACGATTGTTTTGAATGGCCAAACCGACAACAATTAAAACATTGGATTGTCGGGTATGAATAAATTTCCACCGGGAGAGAGTTATGGAATAAATAAACGTGAGAGGGAAGGGACTGTCCTTCAAATGTCAGAACTACAGTTTGAGAGGGTTTCCAAACTACAGACTCTGATGATCTATCTTTAAAATTAAGACGCCTAGTCTTAATAACTTTTCCCGAAGATGCTGGAATAATCAGTTCCGAGATAAGCTCTTCTTCAGATAGGTCTACAGGAATACCTCTAACGAGACCCAAGCGAGAGATATTGAAAGAAGGGATATAGGCCTTAAATTTTTTTGCAGAGAGGGAGTCGATAGAATTTATGAATTTATTGGCATTCAACGCGGATGTGAACTCAACACAAATGCGATATCTGCCCTCTGATCGGATACCACCTGGGGAAATGCCAAGTGGTTTTTTTCCGATGAATTTACCAAATTCAAGGGGATGTAAGGAGTGGCCAGGAGAGTTGTTTTGAACATAAACTATGAAGGGAGCTTTTGCTGAAGTCGGATACAAGGAAGGAGGAGAAGCTACAGGAACTGAGACCTGTGAAGAATCTAATTTTGGAAGGTCGCAAACTTTCCTCTTTTTTGGAGTAGAAGATGGAACTTGAAGGTCTGTTATCTCTACCTCACTACCAATGTCAAAATGTGAAGGGTCAGGGGGGGCGGGATCAGGGGGTTTCTTCCCCATGGCAAAGGCCATTGGGGCAAAAGGATATATTTAAAACAAAAATAAAATAACTTACTGGACTTGGTCAGCAATAAACGAACTCAAAGAGGACAAAAAAACTAAAACTTTAACTGACTAAATGCCAAAAATTCGATTTTTCGTATTAAAACGAAAAAAACCCTTAACAGATATCGATCTAGGGATTGGTTTATTTATGGATTAGCCGTATCAAGCCAAATGATGAGATTCCGATATTCTGTTGTTCTGAATCGTTACAACGATGAGTTATGAAGTTACGATACTGATGAATTACGATTTGAGGAAGTGTCTTTTATGAGTAAATTTATTCCGAAAACTCAAATGGTGAATTCCCATATTACGACCACGACCAAGCATCTGGCCATCATAATACTTACCTACCTATCGAAATATTTCCGTCGGATTTCTAATCCACCAATGAATAGGTATTTTATGAACCACAAAGTCACCGCTGAAGCTTGAAATACTGGTGAACTGGTTGTACGTAAGTTGACCATTATAAGCCAAAAAGGGAGGAAAATAAATTAATTAATCATACGCCATACTTTTCGCAGGGAGACGATTGAGAAACGCTGCATTTCCATTGACAGGTGACAGAAGATAAGCTGATCACGCCCATTCGTTTATCTATGCAATATCCACACGAACATGAAGTTAGTTCTCGATTAGTCTGAAGTTGGCAGCAGAGAGCTCGGTTGAGTCACGTCAAACATTTGTCAGATCTGGAGCACTGTTCGAAAGTTCCTTCAATATGTTTAGTTGGTTATCTAAAGAAAATCCCAAAACGGAAAGCATCGAAAATGTGGTGGAAGGGCTCAAACGAATTTATAAATCAAAGTTATTACCGCTGGAAAGCCATTATCAGTTCCACGACTTCCATTCACCGCAGCTAGAAGACCCCGACTTCGATGCGAAACCGATGATATTGCTCGTGGGGCAATACTCCACGGGCAAGACGACCTTCATCAAATATCTTCTGGAGCGTGATTTCCCGGGAATTCGCATCGGCCCCGAACCCACCACCGACCGTTTCATCGCCGTCATGTTTGACGAGAAGGAAGGTATAATCCCCGGTAACGCGCTGGTTGTGGATCCCAAGAAACAGTTCAAGCCCTTGAGCAAGTTCGGAAACGCCTTCCTCAACAGATTTCAGTGCTCCACCCTAAACTCCCCCGTGCTAAATGGAATATCCATCATCGACACCCCCGGAATCCTCTCTGGGGAGAAGCAGCGAGTGGACCGTGGCTACGACTTCACCGGAGTGTTGGAATGGTTCGCGGAGCGAGTGGACAGAATCATTCTATTGTTTGATGCCCACAAACTCGACATTTCCGACGAGTTCCGTAGGTCCATCGAAGCCCTAAGGGGACACGATGACAAAATCAGAATAGTTCTAAACAAAGCCGACATGGTGGACCACCAGCAGCTGATGAGGGTGTACGGAGCGCTCATGTGGTCGTTGGGAAAGGTCCTGCAGACCCCCGAAGTGGCCAGAGTCTACATCGGATCCTTCTGGGACCAGCCCTTCCGGTACGATGTCAACCGACGGTTGTTTGAGGATGAAGAACACGACTTATTCAAGGACATGCAGAGTTTACCAAGAAACGCCGCCCTCCGCAAACTGAACGATCTCATCAAGCGAGCGAGGCTAGCCAAGGTCCACGCCTACATCATAGCAGAACTCCGAAAAGATATGCCCTCCATGTTCGGCAAAGAAGGAAAGAAGAAAGACCTCATCAAAAATCTCGGCCAAATCTATGACAAAATCCAAAGAGAGCACCAAATATCTCCCGGAGACTTCCCTGAAATCAAGAAAATGCAAGAAAACCTACTACACCATGACTTTACCAAATTTAATCCCTTAAAACTAAAACTCCTGGAAGTTGTTGACAAAATGTTGGCCGATGACATCGCTCATCTCATGGACATGATTCCTCAAGAAGAGAGCCAGACCTCCAAGGACCCACATATCAAAGGTAAGTTTGTCTCTGATTGTACTAGCTTACACGCATTCGTTTTGACTTTCTACCAGATTCTTGACATTCCATCTCCTCTCTCTTCTAACTGGCATTCCTTTTGCACAACCAATTATTAATGACTGCTTATGATGATGAGCACGGGGTAGTCGGGGTACGAGGTATGATGGCACTTTTAATCTCTTGCTACTGGCGGTGCCATGGAATATGAAAAGACCTCACTAAATTATAGTATGTATTTATATGTTAAATGAATTTAACCGGTGCACACTTTCACATTGGATTTAATATGCACTAGCTGAGATGGTGTATTTGTTGGTACATTAAATGTACGCTCATATAAATCTCTTGCTACAAATTCATTTGTCAAGTTTTTAGTTATTCTAACATAAATACAACAGATACCTCATAGTACCTTATTAATTCCGGGAATATTTTCACTTCTAGTGTCATTTTATAATACCTGCAGTCTTCACTAAGGTGAAAAAAAATCTTGTTTTTATTTGTCTAATAGTGATAAAAGAGTGTTAAATGAAGATATAAAATCACCAATTTTTTTAATAATATTTGGATATCATCTTCTTCCTCCGGATTGACTTTGAAATTTCACATAATAGAGAAAAACCCACCCTTGTTAAATCTTAAAAAAATGTTTGATAAACCATAAAAATTATTAACTATTAACTATTTTTCAATAAAACACAAAATAGAGGGAATATTATGATTTATTTATTAAAAAAATATATATGAATATATTTCAAAATTTCTCAAGGCAGTGAGTGTATTCAAATACCAGCAAAATTCTTCTCACTCTCAAATTTCGGCATTATTTTGCGAGACTCAATTTTGGGACTTTTTGTAAATGATTTCGTAAATTTATAGAACATTTGCTATGGAAGATTACAAAAAATATGGTTTAAAGCAGTGGTTCTTAACCTGTGGTCCGCGGACCCCTAACCGGGGGTTTCTTAACCGGGGGTCCGCGAATATATGCATGGGGGTCCGCAGTCTCATCTCTGGACCATTTAACAATAATAATTAAATGCCAACTAAAGTCTCGTTATCGCTACGCGTCTTCGTTTCGGGATTATTTTCCAGTGCCCGACAAAAATAAAAATTGGATATTAAACTTTTTCAACACAGATGTTACTGATATTACTGGCTTGACGACGGCCCAGGAAAACCAATTAATAGAAATATCTTGTGATGCAGCTTTGAAACATAATTTCAAAGAATCCTCTTTATCAAGTTTTTGGATGAATGTAAATAAAGATTATAAGGAAATATCAGAAGAGGCACTGAATTACTGCTTTTCTCAACCATATTCCTCTGTGAAAAGGTATTCTCTGCTCTTGTATTAACTAAAAACAAAAATAGAAACACATTGCAAGTGGAATCCGATTTGTAATAGGTAACTTAGTATTAAAATCAACCAGAATATCACTAATTTAGCTGCAAAAAAGCAACACCAACCTTCACATTAAATAACCGTTAATAATTAATGTGAATGTTGGTGTTGCTGTACGTTAATTTTTAATGTATTTTTTTTTTGTATTTGTAGTACTAAAATAAATGGTTCGAAATTTATTGCTGGTATTTTTATTACTGGTCCGTGGCTGAAAAAGGTTAGGAAACGCTGGTTTAAAGGATTAATAGTAAATTTTATATACACTAAAAATAACCCCTTAAATTGAAAATTTTCAAAACTTTGAAGTGACTCCGGAGGAAGAAGATCGTATTAGAAATTTTAAAAATTTTAAAACATGTCGTTTTGAACCCATTTGGCACCTTTTTATCGCTTTTCGAATTTAAAAATAACATTTTTTTAAATGACCCACTCTTAGTGTTAATTGTCTGAGTGCCGGGATACAATATGATGTTTTAATGTCTAATTTATTTAATAACCATCTAAATTCCATACTCCGCTTACTCGTTAACCCCTAGGAGCCGGAGCAGGAGCCCTGCAATAGCAGTGTTGAAGAATTATTCCTTCGCACGGTGCCAAGCACCACCTTATATATTCATTTGTCTTCGATATTACCTCATCTGGGATTACTCAAACATTAAAATGAAAGTGCCACTTTATCATGTATGTTTATTGTTTACGTGTTGGCTTTAACAAAAAAATCTTTTTATTTATTGAAATTTCTTGCCGTCCGCTAGGTGTTAATGCGCACATATTATTTAAATAACACTTTGTTTTAATTTAATTACTACAAGAAAAAACTATTTGTGTCGAATGAGAAGGAGGAAAAGGTGCCTTCCTTTCTTTTTCAATCATTGTTCAAAATTTTCCCTGTTATGACCATTTTGACTCCATGTTTTTTTCTTGTTATATGATTTGACATTTTCCAAAAGGTTCCGCCTCAATTTAAATATGCACCAATTATTGTGCTTGTTTTTCCATTCCCCCAATATTAAGTAGAGCCTCGCTAATCCGGACCCCCGTCACTTCGGTGCACTCTGTAATCCGGACGGGTGCTTGCGGGTCACAATGTGTCAATATTCAATCATTTGCTGTCACTCGTTAATTAACTTTTTGTTTTTTTTTTTTAAATTTCATATTAAGTGCACAAATTTCTTACATGTTTGAATTGACAAAGTATGTACATTTGTACTACATACTCGTACATATTCTTGTCTAAATTGACTTTAAATTTTTACTTTAACAAATGAAACCCAAGTTAAAAATGTGTTTTATACCTATTCAAAAATTGCATACTATAATCCGGACGCCTCGATAATTCGGAAGGGGTCTTGTTTTTCCCTATCCGGATTAGAGAGGCCCTACTGTAGTAATTTCTTATACTAATTTATTAAGTTGAAACAAAGAGTTATTTCAACAATTGATCAACGTATTTAGAAGTAAGTGGAGTACGGAAACTTTACCTCGGTAACTATATCACAGCTTGGAAATACAGTCGATTCCGCCTAATCGGTACACCAGTTTATCGTTACGCTAGTTATTTGGGACAAAATCCAAGGAACAGGAACCATAAAGAAATCGATACTAATGTATTTTGGTTATCTGGGATGCCATTTCGTTTAATTGGGGCAAATTAGATTTGAAGTCGGTGCAAAACGTATTTCAGCAAACAAATTTTAGACAGGAATGCTTGCAGCTTGCATGCAGCGCGGGTGAAGAAGATAAGGTATGCCAATTTTTCGGGATTGGGTTACAAGAAATTAATAATGTGAAAAAATATATATTTTAGAGGAGAGTGAAAAAAAACAATTTTGCAGCACGAATAAGAAAGCGAACCTGTAAATAATATTTAAATCAATATAAATATATTAAAAATGATTATCAACCACTTGGACCCGTTAGCTTGTTTTCAAGCTACCTACAACACTGCCAGACATATGTAATGACGTTTGAGGCGTACCTTAATTTTATTTATTGTTTACAGTAAATAAAAATAAATGGTCGTCTCCATTCATGTGTTTTCACTCTCCTGTAAAAATTTTTTTTTTTTACTTTGGAGGTATTATGCGCCAAGTGACGATATTGTACCTACATAGTTAGTACCTACTTAATTCGTTTTCGGTAATAAAATATTTTATTTGAAAGTTTAAAACACATTCGAGAGAACTCGAGTATGCCTACATAGGTACCATACAGAAAAATATATAAATTTCCTCCCTTAATTTTCGCTTATTTGGGACAGCCGCTTATTTAGCAGATTAATGAAGCTGGATCGACTGTATTCTTAACGACATTGGTATTCATAATATCATAATATTAGGTAAATATTTACAAAATAGGGACAAGCTTAATATGCACTTTTAATTTCAAAAACACTTAGATAATAATGGGAAGTAAGAAGTAATTCAGTTTCCGGAATTTGAAAATTGTAATGAATTTTAATATTTATTTCGTCAAATTTAAAATTGATTATTCACTTGGTCCCCATTGTCATTGACATGAAAGTTTTAAGGTTATTTTTTTCTTCTCTTATTTAATTTAAAATATTAACCTGTGATCCTAAAATAGGTTCTTGGTTTGGGTTTAATTAAAAGAAGAAAAAAAGAGTAGTCAGTTATATCAAAACATGGCGTGAAGAAAAGATGTCAAATTGTTTTTTTTTTTAAATGAAATAACTACTAAAATGCATTATTTTCTTTTTCCGGAAACTGAAATATAAACTTCCCATTATTATAAAACTGATATTAAGTATTTTTAAATTAAAAGGTGCATGTTAAGCTTGTCCCTATTTTGTAAATATTTACCAAAATCACACTAAAAATGTATCCGGTGGCTTGTGAATTTCATCTTGATATTATATATTTTCATGCTTGTGCGATTAAATTTAAAGATATGGGTAAGTTACCAGATCAATTAGAGTTGTATTGTGGCTAGCCTTTCATCCATTAACACCGCTGTGGCTTTATAAGTAAGATGGTGCTATATTTCCAAGATTTAATATAGTACCAATGTAATATACATAACATTAGCAAGTTTCGCAAACAAAAAGTGTTCAGAAGGATGATTCTGTTCTGTATCTTTTGCATGGCAGCGTTTCGAGACATTTGGGACAAAATGACAAAATCTGTCAGATATCAAAAAGGCAACCTTAAAAATTTTGTGATTTTCTATGGCTTTCAATGGCTTTTCCTATGCCTGTTTTTATGTTTGTTTTAAGAGTTGGTATCTTAACACAAGCGCAGTATTTAGCTCGTTAGCGCGATACAGAATACCGCTTTTTAGAAAACTGACAAAATGTGTCGTTTACGGACGATTTAACACGCACACACTGTCGTGAAAGATACAGAATCACCCTCAGTTTAGTGTTAAGGCTGGTTTACATGCTGCGACTTAACATGTGTTTTATCAGTTGTGCAAAACGGAAGACAAAACATGTATTTTGTGAAGTATTCACAGTATTGTAACTGCATTTTCCACTTCAGTTCTCTATTTCAATTTCTGCATTTTGGTGTGTGCACATGTATTGTATTTTACCATATTTATATTTAGTGTCCACAATCGTTACAGGAGTAAGGTAAGGGCTTGTATTATAATATCCCCAACCAACGGTAGTACCTCTGGGTGAGTTTGACGCTAACTGAGCCAAAAATTGACGTGAAGTGTGTTTGATTGTGTTTCCACTCTCCATTTTGTCACAGCATTTGTCATAAGAGTCATGTCATGCCTTTCTTATCATTGCTCCAATCTGACAATTAATTTCATTCTGATTCCATAAGACATACATGTAGACATGCTGTCTACACCAATGACGTTATATAAATAGACTTGCCATAGTCTCACATACTCACAAAATAATGTAGCAAGTAAGCAACACTCTTTTGATTTTAGCGGTTTTCAGTAATTTCTTTAATTCAAAATTTATTCATGTATTAAAAAGAAATGCTACTTCCACACCGAAGCCAAACTTCCAACTCGAACTTCCAACGCACAAACTACCCTTCTACACAATCGTCCAAAAGTTTTAAGTTGGAAGTTGGCCTCAGTGTGGCCGTACCCTAAGACAATCAAAGAATGTGTGTTTTTTCTCTAATGACACACAAAATTGTCGGACGGGAAACATGAAAATTAATTGTATTGTTTATAATAATCGATAATAATAAGTAATTTGAGTGTCCATATAAATGATATTTCTTCACTTTTACTACTGTTTGCCGTGTAATGGAAACATTTTCTCATCACACGGGAGGGCATTTTGGCGCTTTTTAAATGCAATTTTCCTACTGGTAAGACACGACCTTACTCGACGAGTGACAGTTTAGTACTAAAGTACTAGAAATCGAGACTAGTGCAATTGCCTTGCTTTTGGCTTCCCACTTTGAGATTTCTACCCCGCTTCCACAGTATATAACGTCTTTGGCCTACACGCTCCATTTTAACTGATAGGATTTGTCAAATCTGATAATATATCAAAAAAATACCTAAACGTCAAACAGTGAAGAAGTCCAAATTACGCTCCCATAAAAATATAGAAAACTAAGCATCACGTGTCATATTTGGGAAATTCTAATTAAAATATCTAATTTAACAATATCCTTTGACTAAATACAGTGCCCAAAAAGTGATTAAAAATAAAATAAACACAATTTTGTGTTAATCGCCGTGGTTCTGTGATATTTTGCGAGGTTAAGTTGTCAAATCATTACTAACAAAAAAGCCAAAGGAAACAAAAGTGAACTCCCTCAAAATTAATTATTATTTAATCCATTAATAAAGTGAGCTCCCTCAAAATTAATAATTATTTAATCCATTAATTAAGTTCTAAATTATTATTGAAAACCAAAAACGATTTATAAAAACACTGCAGTGCCATCTCTTAGCATAAACACCAAGCTAACATTAATAATATCAATTAGCGCCATCTATCAATACTTTCCAGTACTATTAACCAATCCACAATGGCAAGCACCAGAGGCAAGACAACTTCTTTGGAAAATGAAGACAAAATCATCCATTTCCTAGAAAAAAAAATGGACGTAATAAAAAAAGAAATAATATCTCAAATAGAAAATCAAAGTATTGAAAACCAAAAAAACATTGACAGCATAAAGAAAGAAATGTCAGAAATTATAGAAAAAAAATTCTCTACTGAATTGAAAGACATAAAAAACATCAAGAACCAATTGAGCGAACTTACCAAGACCATCGACTTTCTTTCATTAAAAATCGACGATTATGAGGTGGAGAGAATTAAACTCCACAAAAAAATTAAAGAAGTCGAAAAAGAAAATAAAAATTTAAAATATGTTGTAAATCAATCTCTGCAAAATTCCCTTGATACATCACTTGAAATCAATGGAATTGAATCAAAAAAAGAAGAAAATCCTAAAATCGCGATAGTACGCATCTTTAAAAAAATAGGGTGTGAAGACCTACTTGAAAACAATACCATAATAAATTCCTACACTAACGCCCTAAAAAAATGTATAACAATAAAGATGGCCACCAAAGAAGCAAAAGACAGGATCATCTCCCAAAAAAAGAAGGCGGGATATTTCTCCGCCAAAGACATTAACCACTCCAATTCTGAAAACCCCATCTACATTAACGAAAAGTTAACGCCACAAAATAAACAACTGCTCTGGCTAGCGAGAGCAACAAAGGCGATGGGTTACCAATATGCTTGGACGAAGAACGGCAATGTCCTTCTACGCAAAAACAAGGATACTCCAATTATACATGTCAGAGACGCAAGCGACATACCACTTCAATAACCTGGACTCCCTTTTGTATCTTCAAAGATGACCATCCGGACTCAATAAAAATGGCCCCTTCAGAAGAAAACACCATCCCTGAAACTCATGAATGTGAAAATTTCGAAGATGTCAACACATTATTCAACAATACATCGTTCAACATACTAAACATGAACATTAGAAGTATTAGGAAACATTTTGATGACTTCTGTATCCTTTTAAATTCTTTATCCTTCCAAATAGATTTTATAGCACTCACTGAAACACAAATGCGCGAATGCGTTCCGTTCAACTTACCGAACTATACTACCTTTTCAATTCCGACTAGACATACCTCTCATGATGGCATAACCATATTCTACAATGTACACTCCATATCCAACATCAATATAGAAAACCCAAACTTCAAATATTCCAATGCTGCCCACGCAACTTTTACCTCCAAAGGGAAAAAATACTCAATTTTGACGGCATACCGCTCACCCTCTTTATCTACAAACCTGTTTACACATGAAATTAAAACTTTTATTAAAAACAATAACTCTAACCATTTCGATTTTGCATTTTTTTTGGGTGATATTAATATAAATATTCAAAACGCCTTACTAAATCCGGCCGCGAACGAATATCTAAATGTTATGCATTCCACAGGATATCTATCGTACATAAATAACACCACCAGACCTAATCATCCTAATGATACATGCCTTGATCATATATTCCTAAAATCAAACAAAAATTACCAATATAAATCCGCTACACTAAAAATTGACATAACTGACCACTATCCTACCTTCTACGGCCACCATACTCCAACCTTGCCCATCTCTGCTGATCCAAATAATTTTAACAAAACAATTACTAAAATCAACTACTCAACTCTAAATAACTTACTGAACGAAGAATCGTGGATCGCGGTCCTATCTAATGATGACCCAAATTTAACTTTGAATACCTTTTACGAAGTACTTCAAAAACATATTCTAAAAAGTCAAGAACAAATAACACCACCAAAAAGTAAACACAAGCACATAAAGCCGTGGATTACACGTGGACTGATAATTTCAATTCAACACAGAAACCAACTTTTCAAAATCTACAAAAATCTTGAAAATCATTGCACAACCAAAAACGAAGCACAGATCCACACCAAACGGAATGAATACATTTTATTTAGAAACTACCTAAACACAATCATAAAAAAACGAAAACAACAATACTACTCTACACAACTACATAATGCTCACAACGACTCAAAAAAAACATGGCACGTAATAAATGAAATTTCAAATAGGAATCAAAAGGTTGACAAAGTTCCCCAAAAAATTATTACTGATAATAACACCACCATTGAAGACGCTGAGAGCATCGCAAATAATTTCAATCACTTCTTTACAAACATTGCCTCAACCCTAATAGATAATAACCCGAGTCTTAGTATTTACTCGAATCAAATTCCTCCCGACCTTTCAGAGTCTAATGATACTACCTCTGAGCTTTCTACTTTCAAAGAAATAACAGAACTTGAAATCTCAAGACAAATTGACAACCTTAGAGAGAAGTCTGCAAATGGCCCAGATAACATAAGCAATACCACCATCAAATCAATTAAAAAACATATCATCATTCCATTACATCACATTTTCAATAACTGCATCAAACACAGCATTTACCCCAATAATTTTAAACTCGCTCACATTATTCCAATACATAAATCCGGATCCCAATGTAAAACAGACAACTACAGACCAATAACTTTAACTTCACAATTATCCAAGATCTTCGAAAAGTGTTTAAAACGACAAATTATGAACTTTTTAGAATCCAAGGCAATCCTCTCAGCTAATCAATATGGTTTTAGAACTAACCTGTGCACCGACGACGCTGTATTTAGTTTAACCAAAAACATATATTCTAATCTAGACTCTAACACTAAATCTCTAACCATCTTCTTGGACCTAAAGAAAGCGTTCGACACAGTCAACCATAGAATTCTATTAAAGAAAATCTTTAACATTGGAATTAAAAACAAAAGTCTCATGTTATTAAAAAGCTATATATTAAATCGCCAACAACGCACAAAAATAGGATCAAGCTTAAGCACTTATGGTCTAGCAAAACATGGTATTCCTCAAGGAACTGTCTTAGGGCCACTTCTCTTTCTAATCTACATCAATGACCTTTGCAATATTGTAATACCAGGTAAAATTCTCTCTTTTGCCGATGACACTGCAATCACAGTACAGGGTAAAACTTGGGAAGATACAATCAGTAAAGCCAACAAATGCATTGCAATAGTCAAAGATTGGCTAGATAGAAATCTTCTTAGCCTAAATTATGATAAAACTATTTTTATTCCCTTTTATAATTCCCAAAAGTCATCCCCTAAAAATAATCTTAACTTGAAGTTCCATAATGTTCATTGTAACTTTGCGACATGCACAAACTGCGAAGATGTAAAATTAGGAAAATATATCAAGTACTTAGGTGTAACTATAGACAGCCAACTCAAATGGACTTACCATGTAGAAAAAACTGTAAATAAACTGAGATACTTAAATTACATATTCAAACGTATGAGCAATATTGTCAATACAAGAACCATGAAACTTGTTTATGATGCATTGGTGCTTTCGTCCATTTCCTATGGAATAATCGCCTGGGGAGGAACATACAATAACCATATAAAACCATTGGAAATTGCTCAAAAGTCCATCATTAAGGTAATGTACCAGAAGTCCAAGATGTATCCTACCAATCAGTTATTTCAAGAAACTGAAATACTAGAACTAAGGCGGATCTACTGTATCCAATGTCTCAAATATATTTTTACACGTCCTAACAATTTCAGTAAAAACACATATCGTTCTAGCCAGAGACATAACACGTGCGTGTACACAGTGCCTCACTGCAAAACCAGACTGGCCCAAAGACACATTACCTACATTGCCCCAAAACTATTCAATTCCATACCCCACTCCATCAGCAAGGATCAAAATCCGAACGTACTTAAAAAAAATGTTAAAATCTGGGTAAAAAATAATTTAGAACTGAATAAGTTTTTTCTGTAATGCTTCTAAAATGTGGAGTCTTTCTGAATATTTAGAATAAAAACAGGAAATATGTATATGTATATATACTCGTATGTACATGTGTATTTAAGTATGGGTGTAAATGAGTGTTACCTTAGATATATATTTTTAAATTTTTATACTCCTATGAAGTCAATCATGTTGATCACTGAAGACACTATGCATATATATATTTTAATTTGTGTGTTTATCTTACATATATTTTTAAATTTTTAAACTCCTACGAAGTCATTCATGTTGATCACTGTAGACACTATGCTTATATATATATATATTTTTTTTTTTTTAAATTTTATTTTAACTACCACTGTTATCCACATAATATAATACCCACACACAGGCTTCGCCTTTGTGGGATTTTTTTTTGTTACTTACATTTTTTGTTATTATGTATTTACCTATATGTAAATGTACCAAAAAAACTTTGCTAATAAAAAAAAAAAAAAAAAAAAAAAAAAAAAAAAAAAAAAAAAAAAAAAAAAAAAAAAAAAAAAAAAAAAAAAAAAAAAAAAAAGTCATAACATGTAAACCAGCCTTTAGATTGCACTCGTTCATATTTCATTCTGTAATGGCAGTAGTACTTTATAAAATTGCTGCTTTTAAACATTTTTATACATAGTTCGACTTATGACTGGTTTACAGCCGAGTAGTTCAAAGCTATATGTTCCCACTCAGGTGTCGCGGGTTCGATCCTCTGCTAGCTAAGTCCTCCTTCATTTTCAGCTGTTTATGATGGGAGTAAGCAGAATTCAAATATTGTCAGGTTTTTCCAAAGATATTGAAATACAAGAGATGTGCTATGATGGCCGCCCGACCGTCGGCGGACTACTACATAATGGGCATAGTTTGAATACGGAAAGATTTCTAGCTGATTTTTGAAGGTGCGCAGTAGTATTTTCAATTTGGGAGGCGGGTATGGGTACCGCCGCCCCGGGAACCATTTATTGGATAACCAACACCTTTGCCATAGGTCACCCCAAGTGGTTCGCTACGTTTGGTGACTTAGCAGGGGTGTCCGGGTTCATGGGGTGAGGTTTGTCCAGATCCGATGGTCTTGTCCGAAACGTCTGCCCACCTGCCGTATGGGGGACAGGATCGAGAGAGACTGGTTGATGGAGGTCTTTTATCTTCTCCAGCCGGAATCTTGCAACCCACCGCCTTGCACCGCAGTTGAAGGTGTGGATTCATTTTATTTTTATTTTATTTTATTATTTACTTTATTTGGGAAACAAACAGTTGTACATATTTTATTAAATAATTACATTTGACAAATTTGCATGAACCAGTGAAGTTTCCACATTTGAGAATATAGAATTTAAAGAAAAAACAAAAAACTCATTAATATAAGAAGTTATACATACATAATACCTAACTAGATTACAGAAAATCAGATGAAACCAACATAATAAAATCAGATGAAACCAACATAATAAGAGAAAAACAATAAAATAAGGCACACAGCAGGATTTACGATCAACAATCTGTTTTGATCTTCTCCGTTACATATTTTGTGAATTGAACTGAGGACAAATGGAAAATATCAGCGTCTGAAAGGATATTGTTATATTTTGTGCACGTCCTTTTCAGAAATGTATGTTGTGAGTAGTTAGTTTTTGATTGTGGGATGTGGAATAGTTTGTTTGTTCTTGTATTACGTACTGGACAGTGGAAATGGATGTTTTCCAGAAGATAGTTGCTGTCAACAGCGTTGTTGATGATTTTGTATAAAAATTTCTGGTCGGATATATTTCTTCTCTCTTCTAGTGATGTAATTTTATGGAATGCTAAGGAATCTTTTACATGTTCTGATATTCGGAACGATTTAAAGTCTAAGTATTTCAAAAATTTTTTTTGGATTCTTTCTAACCTTTCAATATTGACTTTGTATTGGGGATTCCAAATCACTGATCCAAATTCTAGTATGGAGCGAACAAAAGAAAAATATAATATCTTGATTACATGTGGTGATCTGAATGGTTTAGTCACTCTTACAATGAATCCTAGGAGTTTGTAGGCCCTGTCACAAATGGAATTTATGTGTGATCGGAAAGACATTCCGGAGTCCATTATTATTCCTAAGTCCCTTACTTCACTACACCTTTTTAATTCAACTCCGTTTATTTTATATGGGAATGTTAGGGGGTTAGTGCTTTTGGTGAAAGATATTGTATTACATTTTTCTAGATTAAGGTACAGTTGGTTGTTCGCGCAATATAGTCCAAGCCTATTGATATCCTCTTGCAATTATATATATTAATATGCAATTATATAATTAAATATTACATAATTACTTTTTTGTAAATTTTAATGTCATCAGCAAAAATTTGGATTTTAGAGTTTTTGAAGCAAGAGTCTATATCATTTATATACAAAATAAAAAGGAGAGGTCCGAGGTGTGATCCTTGTGGAATTCCTGAGGGTATATTATAGAAACGTGAAGAGAAACCCTTAGCTCTAACTGCTTGACTCCTGTTAGTGACGATTTGATCCATCTTAGAAGGTCCCCACTGATCCCGATTTTTAATAGCTTCTTCAGAAGCAGTTTGATGTTAATTTTATCAAAGGCTTTTGAGAAATCCGTGTATATAGAATCAATCTGAGTTTTACTACCCATAGAATTAAATATGAAATCTGTGTATTCCAGCAGGTTTGTCTCGACTGACCGTTTTCTAAAAAAGCTGTGCTGATTTTTTGATATGGTAGTTTGTACTGCTGGAAAAAGTTGGTCAAGAACCATGTTTTCCATAATCTTGCTGATAATTGGGAGTTTGGAGATGGGCCTGTAGTTAGTGATGTTATTTTTGTCCCCGCTTTTATGGATTGGTGTAATGAGTGCTTGTTTCCAGACGTTGGGGAAGTTGCCTTCCTCAAATGACATTTTGAACAGCATGGAGATAGGATAAGCCAATTGGTCCCGGCATTTTACATAAAAAATGGATGGAATTAAATCAGATCCCGGGCTTTTGTTCGGATCGAGTTTTTTTAGATAATTAAGTACATGCGATTGATTAAAGTTAATTGTGTGAATATGAAGATAAGAGTTGTCGACATTGTTATCAGAGTTTATAGGATCGAGGCTGGGGTTGGGATTCTCTACAAAAACCGATCTAAAATAATCACTAAAATTGTCACAAATGGATTGTCCATCAGTGCAGGAGATATCGCCAAGATACATTTGATTTGGTAGATCAGAAGACAATTGCTTTGATTTTACGAACGACCAGAAGCGTTTACTACACTTTTTTATTGATTCTTCTGCCGTCCTAATGTAGTTATCATAACATTCAAGTGAGATCTTCTTTTGACGATTTCTCAGCACTGAAAAGGATTGATAGTCAGCTAGATTTTTGTATTTTTTCCATTTTTTGTGATATTTTAGTTTCTCTTTTACAATTTTAATAAGTGGGGAAGTATACCATGGGGGAAACCTTTCCAAATTAACATAAATTTTTTTTTCGGGAATATGTTTACGTATGAGGTCATTTATGATATTATAAAAGTTTAATACGGCCCCTTCAGTATCCTTATTTTGAAATTCGTACGTCCATTATGCCTGGATTCACTGACCCCCAGATTCCTACCCACCCCTCATACCTATTTCCTTCCCAGAACTTCCTCTCCTTCCTTTCCTTAAATAAACCCTTCGCACAGCATCCCCTAAGATGACATAGGCCCTGAGGGAAATTATTTTCCTCAGGGCCTCCTGTGTGGAGCTAATGTAAAAAAAAGTATATATACATTGGGTTTTTTTTATGCCTGTCTCACTAGAATATACCTGTGTCGAAACAATATAGTTTGAATATGGAAAGAATTCATTCATTTAGTTGATTTTTTTAAGGTGTGCAGTAGTATTGGTTAACATTATCACTTGAATACGGAAAGAATTTGTTTATTTAGTTGATTTTTTTAAGGTGTGCAGTAGTATTGGTTAACAATATCGGCAACGCCAGGAAACACAGTCCCGCCCAGTAAAAACTGCGGATAGCACATCTCTTATATTTCAATATCTTTGGGTTTTTTGTAACCTGGGAATGTTTGTCTTTCTTTAAAACAAAAAACCTTCTCTCGGTCATTATCGTTATTTCTACTGGAAAAACAATTAGATTCATGTTGTACATTTTAAACCTTTATTAGTATTATAGACATTTAAAACTGCAGTAAATTTTGGAACTCATTTTATTACTTAGTGAGAAGACTAGCAGAAGCAGTAAGACGGACCGAGTTCATTACTAACAACGGGTAATAAGTAAATGGCTTACTCTCTTTTGAACACAACTTATACTCAGTAATTACTTAAACATCAAAATGTTTTTTTTTCTTTTTTTATATATTTTTTTTTAAATTTTATATTTACATAGTGGGTAGGATAAAAATTCAATATTTATTATTGTCATCAAAACCATGAATAATTGCCAGCGTTGCCTCTAAAGTCATGAAAAATCAAATTTTTATTAATACGCAAATAAATAAAATACCTCACATTCGTACTAGATTATTTTCTGTGCCTTTTGATTTAACCACTCGGACCCTTATGGGTCATAGCTTATGCTTGTTTTCATGATAATATAACATTACTAGATATATTTATGATGTATGGGGCATACCTGACTTATTGAAAAAAAAACTAGCATTTAAAAACCCGCTCTGCAGATTTTTGCTGCCAGTTACAATAATAATCAATCTCTCCATAATGGAGATTCACGAAATTACAAATCCAGTAGTATTTATGCCTGCCAGGCGATGCTCCTCACGCTAACTGTAAATGTAAGTGGCGCCATCTTTTGGCATTGCTTTAATTCGGTTCTATTACAAAAGTAGATTTATATACAAACTCCACGTATGAAAACGGTTACGCGTAAGACACAGCGTAAGAGTTGCATTCTTAGCCAGATTCTTAAATTTCAACCGTATAGTCTCTAGGCTATTAATGCTGCTTGATTATCTTCTTCAATGATAAAAATAATATTCTGTTCGGTTGAGTATTTTGGTGTCAAAGCCTTTTTTTAATTGAATTAATTTTTTGGTGTTCTTTTATGTTGATGTTGGCCGCGTATCCTCCACAGTTAGGCTTTATGAATTGGGATTTGCATGAATGGTTTCTCACACTTTGACAAGATTGTTAGGAAAGGCGGAAGTAAATTTGTTAGTTTTGTAATTCTGTTGGTGCTGGAGCTGCCATTGTTCCCCCATTAGCGGTGCTGAATTTGTTTTCTACAACTTACTTTATTTCAATTGACTTGATTTGGCCCCTGCCCACTACCCACTGACACTGCCAGTGACTACTTTTAGTGCTTAGTTATGTACTTCCTAAAACACTCCTACAGAACATTTTTGTTGAAGAACAATACTCTTATAAATGATATGAATTTTCAGATAGAAGGATTTTCACTGTCTTAGTTTTTTCTATGTAAAATTTTAAATGATGTGTTGATGATCCAGAATTGCTTGTGTTAATGAATACTAGAAGTCGGGATTTATTTCAGTACGGAAATTCTAGGACTTACTACCATACGTATTCCTCTTTGCCCAGAATACTAATGGAGGAAAATAATTATACCAAGTCAGTGGACATCTTCAATTTATCACTGAACAAAAACTGAGGCAGTTCCGTTGTGTCTAATAAATACCGTTTATGTTTTACTATTCATATGTAAAAGCCCTTAAAAAGGGTGTTAATAAATAAATATACAAAAGTCCCAACTACTCCCAACCGTCTGGAGCCAATGAGACTATGGTATCCCCAATTGGGGTACGTCGTGAGACTGAAGGCAGTGAGGAGGGGAAGGATATGGGGAAAGAGGAAGATGGGAATGCACCTGGTTATTCAGATTTGGTCACCAAATATGGCTAAAGCTATTTTAAACAACTGAATTGTGGTCTTAAACCAGGGCAATACTAAGAGTATCTTCCACTCTGAAACGTGCCGCAAAACTATGTATATATTATTTTTTAAATGACTAAATTGTGAAATAATACAAATTAATCCATTAAAATTTAGGGAACGTACCCATACTACATGACCTCTTCGGGGGGGGGGGGTCTTCAAAATGTCACGCTTGGCACAAATGAGCGGCGGTTTGCTTAGGATTTTGGTCACCGGGGGGGGGGGGGGGGGTAAAAATTGCAAAAAAAATTGGTCACGTAGTTTGGGTACGTTCCCTTACTTGTAGTACCTAACCCTCAATCACAGAGACTGTCATGAATGTTTGTAAAGACTCCTTTTTATTGATCAATGTTGCTTATAACAGTTACAATTTTTGTATAATCCATTGGCGGTACACTCTGCAGTAATGCAAAATCTGTTTTTTTTTAAATTAAAAAATTTGTTTTGAAAATTTGATCGCCGTAGAAATATTGTAGATGCTATAATTTGCTATACCTAATCCTGCATTTTTTAATGTTTTAATAAGCTTAGAAAAAAACACAAGTATTAGGCCTATGCACATGTTTTTAAGTTCAAAATCTCCTTCTTACGATCCCCTTTTCAGATATGATTTTATTTAATGTGGCAAATTAAATTATTTAGTTTGTGCTCAGAAAACATTTTTAATATTTGTGCCTGAACTTCACAAAATCAAATAAAGTTTAAACGGAGGGAATTGCAATATATCGCTATCCATATCGCCATCGGTGTAAAGAGTGCGTGATTTGGACTGATTCTGAATGTAACGCCTCCAGATGGATTGCCTTAAGATTAACAATCTACATCCCAACCAACACCCAGACCTGGCAGCTACCATATATATATATATATTTAAATACATATAACCAGAATATTCAATTTACACCTTATGCACCTTAAATTTTAAGATAAAGCTTTACATGACCTCGACTGATTCTTAACACTTTCTTTCTTTTTGAACAATAGAAAAATATGTAATTAACAGTTTGGCGTCCTGTCTTACTTTTTAGTTGTTAATTAATATTTCAAAACTCTGTGTCTCGTGATAGAAATTATGTTATGGGCTCTACACACGACACTGCATGCAGTCCTGCAGGGACTTCTGCCGCAGAGAGTCCCTGCGTGCGTCTCGTTCTAGCGGCCCTTTAACAAACGAGACAGCGCTAGTTCGCTCAAACCCACGCTCTCTGCAGGCAGTGTCGTGTGGAGAGCCGCTAATGTGCTGAAAATAGTTGGGTGACCTTGAAATTCCAGACATTCAAATTGCATGATACCAGTGCTCACCGTTTATAATATGCACAGTTTTTCATGAGACAAACGAATTTTATGTATTTTAATACATCTATTCGAATTTCATTTTTGTATTTTTGATATGAACACATGAAGTGGAGATTAACCCACTTCACGACATCCGATCGAGCTGAAACTCGGCAGATAGACTCGTTATCGATGACACTCCATTCTATCAATTTTGGACATTCTATCAACACACGGACATAATCACATTTTTCTGAAATTATTAGAAATAAAGGCTTGCAATATCTCTACATATTATAAATTAAAGTCCTCCACCGCATCTGTCTGTCTGTTCTAAAAATACTAAACGGATTTTCATGCATTTTTCACCAATAGATAGAGTGATTTATGAGGAAGGTTTAGGTATATAATTTGTCAAGGTTTTGTGTAAATTGGTTGAAATATAAAGGAGAATATTTGTATGTGGTGGAAAGCAGGCTGGATTTGATATGTATGCAAATTAATAGATGGCAGTGGTTATAAGGTTGGGTAACCATCCTGTAGATGGCGTTGTGTTTCATTAGCCACAGCAATTTGCCGGGTCAGCTAGTACAAAATAAATGTCGGTCTTACCAACCGATTGATCTTTGATCCGATTGGTAGCGGGGTTGATTCAGATCACTGGGTAGGAAGGTTCAAACTTCAGTCTAATGCTGAAGTCACAAGGTTCACTCGGATGAAGGTTTACTCGATGAAATGTTCCATTATCGTTTCACCGAGTGTTCAGACGGTTCCTTCGAAGGAAGAGTTCACTCGACATTCTCGCTACGAAGTCGTCGAGCGTAGTCGCGGCGCGCATTGGAATTCGTCCGGTGCTGACGGCTAAGTTCGGGAATATTTACGATTTCAATTGACATTTCCAATAACGTCAAAATAAATTACGAGAAATTGGCGATTCTTGTAAACAGTAAATAAATTTCAGCACCATAAAATGAACATTGGTTAAGAGCGTTTAACCAGCCAGCGGACGAAAATCCGCATTTCGTCGAAAGTTGTTCTTCCGATCGTGCAGGGCGGTTACAATGAGGAAGATTAATTATTCTCCGTACCAGCTTTTTTAAATTATAACTCAATATCGAATTTATTTCAATCCAAATTAGCTTTAATTTATACCTTCATCCAAAAATGCTGAAAGGTGTGATGATAAAACTATTAAAATAGTGTACTTTTTGTAGTCATTTTTTGATTATAAGTATTTATCATTTTTCAATAATGTCTAAATTTAATAAGAATGTTAAAAAAATCTGAAATATATTAGTTTGTAAGTGCGCAAATAAATACACAAATGGACCAATTTTCGTCAAGAAACACATGTACGTACATATTTTTTAATGATTTTATTGAAACTAAAATTAAAATTCTAATACATACGTTTGCTAGATAATGTATTGATTTATTTTACTGCATGATTATATTATTTGAAATGGGTGTGGTATAATACAAAAACTTTTTTGAAAATTTAACAAATCTGCCAACGACCTATGGAATAACCTTATTATAATAAAAATTTTAAAAAATTCTCAAAATTTATTACCTACGAATGCTAGATAAAAGAACAATCTTTCGAAATCCATTTATAATTTTTTGTGGAAAAGAGTCAATACGTCTAAAACCTTTTTTGAAAATGACGTATTTCCGGTTTTCTCTGGTAATGCCCTCTTAAATAATAAACTGAAAACTTGATATCTACCATGAAAATTTTTTATTCCAAAATAGGCCTCAGCTTGCAATAAAATCCATATAAATGGAATATTTATAAACATATCCAAAAACTAAAAACTGTCTTGGAAAGGTGATGAAATATGCTTCCAAAATTTATTATGAGAAATAACGACGTAATTTTTTAAATAAAATAATTTTTAATGTAAACTTTGAAAAGTAAAAAAAAATGGCTCTCCTTGCTTTTATTCTAACTAAAATTACTGGTAACAAAAAAAATATTAAAACACACACTTATTTTGTTAGACAAATAAATTATAAACGTTTCTGTCACCTCACTTTTTTGTCGTTTCATATAAAAATAATTCATAAAAAATTCACAATGTTTCATAATTTTTTTTTCAAATTCAATCAGAAACTTTGGTTCCATAGAAGTGTACATTCGTATTATTTTGTGGTTAATTGTTATATTGAATATATAGAGCATTATTTTTTCTTTCCAATACCGTTTAGATCATATTTTTCACTATGATAGTAAGGGAGAAACAACGATTTCTATGAGACGTGTAGGAGTTATTTCGAAAAGCGAACTAAACGGAGCATTTTGACGTTTAAGCCGCTCCGGCTACACGTCCTCACGCCAGAACATTTCGGCCGACTGATTTGCGAGTGAAAGACTGTTCACTTGAGTGTTCACACACATCATTCGCGTCACGTGATGTTAAATTCCGGTTGCGAGTGAACATGCCGAAGGAAGCATTCCAACAATGTTGGAATGCTTCCTTCGGCACTGTCTCTATTCACTTTCGTGTTCACACGGTTCATTTCGAGGGAAAGAGGCTGAATGAAATCACGAAATGAACGATAAATGAATCATGTGAATGGGCTATACCTTTAAAATACTTTTGAAAATAGATGTATTATAATTTTTTAAAAAAACTTGTTTTTTGTGGGTTGATTTTTAAGCATTTGTTTTTATCTTTCCCGTGTTTCTGGCGGCATTTATCATTTCATTACAGCATCCACCACAAGGACACACCAAGATATTGCTTTCCACAAAGCAAATTATTATTTATTTTTAAGTATGTAGCTGAATGATTTTCATCAATAAGGTCGCGAACTTTAGTATGCGACCTTTAGAGTAGCAATATTATGTGTGACCTTATTCTAGTGTGTACAGTACACTGTACAGGGCTTGTTTATGATGGCTATCTGCACACAGTCGGTTCATACAGAATCAATTGAATACACAAGGTGATGCACAATAAACCATTACAATTGGACTTATAAATGACCCGTGTGACGCTGAGTAAACTAACAATTTTGATACAATATTATTTTTATGAAAAATGATATTCTCATTCACCATAGACATGAGAAACTAATAGACAGGAAGATAAGGGCGAGAAGAACAAACCATGTTGCGCGGAGCGGGGAAGTAAATTGGGTGTAACCTTTCCAATTGAAATCTCCGCTATTTTTGGTATTTTTCTGCTATTTCTTGTGTCGCAACATTTCTTGTAAAAAAACTGACCACAATAACCCATCATCAAAATCTATTTGTTTGGTTTTCGGAACAACTCATATACGTCTCGTAGAAATCGTTGTGTCTCCCTTACTATCATAATGAGAAATATAATGTAAATGGTGATAGAAAGAGAAAACACCACGCATTATATTCAAATATAAAAGTTAATCACAAAAGAAGTAAAATGTAAGCCTTTATTAAAACAAAGTTTTGGATCGCAATTTGAAATAAATTCAGGAAACTTTGGGAATTTTTTATTAATAATTTTTACATGGAACAACAAAAAAAGTGAGGTGACAATAACATTTGTCTAATAAAATGTGTATTTGTTTTCTTTTTCGTAATCAGTAATTTTAGTGGAAAAAAACATAAGGTGAGCTATTTTTAAAAAATTTTATGTTTGCCAGCAAAATTTTTATATTTTGACAATTATATGTTTATTTCGATTTATAAAATTTGAAATCATTTTTTATCACCTTTCGAAAACAGTTTTTAGTTTGTTTAGTTTCTGAACATATTCAGAAATTTTCCATTTATTTGGATTATATTGTAAAGCGAAAATATTTTTAACGTCTGATAAAATATGGTCAAGGCCTGAGGGGTTAAGAATTTCGTTACATACAATTCCAGTGGCTGCTCTAATTGAGTATTCTTATAGCATCAGGGTACCTAGCATGGTCGATCGACATAGGTTTTATCGAAAATGTCGGTAACTTGTCATCGCTCCCGAGCACGCCTGCAGGCCGCTAACGAAAAAATAAACATTCACTTCAAATAAATTAGGAACCCTTAGTCGTTGTGAACTGTTGTTTATTCGTTAGCGGCCTGCAGTCGTGCTCAAGAACAATGACAAGTTACCGACATTTTCGATAAAACCTATATCGATCGACCATGCTAGGTACCCAGATGCCCTAATTAAGTAGTACTTTGCTGCTAATTCTTGTAACATAAGCTGATCTGATTAAGTATTTTGCTACAAATAAATTCTTATAGCATAATATAAATTAGTCAAGGTTGTACAGTTTTACCATTGCAACAAATACTGTTGTGGTTCTTGTGCCAGCATTTTCGTGCAATATTATTCTAACTGTTTGCTGTGGATTCATTGATGTTCGGTTCTGAAAAGAGCGCGGGTTGAATGACTCTGCCTTGTGTGGGTTATATCCACTAGTACACAAGATAAACTGTTTCCCGAGGTCATATTCCATTATTTGGTGGTTTGAATCTGTCTGAATGAGTCGACATCCTGTTCTACTGATTTCAATCAATCTACTAATAGATTGTTTTCTAAGTAAGCTGCAAAATTGTGAAAATAATTTCATTACAATCAATTGACTTCAAACGTTATTATTTCTAGTAATAAAATAAACTTAAAATTATTGACAGTCTAATTAAACTTATTAGTAATGCAATAATCTAGTTTGAATAATAATTATTCATTATTTCAATATCTAAAACTCACAGAATCAAAAATGAATCATTCGCCTTTTCGTTCGTCGTCAGGGAAGATAAGAAATATGATAAATTAATCCACTTATTACGCTTTCCCTGTTTACTGGTTTAGAGTCTAAATTATTACGTTACTAGCACACATCCATGAAAAATCGCGGGATATTCTGAATTCGTGACCAAATCAATTTCAATTTAAAAAATGACAATTATAATTAATTTCTGTTAAAATATTAGATTATTGGTAGATACTTTTTCGCTTGTTTGAATTCTTTACACAATCAAGAGGTTCAGAGTTCATTGAACCTGAGTTTTGCGGGACACATGAACAACTGATATTTCAGTTGCAGGTTTAAATCCCGGCGTGCGCAAATAAGTCTTGTGTTATTTCACAATTAATTAATAATAATATATATTTGCAGCACATTCCTGAGAGGAAGACACTCAGCATCGTCCTAGTGTAAGACCACTATTCAGAATTGAAATGTTTGGTGACCAGATCTGAATAGCCGGGTACTTCCTCATCTTCCCCTTATCCATCTCATTCCCCTCCCCTCTACCCTCAGCCTCACAATATACTCCAATTGGGGTTGCCGTCTTCTCACTGGCTCCAGACGGGAGCAGTTGGGTCTCTTGAGTGGTATTTACATAAAAAAATGAAAACATTTATGATTCTTGTGGAATGAATTATGTTATAATATGAATGAATCGATTCATTTTTTTTTTTTTTATCAAACTATCATTTTTTTTAATATTCCTGCTCATAACTTGAAGTGAAATATCACAAAACTGCGCTATATAAATACTACGTTATTATTATTATTATAACTAATTTAATTTTTTTTAACTCATTTTTAATTTTTTTGAAACAACTCGTCTTAAAACAAGCCCAACAGAATTTAGGTCCAAATTAAAAACCGACCTTTTTGGGCTCTCATACCCTTAAATAAAAATACCTCTCTGAGAGTATCATAAAATTTTACTTTTGTTTTCAAAGTGCGCTCATTACAAAACATATTATGTATTATTCTATCTTCTTACTTCTTCTGGCGCTAATCTTAATCTAATTGTAAATATGTATGTTATTAAGTCACTTGCTTTAGGTTATCATTTGAATGTCTTAGTCTTAAGTAACTAGCTATAAGCAGTGGCGTAGCGTGGGTTTCGGCCGCCCGGGGCGGAGGAAAATTTTGCCGCCCCCCCCCCTACTTCTACAGGTACTTGTTCCGCACATTTTCAAGCGCTGACCGGGAGGGGGGGGGGGGTAGATATCCTATTTTTAATGCCAATTTTTATAATCCCATGTGCCAAGTACTCTTCCAATAAAATCATGCTTTTAAATTATGCTATAAATTTATATATAACTGCTCTCAGAAATCGAGAATGGTATGCCTGTAATAGAATTTCGCATCTTCATCACACATAAATATGGAATGCAACTCAAATGCAAAGCTTCGATGAATCGCCAACTTATTGTTATATTGATTACACAAAACTGGTTTAAATTAAACTAAATATGCGATGTATCAAAACTACACTCAGAACATAAAAATGTTTTTTCTTTGATGCACTTACATTCTGATCACAAAACTGTTTAAGTTAAATCAGAACATGAAAAGGGTTTTTCTTTGATTCTGCCGGCACTTACTTTCTGAACACAAAACTTTTTTGAGTTAAATCTGTATGTGGTGAATTAAAACTTCACTCAGAACTCCGGGGCGGAGAAAAATTTCGCCGCCCCCTTATTTGAATTCTTCAAGCGGCGGGGGGGGGGGCTCCCATTTTTTTTTATTATGACCTATTATAATCACATTTGACGAGTATCCTTTCAACGAAAATCATGTTTATAAATTCTACTCCAAAGTTGATTGATTTATTCTGCGTTAAGAGTCCCCAAATAATAGTTACACACGCAACAATCAATTTCTCAGAATTTTACAGCATTATGTAACTCAAATGTAAAAATAAATAAATAGTCTCAATCTAGAATTTTATAACTGCACATCGAATAACAGAATGTTTTCCTTCGAAATGTTTCAGCAAATGAATCAAACTGGAATTTCACATTCTGTACTGGTTAAAATTAAATCTGTACCTGGCGAATTAAAACGACACTCAGAACATGAAAATGGTTTTTCTTTGATTCTGGCAGCACATACATAGTCTGTAAATAGAATATTATAATTGAACTTCAAATAAGAGAATGTTTTACTTCGAACTGTGTCAACAGATGAATCTTCAACTGGAAATTTACATTCTCAACACAAAATTGGTTTAAATTAAGTCTGAATGCGGCGAATTAAAAGTACACTCCAAACGTGAAAATGGTTTTTCTTTGATTCTGGCAGCACATACAGAATCTGCAACTAGAATTTTATAACTGAACTTCGAATAAGATAATGTTTTCCTTTAAATTGTGTCAGAAGATGAATCCTCAAATAGAATTTTTCATTCTGAAAACTGGTTCAACCCTTCGAATAATAAGTAAAAAATATTTTTTTTGCCTGTCAATGTTTGCGTACAAAATTTCCGGTTCTTCCCATGCATTTTAAATGTTTATAAATTTATTCCTTTTTATTGTTTTTTTTTTACCCTTTTGCAAAAAAAATAGTTCAAAATCTAGATAAAGTAATTTTTCCGACGTGCTTATAAGAACATTATTGTTTCTAAATATTAAAATTTTGATATTGGAAATGTGAATTGGCTCAAAAATCCATGCCTGCGAATAATCGAATTAAAGTAGAATAGAATTAATTTTGAATACAGATTCCTTTTCTTAAAAAAAATGTAATAAAACTGTATCTTAACTTTTTATGGCAATCTCAAATTTATTTTAAAATTAAATGTGTGGGATATCATTTTACAATTTTATTTTAAAATTAAATGTGTGGGACAATTTGCGTCTCCTGTGATTAAACGGGTTAAATTAAATCTGTATTTGGCGAATTAAAACTACACTCAGAATATGAAAATGGTTTCTCTTTGATTCTAGCAGTACATACATAGTCTAAAATGCAACTTAAATTATACAACTGCACTTCAAATAAAATAATGGTCTCATTCGAAATGAATCAGCAGATGAATACACAACTGAAATTCATTCATTAATACATTCTGAACACAAGTCTGGTTTTAATTAAGAGGGAATCTGCTTTAATTAATATTACTCTCATAATATGCGTACGGTTTTCCTACGATTTGCGAAATTTGCAGCTTAATTATTGATATTTTTAATAAATAATAAAAAAAAGTTGGATTCGTAAACGAAAGTATCGTAGAACATTTTCAAATAATGATTTGAAATGGTTTAAATTTTTCCAAGATAATATTATTTAGTAATTGTGAAAATTTGCCGCCCCCCTTAAAAGTGCCGCCCGGGGCGGGCCGCCCCCCCCGCCCCCCCCACGCTACGCCACTGGCTATAAGTCTTAGATGTAAGTCAGTAGTTATAATTGTAAATCTCAATTGTAAGCCAGTAATATTAATTCCTTTTAATACTTATTTGTACAGCGCCCTTGAAGTGATTTTTCACAAAAACGGCGCTATATAAATTAGCCAAATATTATTCTTATTATTATTAAGTTTTAAAGCTCTTTAAAAGTTATATGTTATTCTTGAAGATAATATCTACACATTCCCCACGCTGAAACGGCAATTATATGAAATTCCCTCTCTAGGTCGCAAAGTATGCCCTGAAAATTATTATAACCATGTGTTCAGGATCTCAACTTCCGCTCTCCTGACAAAGCAATCCGGCGTGGTAACACCAGATTCCAAGGGAAGTGTGGCTGGAGTAACTCTTCAATAATAACTCCAGCTCTTGAATAATTGGTCTTTATTGAAACAATAAAAGACCCGTAGGGTAGCTCATGTACGGTGAGCCCAATGATGCTATCTCTCTCCGCGGTTTTATAATCCACATGAAGTGAAAACCTGGCAGCTGACGTTTTGCCCAAAAACGACCCGCCCAAGACGGATGGTAACAAGAGAAGAAGGAATTAAAAAATCCGTGGCAATACGAAATCGCCCTGGCAATTGCCAACACAAAAAATGTTGCCACAACCATTAGGGTGACAATCACAAATATTAATATTTCAGTACCTGAAATCTTAACATATTCCCGCCCAAAACGAGTATTAAGGAATAGTCGTTTTTCATAAAATAATATATTAGAAGAGATTGCAACATTGGTACTCAGAATTTACCCAACGAGTTCACATACAAAAATAAACAATATTCAATATATGGATATCAAAATAATAACAAAAAAACTTATAACTAAGTATATAACCCTATGTCAGACTTGACATTAAAAAATGAAAGTTTAATAACGTAGAACCTTCTGGTGCGCTGCACCCACTTATGTGAAAATGGTTTAACACTTGGCACTGATGAGCCTGACGGCACTTTGATTTACACATCACATCACTTTTAGCGTTGTAATTGGTTCTTAATCCAGGTTGGAGGAAGCATCCTCCATGGGAAGTAGACAGAGCTGTGTCACGGCTCTTTTGGTGACACCTCTGGCCGTCCTCAAGGAGACGACGCGGACGCGTCCGTCTTGGCCAGGGTGGATCTCCGTCACTCGCGCCATCCTCCAGTACTGCGGAGGTAGCTGGTTGTCTTTGATGATGACCATGTCACCAGGCTGTAAACTGCGTTGACGTCCTTCTTGCCATTTGACTCGGTTCTGCAATTCTGCTAGGTATTCCCGGCTCCATCTGTGCCAAAAAGATTGAACAACGGTAGACATCTTTTGGTAAATATTAAGCCTGTTTGTAGGCAGATGATGGATATCAAGCTCAGGCAATGCTAACAGGTTGTCGCCAATAAGGAAGTGTGACGGAGTGAGGGCGTTTAAGTCATTTGGATCTGATGTTAATGGAGTCAGAGGACGGGAATTTAAACAAGCCTCAATCTGTATTAGTATGGTATTCATTCCTTCGTATGTCAAAACAGTTGACCGCATTGCTTTTTTTAAATGCAACTTGGTCATTTTAACTGCACTTTCCCAAAGTCCCCCGTGATGCGGTGAGCGGGGAGGCAAGAAACTCCAGCTAATATTCTGCTGGGCCAAAAAATTATGGATTTCTTTATCAGATGCCTTCAAAAAATCAAATAGTTCAGTAAGTTCCCTATAACTACCTGTAAAGTTAGTTCCATTATCAGTAAAGAGTCGTGAGGGTTTACCCCTCCTAGCTATAAATCTTTTCAATGCATTCATAAATGCCATTGAAGTTAAATTAGTCACTAATTCTAGGTGAATTGCCTTCGTTGAAAAACAAATAAATAAACATATGTAAGATTTTACACTCTTAGCATTTCTGGTTAAACCAGACTTAATTAAAATTGGACCTGCAAAATCTATGCCGGTTACATAAAATGGTCTTTGGATTCGGAATCGGTCAGCAGGAAGGTCACCCATGAGCTGGCGACATTCGCGCGGACGGACTCGGAAACATACAATACATTTATGCAGTGCTCGCTTCACTGCGTTTTTACCATATATTGGCCAAAAACGTAAACGCAGTAATGCGAGCAGAGCATTACATCCTAAATGTAAATTCTCATAATGCAGATGGGTTACTATTAAGTCAGTCAACTTATGATTTTGTGGTAACAAAATTGGATGTTTTTGAGAGGCTGAGGTAATATCGGATTGTGATAGTCGACCTCCAACACACAACAACCCATCCTGCATAAAAGGATTTAGTGCCTTTACTTTGCTCTGCCTAGATACAAATCTTCCATTACTCACAGACGCTATTTCATCATGAAATGCGAATCGCTGAGCGTTCAAAATCAATACATGCATGGCATGTTCCAGTTCGATTACAGAAAGCTCGTCGACCCGCATCGGTCTTCGTTTAGAACAGTTATGTATGAAACGTAACATATAAGCAACTACGCGCCTCAGTCGTCTTAATGAAGAATAATTATTAAATATTTCCCAATCGACAGGACTACTAGTAACCAAAACTATCCTCGCCATTTCTGGCAACTCCGTGGGAGTATCAAATGTAGAACGTGGCCACTTATCCTCGTCGGACGTGAGCCATGGTGGTCCTGACCACCATAATGAAGATGTTTTCAACTGCTGAGATGTTATTCCTCTGGAAATTATGTCAGCTGGGTTTTCAGTTGAACAAATGTGACGCCATATAGCGCCATCACCTTCACGTTGTATTTCTGATACGCGGTTAGCAACAAAGGTAGTCCAACGGTACGGTTCTCCTGCAATCCAAGCCAATGTTATTGACGAATCACACCACAAAGTGGTGTCAACCGTTACTTGGAGAGCTGCCGTCACCCGCTTCATTAATTTAACTAATAATTGTGCTCCACATAACTCAAGACGTGGTAACGATAAATTTTTTAGTGGGGCTACACGAGATTTAGCGCATATTAACTGTGATTGGTGAATGCCGTGTTCATCGGTAGATCTTAAATACAGACAAGCGCCATATGCTACTTGAGATGCATCGCAAAAACCGTGTAAGCTAAAAGATTTTTTATTAAAGCAGAAAATTTTCCTCGGTACCCGAATATGATTTGCTTTACGGAGACTCAGCGTGTAAATCTGCCAGGCCAATAAAAGGTCATTGGGTAGCTTGTCATCCCAGGATGTTTTTAGCTTCCACAATCTTTGCATAATTATCTTACCGACAATGATTACTGGGCCTACCAGTCCTAAAGGGTCAAACACTTTTGAAATTAATGATAAAACTTGACGTTTTGTTACTTCTAACTTTGAGTCTATGCTTTCTACCTGATAGGTAAACTCATCAAGTTTGGTGTCCCATATTAATCCGAGAATCTTAGCTTCATTGGATTCATTTGGCAATAATTCTAAATTATCTTTAGAATCATTAATCGAGGGCGCATTAGACCTCCATTTTCTAATCTCCATGCCTGCTGTAGCAAGCGCATTAATGATTTGTGATTTAAGCAAGTGACAAGTATCAATGGAGTCACTACCAGAAAGAAAATCATCTACATAAAAATTTTCCTTAAGGGATTTACTAGCTAATGGATGAGTAAATGAAACGTCATTACCTAGCTGATGCAGACAACGTATTGCTAAATAAGGCGAAGGAGCCAAACCATATGTCACCGTGTTTAGCGTATAGTGTTTCGAACAATCCTCCGCATCCTTTCTCCATAATATACGTTGGTAATTTCTGTGTTCCGGGTTGATATTAATTTGGCGGTACATTTTTGCAATATCTGCAGTGACTGCATATTGATGTTTTCTGAAAAATACCAAGTGGCAAAATATATCATTTTGAATGGTGGGCCCAATCATTAGAGCGCGATTCAAAGAAATCCCTCGAGCGGGTTTAGCCGACCCGTCAAAAACAACACGAATTTTAGTAGTTGTGCTTGATTCTTTAAATACAGCGTGATGTGGTAAATAATAAGTAGTTTCATCACGTATTGGAGGTTCACATTCAGTCATGTGACCTAACGCAAGATACTCATCAATAAATTCCGAGTATTGTTCCTTTAAACTAGGTTGTCTTAAGAATTTCCTTTCCATTGACACCAATCTACTTTTAGCAATACTAAATGAATCTCCTAATTGAGATAGGTTAGATTTAAATGGTAAGTTCACTACAAATCTACCATTTGCATCGCGTTTATGCGTGCCTTTGAAAATCTTTTCACATTCACTATCTTCCAGAGAGTGATGCTTACTATTTTCAATTTCTTCAACCTTCCAAAACCTTTCTATTTGATTCTGCAAAGAATTTAATGAAATATGACAAACTTTAACTGGCCTCGTATTTTGACGCCTCTGTACAGCTCCTGATATTATCCAGCCTAGCTCCGTTCGATGCAATGTAGGTTTATCCTTTCCTAACTGTATCTGATCCGTACGAACCACCTGCCAGAATATCTCTGCTCCGATCAGCATATCAATAGCAGCTGGCTGGTAAAACTGCGGATCAGCTAACTGGATGCCGTCTGGAATGTTCAACATTTTTGGATTAATCAAGGTCTGTGGAAGATTGCAAGAAATCTCATCTAATACCAAACAAGATATTTCATCCCGGTATTGAGAACATAATGATTTAAATTTAATGTCAACTGTTTCCTTTACATGAATTAAATTATTATGCAAACCTGAAACAGGTATATTCAACTTTGTACAATGCAAATTTAATCTTTTACAAGTATCCTTTGTAATAAAATTAGACATTGAACCCGAATCCAAAAGTGCGCGTATTTTGTGTGTTCCACCATACGCGTCTTCTATTTTTACTATTATGGTAGATAGTAAAATTTCCCGCCCGTTCATGTCACTATGACATGCTAAATTTACTGGTGCCTCCGACTGACCCTTGCCAGTTGAAGTACCCGCTTGTACATTATCAGTATTGATATGTAACAGAGTGTGATGTTTTCGATCACAAACACTGCATTTTTCCTTCCACCTGCACAACTTTGAAAGGTGCCCCGGTTTTAGGCAGTTATAACATAAATTGTTCTCTGAAACGAGCTTTCTTCGTGCCGCTGGTTCTTTGTTAACAAATATTTTGCAAGAATAAATGAAATGACTGTCATTACACAGCATACAATTAACGTTGCTCGACGCTAACGTAACCTTGTTTGTAGACTTCTTTTCCTTAAAATTAAAAAACTTTGCTTTTGTTGCAACTGGTTCCGATTTCTGTTGCATTCCACCAATATCACCTTGGATAGTTTCCAGGATCTGAGACCTTTGTGAAATAAAATTGCTAAACTGCACGAATGTAGGATAAACTTCGTCGCATTCTAATGATTCCCAAAGGCTACGTGTGTGATTATCTAACTTTGAGGTTAGAATATGAATAATTAAAGTATCCCAATGTTCGGTTGGTAGCTTAAGGTTGTGTAAAGCTCTCAAATGAATGTTTGCTTGATCAATTAAATTCCGTAATTCATGATGATTCTGTCGTTTTAACGGTGTAAAACTAAATAAGAAATTCAAATGTCTATTTGCTATAAGTCGGACATTTTCGTATCTCGAAATAAGCATTGTCCAAGCTGCACTATAATTATCCCCGGTTATTTCTAGAGAACTAATCAAATCAAGTGCCTCTCCGGACACATAACTAATAAGGTAATGAAATTTCTGAACATTATTTAATTTACTGTTATCATGAATTAAGGCAATGAACGAATTTTTAAAAGTCAACCATTTATGGTTGTCACCTGAAAACACTGGTATAGAGATTGGTGGTAAATTTACTGATATATTTGGGACATTTTCAATCTTCTTAAATTTTGATAACATTTCCTGTCCTAATGCAATTACATTAAAATATGTACCTTCAAAATTATCCCTCGCGTCATTATCTTCTGATTTGTTCAATAAATCAATCTCCAGCTGAATTTTGGAGAATTCTATCAGAGAAGGTTTAATGGCTTCCAACCTCGATGACAACACGCCAGGTGTAATATCATTTTCGTTGCTTAAATAGGTTTCGAATCTCGTTAATGAACCTTTCAAAACCCCGCGCCGTTTAATCAACTTGTCGAGTTCCATTTTTTACAAACGAAATAACACTAACTTGATTTCAAAACTGAATACACAATACACAACGCGACAGTTTGACGTAAACAACAATGAATAATACCATAAATAATATACTTTGGATCATAGAGAAACCACTCACAATACTATAGCATACAAAGACGAAACTTGCAACCGCGTGGCTAGAAATGTAGGTAGGCAAAAGCAAAGTTATTCTGCAGACTGAATACAACAATAAAAATTATTATCACCAACAAATTTATGCTATGTAATATTGAAAGCATCTGATTATGAACACCCGAATGTAATTCGATATAATCAATACGAAATAATGTGGCATCTACACAGATTTTTAGCTTTTTAAATGGAATTTGAAAGGACAATGAAAGGAAGGCTACCACCTGATTTGCTGTGCATGCGAGCGTCGTGATGAGGCTCGCTTGATCAATCCAATGATGGTGATGAGGACGCCGACTGGACCAATCCCGATGATGATGAGGCCGCCGACTGGACCACTCCCGATGATGATGAGGCCTGACTGGGCCACTCCAAATAATGATCTTCAGTCTCAAATGGATCAATCCAAATAATGATCACCCAGCTTGAATGAGTCAATCCAATAATGATCATCCGGCTCGAAGGACCAGTGTTCAGGATCTCAACTTCCGCTCTCCTGACAAAGCAATCCGGCGTGGTAACACCAGATTCCAAGGGAAGTGTGGCTGGAGTAACTCTTCAATAATAACTCCAGCTCTTGAATAATTGGTCTTTATTGAAACAATAAAAGACCCGTAGGGTAGCTCATGTACGGTGAGCCCAATGATGCTATCTCTCTCCGCGGTTTTATAATCCACATGAAGTGAAAACCTGGCAGCTGACGTTTTGCCCAAAAACGACCCGCCCAAGACGGATGGTAACAAGAGAAGAAGGAATTAAAAAATCCGTGGCAATACGAAATCGCCCTGGCAATTGCCAACACAAAAAATGTTGCCACAACCATTAGGGTGACAATCACAAATATTAATATTTCAGTACCTGAAATCTTAACACCATGTTTTATACATTTGAAAAAATTCACAGTTTTCTTTCAATGCTATTTTTGATCTATTTTAAATAAGTCGTGTTTTTTTATTAGACATTTTCATAATTTTCACTTAAATATTATCGTTTTTAATGTTAGCGCGCTCCCTCTAACATTCGTATTTACATATCTCTCCATCTTCTTCTTTTTGAGCGGATAAACTGGGCCTTAAGAATGGTGTGAGTTAGAAATGTCATATTTATAGTCATTGAAATTTGAGTTCTCTTTAGTAAAGTATATAGTATAATAGTTCACAGCTCATTGTCGTTAAAAAGTGGAGTTACAATGTCTTGGTTTTACGCACACAACTGGTTCAAATAACAATACTTCCCAAACTGGGCTAATCTACCTACCTAAACAACTCTTCATGTCACGCAATAACATACATAACATAATCAGCATAGTGTCCATCTCTTAACTCATTGCATACATACCACGCACACAACTGGTTCAACTCCCCAAACTGAGCTAATGCATCTACCTACCTAAACAACTCTTCATATCATGCACCAACATACATAACATAATCAGCGTAGTAACCATCTCTTAACACATTGCAACATAACTTGTACACATTTGCGTCAGTCGAATTTGTCATTGATTGCTCTTCAAGTTATTAGCTTGTAATAATAATGGGTCACCTAGTTTGTCTGTCGCAGAAATCTTACTTTTTACTGATTAGATAATGCCGGCACACCGATAAAAGCGTTGTTTATTTCATGGATGTGGAAAATCTCAGAAAATTATCTTGATCTACATTTTTCCAGAGAACGATTCGATGAGTTTTGATTTGTCTATTAGATGTCAATTCTCCAAGCTTTTTAATGCTGTCAAAACTTCTCAATATATATATATATATGGTTCTAATAAAAATTATTTCTATTCTTTATCCTCCGAGGAACTAGCGTCATTGATCCCTTCGGCACCGGTGCATAGTCGGGAAACACGCCAAACGCGTGCCCAACATTTGTACACGGTTAACATTGGTCACATGAGAACGGGTCACTTCTTCGACTCGTTCTTGGGTTCAACAGCCCGGCTGTGGAACGATTTGCCGGCCTTTGGGTTTCCTCCTTCCTACAACATGGGTCTCTTCAAGACCAATGTTCATTCCTTCCTTTATTCCATTCCATTACCCTCCACACAGCAACTCAGATGACATTAGCCCTGAGGGAAATTATTTTCCTCAGGGCCTCCGGTGTGGAGTTAATGTAAAAAAAAAAAAAAATCCTCCTCCGTGCCAGGCCTCCGTGGTCCCGAGGTAAGACTCTCGACTCACAATCCGAAGGTCGCTGGTTCGAACACGGCTTGCGTAAATAAAATTTATTTGACTAATTTGTAGTACTTATTTCACATTTAATTAATTAAAAATAATATATTGTAATTTTTGCGGCATGTTCGAGTGAGTAGGTGTGGGATCCACTTCCCGCGAAGAACCCTAGTTCAAGAGCCCACTCCAGCTGAACCTACACATCGCTAGTTTTTTTTTTTCTTAAATGAATACCGCACAAGAGTCCCAACTGCTCCCGTCTGGAGCCAGTGAGACTGTGGCATCCCCAATTGGTATATTTTATGAGGCTGTAGGTAGTGGGGTGGGGAAGAAGATGGGAAGAGGAAGGTGGGGAATTACCTGGCTATTTAGATCTGGTCACCAAACACGGCGAAAGCCATTTCAAGCAACCTTTCAATTCTGAATGGTGGTCTTACACCAGGGCGATACTGAGAGTATCTTCCACTCAGGAACGTGCCGCAAATATACTATATATTATTTTTAATTAATTAATTGTGAAATACCACAAATTAATCAAATAAAATTTATTTGCGCATGCCGGGTTCGAAACCATGACCTTTGGATTGTGAGTCGAGAGTCTTACCCATCGACCACGGAAGCCAAGACCAAGTTTTGTTGGATACAACATTATTCCGGGCAAGGGCTCATTTGCATATTGTATTCTTCAATTTTTAATTCCAGTCACCCTGTACACACATGTCATAGTAATGTGCACATTAGGCCAATTTAGGTCTGTGTGTTGCGATGTCGATTGTGCATGGTAAGTTTTATGAACCTCGCAACAATGAATCCACAGTCATTGAAAGTGAAATTGATTTATGTGTTAATTGAACAAAAGCTCTCACATATATCCTCAGTTCTTTTATCGTTACACGAGACACCTATTCATGATACCATCACCAGTCACTAGTTTATTGGTCCGCCATTTACCTCACATTTTATCTATAAATGTTATTAATCAGGGCACCATGTTTTTATCTAATCTGCTTACGTTATACATATTTTATATATTTGCACATTCATGCAAGTACCCACCAACGTAAATCATTTTCTGATGGTTTTGATTCACTTTTGCTGTTTTTACAGTTAATTTCTTTACACAACCCGCCCAGAAAAAATACTTCTTAAATTGGTGTGGTACAATATTGATATGTTAAATAATGTTACAGCAGATCTTGTCCCAAAGAATAATGTTGGATCTGCTAAAAATTGAAAATCGTCTAGTTGGCTTATTTATTGGCTTATTTTGTTGATTTAGAAGGCTGCCACACGTGAAGATACAAGCGTGAGCAGATATCTGCTGAACCGCCAGCGCTTATGTGTTGTATCATCCCCCAACGCTATCAAATATTTCTTTCTATGGTAGGAGAGGGGGTCGGATGAATTAGAGAGCTGCCACGAAATGCCATTTCTTTATACTGAATCTGTCAACTTGACAGCTGTCATCTGCCCGTTTAGGCAGCTCCGTAATTAAAATGACCCCCTCTCCTGTTTACGACAGAGAGAGGGACGCATATCCAGGGCTGGGCAAAATACATGCTTTGCTGTAATTGAAATACAAATTACAAAATACTTTTTCGCATGTATTTAAAATACGAAATACAAAATACTTTCATGTTGTGTATTTGAAATACAAAATACAGTATTTTAACCATTTTTTAATTTCAAATACAAAATACAAAATACATTTGGTTTTGGTAGAACCTTTGGTTGCAATAAATTGTCGTAAGTGCCCATGTCTAAGGGTGCGTTTCCATAGAAGCAAAGCTGAGCAGAGTGAAACAGAGACGTGCTAAAATTGACTAATCATATTGCTCAGGAGACACATCTCGTCTCCGCTCCACTTGTAAAGTTTTGTGGTATGGGACTTAGGTGTTAGATTATAATTATTATTATTATAATAAGACTAGCTGGTTCCCGGCATGCGTTGCAATGCCATATTCAAAGAAATACATTGTTTCTCTCTGCATGTCCTTTCCCGTGCGTCCCCGTTACCCTAACGCATCCCTTTCCCCTCTTGCATTCCCCTTCCACCTTCCCTGCCTACCCTCTCCCCTCTCCCGCTCCTCCCATCGCACCAATCCCCTCCCACGTTCCATATATTTAGACCCAGTACATTCAGTTTTCAAACAACTCGCGTGCCAGCTATTACAATTTTTTTATTCCAATTTTCATTTTTCACATATTACAAATATTCATTTTTCTATATTATAAGAACAATCAATCAAATCTGGTACCTAACATAGGTACCTATTTAAAATATCTATGATTTAAAAAATCCATAGATCATTCTTTTGTTACAAAAAAAATAGCTGCCTGCTAAATTCAATTTCATCAAACGCGCGAACTGTCAGATGTGCGAGGTTAAAATAGTCGTAAAGTTTTCTGAAATTATCCAATTTTCTGCGTTATTTTCTTAATTTTTCTTTCCGTAAGAACCTTCTATAAATAGTTAGAAAACTTAAAAAAAATGAATGAAATAGGTAAAGTCATTCTGAAGTTATGGCGTGACCAAGGGAAACGAGGATTAATATTTATATATAAATGGATGACATTTGTATAGCTCAATTTTGTGTTATTTCACTTCTCTGCTCTTCTCTACAGTAAGTAACTTAAAAATAATCTAGTAATCAGTCAAATTATTCCTATAGTGCTTAATCTAATACTATGATACAAAAATGTACAATACAAAGCAATGAAGAGTATAATATAATATGGTACAAAATTTACAAAAACAGTGCTATTATAGCACATTGAAGTACCCCACCACTTTCCCGCCCCGGTATAGGCGACTTATGGTCGCCCCTTCGGAGCTCTCGCAAGAATCTAATTTTTTTGAATAAACGACTCTACATTTAATTGAACGAATCTAGACCTTCAATGTCCCTACATACTTTGTTAGGTGGCGGAAATGTAGGATCGCCTGCAGACTGTACTGCAATGGTCATAAAAAATAACTACAAGTGTTAGTTGACTTACCCTAGGGAAATGAAAGTAAACAATATAATATTAATAAGCAGCCATCATGAGTGCATGTGGCCGCTTCAACGGGGGGAGACCGCACACTCCGGCTCTGCAGGCATCTGTTATATACACACTAAAATAAGGAGAGCAATCAGGTATGAAATATAATCATATGTTGTATTACCGCCATAAAAAGAATTAAAAAAATAATAAAAAAGGATTAGGTACAATCCGACAGGCGCCTGGCAGTCCCCTAGAGAATGATGGTGGTTGTTAGATCGACTTCACGCTCCCCGAAGAAGTCGTCCCTTAGCCGGATAGCCGGTGGTGCCTAGAAGACGTTATCGGACTATCAGTGAAGACCCTAGGTAGGTAAGCGTCGGGTATCCGGAGGCGGGACGGACAGTCTTTGGGTGACGATCAGCCGCTCTCCCTACCCCTTCATGTCCAGGGGGGTGGCGCGGGCGTCTGGGGAGATAAATCAAATAGAGAATATAGCATATCTAACATAAACAAAATAAGTAGGGACAAGGCCCCAAGTCCAACCCCTTTAATGGGGAAGAGGACATTACATAACAAAATAAGGAGTTCAGTAACAGCCGTTACATTGTCAGTCGAAGATTATATGGGAACAAATAAAAAAAAAAAATAAAGACTCCAATCATTATGGAAAAGCATATAGTAAATTGAGTTAACATTGTTAATATAAAATACAGACTTAAATATCTAATAAGATAAGTGTTGATCTAAAGAAGAAATAATTTCTTGTCAGTATAAGATCAAAATTAAATCATACCAGCTATTCGCACTAAATCGGAAACATGATAAAATAAAAAGTAAAAAAAAAAAAAAATAGAGAAGCTCTTATAGAGCTTATAAACCAAAGCACTTGTAATAAATGGTCCATGATTTATGTGATATCCTAAAAAGGAAGATAAAATACATTGTAAAATAAAGTGTTTCTGCATCCAGCAAGGTGTATATCTAATATTACAGAAAAGAAATAAAAAGGTAAAATAAAAAGAGAAACAAGAGTATATACAAATTTACATAATCCGGCAAATGAGTGCAAGAAAAATCAAATCAAAAACCGTGGTTTAACAGGAGCTAGTACACCTGGTTACCTGAGATGCGCTAATCTTCGACTCTGAGAACAGGCCATCTTTCAACCCAGATCCTAGCAAACTTACGCAAGCACTCAAAATTCACCTTATTCGATACCAGATCAGTGTTCCAAACTGGTCTGATAGGGACATCCAAACCATCCAGCATTTCCTCTCGAGCATCCATCATGATCTCACAGTGCCACAGAATGTGCTCGGCCGACTGGTTAGTCCCTCCGCACGCACAGTTGGGGTGAGGGGACAAGGAGAGGGTATGAAGTCTCCCCCTGAACTCCCCATGACCAGACAAAAGTTGGGTTATGTAGTGATCCAGTTTTATAAAGGCCCCTTCCATTCTGATTTTAACTGATGGGAAGAAGGAGAAAGTCCATCTTCCCAAGTTCGCTCTATCCCAACGTTGCTGCCACACCTGTAACGACAGGTCTCTCATTTCACGAAGTAGCCCAGGGAGAGTCCCCGGGCCACCAGGGGTTAGAACAACTCCGTGATGGGTAGCCGGGGTTCCTCTGGTTAGCTTCTGTTTAGTAACAACTTCCCTAATTTCCAGATCGATTGGCAAAATGCCGGCCAGTACAGGCAAAGCGTCCGAAGCTACTGTTCTATACGCACCGGATAGTGCCAGCAAGGGAGTACGTTGTCCTCTCTTGAGAGCCAAGAGTATGAGCGAGTTGTCCAAGCGGTGCTCCCATACAGATGCCCCATATGAGACTTGTGCCACATATACGCACCTGTACAGTGTACGCAGAGCCGGATTACGCAGTCCCCACTCAGCTGTGGAGAGTCTCCTTAGCTTCATGAAAAGAGCCTGAGCCTTACTGGATACATCCTTGACGTGTGCCAGGAAGGAGGACGATCGATCGAGTGTTACACCTAGGTATTTGACTGTTTCAAAAAATCGGATATTGGATTCTCCCATTTTGATTGTGGGGTTTCTCTCTCTGCTGAGAGAGCCCTTCATCAGGAGACCCTTGGTCTTGTGGGGAGCGAAGGTCATTTTATTTCTTTCACCCCAGTCCAAAAACATCTGCAAACCTTCACTGCCTTTCTTCTCCACTTCTTTCCTACTGTCCCCTGAGACCAAATACACTTTGTCATCAGCATAGTCGACTGAGATACATCCTTCAGGCAAGGGTAACCTGGAGGAGTCATCGAAGGTTATATTCCACAGGTCAGGTCCAAGGTTAGATCCTTGAGGGCATCCCATATCTGCTTCGCGCTGGATACAGTAATCTCCAAACGAGATCGTGATTTTGCGATCAGCCAAGTAATCGTCAATCATCTTGAACAAGAGTTTGGAGGACTGCCTGTTCTTCACCTTCGTGCGTATCATCGGCCACCATGCATGATCGAAGGCACCAGTTATATCGAGGAAAATGGCCACAACATACCTCTTGGGGCAAACCTTCACCCAATCAAGCACATACGACAGGGCGTGCACCGTGGATTTCCCGGGGACGAAACCGAACTGCAAGGGGCTGGCCGGGGATAGAGTGGTGCGTAGACGTTGTTTGATTATTTTCTCCAATATTTTTCCAGCAATGAAGAGTATAATATAATATGGTACAAAATTTACAAAAACAGTGCTATTATAGCACAGGACAATAATAATAACTAGCATGACGTAAAAAAATGTACCGTACATTATAAATCAATGATAAGGAGGCATACATTAATTAAGTGAGCTGTTTTTCTTCCAAACTAGACTCCCCCCGCCCCTTAGTGAGATAAATTTGGGCCACTTCGTTTATTCTTTTCAAGTATCGTGAGATTTTGCTGGACCCTCCCCTCTTTTTTGAGCTCACGTAATTAATGTATGCCCCCTAAGACACCTACAAATAATCATTAGTAAGAGTGCTATAGCAAAGGACAATAATACAGGATTCTAGCGTTTATAGTCTATGTATTATCTATGTGTGTTTATTTGTCATTATCATTATGAAGATCGCTAAATGTATTTGAAAATGTATTTTGAAGCCATAAGTATTTGAAATACAAATTACAAAATACCTCAGCAGCAGGTAATTGAAATACCAATTTGTATTTCAAATACGTATTTCAATTACAAGTATTTCAAATACTGCCCAGCCCTGCGCATATCGCCTTGGCAGCGGTTACGGTATCTACCGTAATCTTACAGCGTATAACTTTGAGCTTCAAGCGCATATCCCTTCAAGGTGGTGGGTCGACAGGTCACTGCTTAGGTGTGACAGGTCAGATGGGATTGTATGGAGAGCGTTATTGTGCGTGAGATGATCTTTTATCTGTGTGTCTAGCACCCGCCTTAAATGTCTGTATTTTCGGATTTTTTAATGAAATTAAAGGAAATGCAAAATATCAAAACAACCCAATTTTTTCATGTCAAAAACAGTAAAAATTTAGAAACGAAACAGCTCTACTGAGTTCTTTGGGTCAGTCGATTTTACCAAAAATACCTTTAAATACCTTTTCGAACTTATAACTTAATGTTAACATTGCTCATCCAATCTTATCACATATTTTTAGAGTTCAATCCACTAAAATTCAACATTCCTAACTTTTAGTCAACTGTTATCAGTGAGTCACTTTTAAAAAATGTGCGTATTGCGTAAGGCCATTTGCAGCAAAAATGTGCCTAAAAACATGCTACCTAAATAGATTTTTTTGCAGTTATTCAAATATTTAGATACTTATAGCAGATAATTTACAAATTATTTTTTTTATTTTGTATTTGACTTCCACCCTTTGGGAGATTACATTTTTTTTAATTAGCGAAGGGTATCGAGTATCTAGCATGCGTTGCGATGCCACTCAAAGAAAGAAATTATTTATCTCTACGTGTCCTTTCCCATTCCCCTTCTGCCTCCCCTTCCGCCTCCCCTTCCCCTCCCGCGTCCCCTAACCCTCTCGCATTCCCCCTCCACTCGTCCACTTTCCTCCTTCCCGTGAACCCCTCTCCTTCTCTCCCTCCCGCTAAACTACACATATGAAATACACTCATTTTTCAAACAATTCGCACGCCACCTATTACAACATTTTTATACAAATTTAATAATGCTAAAGTTCACCAGCATAAATAGAAATCTTCGCGGGCTTGTGCACAACAACTCACCAAAGTTTCATCGCAATCGGATGAATAGTATAGGAAATATTTTCATAATGCCAGAGCTCACTATTATATGTAGAAACCATCGCGCATATGCGCACATCAAATCCCCAAAGTTTCATGACAATCGGATGAATGGTTTAGGAATGCATGAGGGACAAAAAAAGAAGCATTCATTTTTATATATTAAGATTGTTATTTACTTGATACTAGTGAGAAATGTAATGTTGAAAGGGAGAAGGCAACTTTAGATAAAGCTCTGTATTTAGACATAAAGAAGAAGAATGGAAAGAGAAAGGTTGGAAAGTAAAGTGTACGCTAAGAATGAGGAATCATTTCAGGCGGGAATGGATTTTCGAGCTCATTGTAATTATTGTGAAATAAATTTCTAAGCACGCATTATGAAAACAATATTTATGGCTTGGGTTTTCTACCAATAAAAATTATGCCTTCAAAGAAGCAATTAAATTTGTAACAATGGGTAACTTGAAAAATTTATATCCTCATTTTATCTCTGGGTTCAAAGGTAGATATGTATTGGTTAGAATGATAATTTTTTCAAGTTCTTAGCCACTCGACTTATGATAAAACTTTGTTAGTTTTTGAATTAGAGATCTAAAAAAATAATAATTTACTATTGTAAATAGAGAGTGAATCAATACCTAGTGATAACATGTGACATTACTTATGAATTTTGACTCATCAGAAATATTTTTTTAAATTTTGTTTGTGTTCAAAGTTTAAATTGCTTGTTACATGGAAAAATAATATTGTCATTCGTTTTATTCTGCAATATGCCGACAACTCATCATTATCTTGTTCTGAAAATGAATAGATGTTAATCGATTCTGCAAAATATGTCACTATATTAAAAATTTTAAGGTGTGGTGTGGAAAGAGGGCGAGAAATTTCCAAAACGCAGAATGAAAAATTCCCGATCGCTCAAGGTTGAGTTCGATTATATAACTGAATGCTCCAGTGGAATTAGCTATGTCGGAAGTATTAGGAAAAATCGTGAATTCTGTTTAAATACACCTACACCAAAGTTAGTATCAAATGCCGAACATATTATCAGTGTTTTATGACTAAAGAGAAATATATCAATAAATATACGCCCACCTCTCTCAAATATTTTTAATTAAACTGAAATTCTTTCCGTACCACAATGCTTTTCCTCTTTTTCTAATAAGTCCCATATTATTTGATCATGGTTCAATATTTATGACGAGTTTATGATTATTGTCATCCCCAGTTTTATCAAAATTGTTATTGTGCGCTTTACTAAGCACAAATATCTTTGATGTTTTATTTTTTATATCTATTTATCAAATAGTGTAACGAAAAAATTAATGGCCATATGGCAAATGTGAAACTTTGAAAGAGAACCAACGAAAAAATTAATAGCCATTACAGGACTCTTGGCAGATGTGAAACATTGAGAGAGAATAAACGAAAAAATTAATAGCCATCACAGGACTCTTGGCAGATGTGAAACATTGAGAGAGAATAAACGAAAAAATTAATAGCCATCACAGGACTCTTGGCAGATGTGAAACATTGAGAGAGAATAAACGAAAAAATTAATAGCCATCACAGGACTCTTGGCAGATGTGAAACATTGAGAGAGAATAAACGAAAAAATTAATAGCCATCACAGGACTCTTGGCAGATGTGAAACATTGAGAGAGAATAAACGAAAAAATTAATATCCATCACAGGACTCTTGGCAGATGTGAAACATTGAGAGAGAATAAACGAACAAATTAATAGCCATCACTGGACTCCTGGCATATGTGAAACATTGAGAGGGAAGAACAAATGAAGCGTCATTCCGTCACGCCACAGGTGAATCGTCCTTCCCCGCACATAGTTTTGGCGGCCGGGTGAGAGTGTCTTCCCGTCTCGCCACGCTTGAGTCGGTACTAGGCACACCAAAAGATATTTCACATCAAAAATAATAGAAAGAAAGGGTAAAGTCCCATTAACTACTTTTTAGTAGTTGATAAATGGGTGCTTTTTACATTGAAAAACTTTTATGCAGGTAGATAAGATTTTGGTAGATTAAAGTATGTATTCTTATACATACAATTTATACGCTTTAAGTGGATATTTCAAGGCTCACGGTGAGATTTGTCCAGAAAAGGCTGGGAAGAGTTTTTTTGATAGATATACAGAATGTTGTAATCTTTGTAATGTTTAAATGAATATTTCTTTGTTTGCCCCATACACATTCCTAAACCATTAAACTCTGGTGATTTGTTGTGCGCACGCCCGCAAAGGTTTCTATATTTAGTGGTGAGCTCCTGAGTTATGAAATTTATGTAAAAAATTTACATACAAGTGGCGAGCGAGTTGTTTTGAAAAATGTGCGTATTTCATATAGTTTAGTGGCAGGGAAGGAACTAAGGAGTGGGGCCGAGGGTGGGGGGAAGATGGAAAGTTGGAAAAGGGAACATAGGAGGGGAAGGAGATGCGGGAGGGGAATGGAGACACGCAAGGGAGGGGTGAGGGACGAACAAAGGGCAGAGGGAGGGATTGCAAATGAGACATAGTAGCGGTAGGGGATAGCACAGATAAATTTGAAAAATCCATGCTTCTCACACAGACAGCCCTAAGTGGCCTGCTCATGCTTCGGAAAACCTTCCGATTTATTTATGTATGCACCAGCTGAAAATTAAAAAATGTTACATATCCATAAGCACTTTAATAAACAGAATTAAAAACACTTTCTTTCTTGGAGTGACACTGCAATGCATTCCGCTAGTAATAACATAAAAATAAATTATCTCACATTCTGAAATTATTTTTAGTCTATTTTTTAGCTTTTGTAACCCAGCCCAGAAAAGTATGTTTACCAGTCACTAGGTCTTTAATTCGAGTGATTTTGTGATAAATATCAGTAGATATCTTTAAATTTAATTTTTCCGGTTTAATATTATTATTTTATCTTGCCTCCAATCACATTTAGGTGCAGATTCAAGAGCTCTTCAACTTATTATGATAACATTAGATTATAAATTCAAGCATCGTAAGAAATAAGGCTATTTCGTTGCACTGTTGGTTTCATTTTCAATTGAACGAAAACTGGCAAAATTTTGGGAAATTGTATGTATACTTTATAAAGTAAGTATGCATATTTTTCTTGGAATAATATGAAACAAACATTACAACCGCTTGTATAAAGGCAATTTATATATGAATCCATTGTTCACATTGAGGTGTCGTATCGTATCATTGCTCATATTGACAATTATGTTAATAAGTGTAATTCAAATTGGGTTGACCTGAGAACACTTGGGCAGAAAATGCTGTGCTAATTTCATTATATCAGTGAGTTTTCGCTGCTTCATACACAGATTTACTATTCTTTAGTTATGAAATCGATCATCCATTTAATTAGTCAGACATTTTCACGCCTCCAATACACTGCTACATACATCAATTTATGTTTGTTTATGCATGGTTTTCGAAAAAGTTTTACTACTGCCTGTTCTTGTTGTCTCAAATGCGGTTAAAAAATTTATAGTATTGAACCTGGCCCCTTACTGCAGTGCGTTCAAAATAACATGTGTCATTATATAATAATTATTAATTAGATAATTATCACACCTCTCATTTACACTTACCTATTAGTATGCTCGCCTTATCTTAGAGTCTCTAAATTGACATGTTAACTTAGTAAACGTAACCCATAATTTCTTGTAAGTCTTTACATACATGCAATGTGAATGTGGGCGCAGCTGTAAGGTACTCACTTCAAATTGACATGAGACATTTTGTAATCTCTAATATGTGCTTACAGTGTATCTAAACTGAAAAATAAATACTTTCAATATGCAATAATTATGATAGTACTCAATGTACAAAGTCACCTCAGTGGCGCTTTAGATTAAATTACAATTAAAAACTGAGCCTGTTCAAATTACTGGAATCTAAAGAACTGCTGGACTTTCGGAAAATTTCAGAGTTTAACATTTTCTGGGACTTAAACGTAGATGCTGCATTATCGTGATCTTTTTTTGGGGTATTATGCCATGTTACGCTACCTCCTTCTTTAGCCATCTGTTGGACAGCGTTACAGTGTCCATCAGTGATGGATTTATACTTTTCATAAGTAAAGGCCACTTCATTTACGCCCCCCTTCCTCCTTCTTAGAAGTTGCCACCTATCATAATCGTCCTATTGACAAATCTGGGACTGGTATCCATCATAAGTGGCAGATGTGTAATCGACTGTGGTGAAGTGTATGTTGCCAGCATCTAAGAGCTGGAATTAATTTATGATTTTAAATCATTTTCTGCATTTAGTTTTGGTGTAGCCGTCAAAAACCGGATACTTAGAACCAACTCCGTTGTCTTTATTAATATTAATGGAATTTTTGTGTATTTCAATTTCCTCCGTAATTAGGCGTGCTCTATGCATGTTGGGTCTTCCAAGGACTTCAGGAACAAATCCAAAGTAATGGCCGGTTTCAATTAAATGCTTGGCAATTGCCGATTTGTGAGGGTGACTTTTCAAAAAGGGGAATTTTTCTTTTTTACCTTTCAATTTGAACACTGGATTTATCATAGTTATATTCCCTCACTAACTCTCTCCACTTTAAAGTTTCTTTAAAATTACACTTTTTTCTTCAATAATTAGTGTGGTGGTAGTAGGAAATTTTCAAACATTGTTGGGTTATTCGTAACCCGGGAATGTTTCTTTCTTTTAAAAAAAAATTAACGTCTTGTGTTTTTGAGCGCCTCCCTCACTCATTGGTTCTGATTATTGGAGGTTCGGATAACAGATATTCAACTGTACATGGTTATGTGGAAGGGCGAAGAAAGGAGTGCCAGGAGAATATGAATGAATCAAATACATGATTAGGCAATGTGAAGAGTCGGTATAATAGAAAAGAGTGCATAAACCAAGACGAAGCAAAGACAGGTATCATTACGTAGTTTTGTGGTTATCCATCTACTTTCCATGCACTCTACATATTGTCGCAAGAAAGCAATACTGCTCATACCTCCACTACCTAGGAAAATACTTTTGAGGTGTGTACATCAGCTAAAAAACGTATTGTTGACAAAACGGCTATTTTTTCCAACGTCGAACAGTTTCTTATTTATCGTCGTAGAGTCACGGAACCCAGATAAATCAACGCAGAAAAAAAAAACAGTAAATCTTTTTCGTAGGTAGTGGCGGTTACAGCAGTATTGCTTTCTTGCGACGATATTGTCCATCTAATTTGTCACGCTGTAGAAAGGCTCTGATTTGTTGGATAAACAAAAAATGTTGGCATAATAAAATAAACAGATACCATTGTACATATTTTTCCAAAAGGCAGTGATAGATTTGATTTTATATTCTGGTAGATTATCTTGGAAGACATTACCAGGAAAAAATTAGTACATATATCCCAGTCCCAGTTGTTACAGTCCGTTACCTTTTTATTTTTCCGTGTCTTGATCTGTTTCATGTTTCATTTAGATTTATCTGTATTATATTCCTCTTCAATCATAAGTATGATATTTATGACCCAAATTGTATTTAGATAAAGAAAAATACTTTTCACAATTACATAATACATTATCTTGTGTTGATTTTCATCTTGTCCTCATTATTGCAAGCAATTAAATAAATTTCTGCTTTATTAAAGTCCTTAGTGAAACTTACATGTAACTGACGTTGTTTTCAATAATCATTCATTTAATGTAAATAAAAATGATTTTGTGAGAAAACATATTTTAATATTTTTTTTATTATATTATATGAGCTTAACATTCCTCTTCTGGTTAGAGTTTAGAAGTAATGCTTGAATTATCATCATCATTTGTTCCGTGAACAGTGTGAGTAGTGTGTTTTTAATTTTCTCTTATTTTAAATCAAAACTAAAATTTCTTCTGAAATCATAAGTAGGTACTTAAATATTAACCTTTTTTATTTCAAATACGAAAATATACAATTTGCGCAAAGAAATTTCGCTACCTCAATGAAACTTCTTTTTTCTTTTAGGTAGGTAAGTACCATAAAATTGATAAAAATGCAAATAAGAAAGTCCAAATTAACATATACTGAACCATAGTTAAAGTTACCCTCCAAGTCAAAGTGAGGCTTGCTTGAATAATAAAGTGGATGCAGCAGATTTTCGGAAAGGGAACGGAACGCACAAACAAATTTACACACAGTCGAAATGCAAAACAAACAATCAATGAGGGAGATTCAATTATATTTTTATTGATTATAAAAATATAAATGAATATATCCGTAATATTTTTCTCCTCATTTAAATACATCTGTTCTTAGATACGGAAAAGGTATTCATAGTCATGTAAAGTAATATTTTATCTGATTCATGATTTTCAATAATAATTATTCTCATGATGTTATTTTTCCTTATTGATTTTTATTGATTGTAGAAGTCCTTGTACCTATTTAATTTATTAATCATTTTAAATTTAAATTTTTCAAACTATCAATAGTTATTTCTGCAAATCATTTGTTGTGAAGGCTGCTATGTATTTAACTTATACTATACATTTCAGTTACAATACATTTTTCATATTCACTTTCTCATGAATGTCAATTTTTTTTATTATTTTATTCCGTATTCAAACTTTGAACATCAATATCTCAGTACCATGTAAATGGCAGATGGAACCTTGTTGTTCCAAGGGCATCACTTTTGGAGATTTCCATTCCATGCATGGGGCAGCACTTGAATGTGGCCCTCTCTTCCACCCACACATTTATAATCTTGTCTAATCTAGCGCAAATTGTATATCGTGTGTGATTGGAATCATATGTGATTGGAATCATATGTGATCGGAATCATATGTGATGGGAGATTCACAGAGGAATACTCGGTGACATAACTTTTCATAAAAACCAGGTTACATTTAGATATTAGATGAAAATGATGATGCTTTTCAAACTTTAATTACACACTGATTTATCAACCCGTAATAAAAACAAAGTTTTTTTAATATGATGCATTTATTTTCAATTGTCGGGCCATCTCTTAGGTCGGCTGGTAGCCAGACTCCAGAGAAATGCTTGTGTGGGCGCGTGTTTTCGCGTGAGTGCAACCAAAAGTTGATAGAATGCTTTGTCATGGACAATGAGTCTATCTACTGAGTTTCACTCGATGGAATTTCGGGAAGTGGGTTAATTTCCACTTCCTAGATTTGCATTCATTCATTCAAGAAAACAAAATCGAAATTCAAATAGATGTATTTAAAAATGAATATTATTCCTGTAAAAAAAAAATTCCTATTTCGGATGTAGACCCCCTGAAAACCGTTTGCTTCCCCATTTCAGGAATCTATGCTATAGAATATTCACTGAATAATACGGTTCCATGCCAACTCAGAATCAAGTCACTTCAACACCTCTTTGAAAAGATGAAAAAAAATTGAAAAATAGCCCATAACCTCACTTTTCAAAAGAGGTGTTGAGTTGATTTCATTCGAATAATACTACCTTATCATTGAGTCAAAATAGCAACATTTTGACTTTGACTTGATGCTTTTTCGCAGAGTACCAACAGTATCGTATCTGGATGAAATAGAACATGATAGAAGAATAAGTTAGGTTAGGTTTGTTGTCTGTTTGTTTTTTGTTTTTTCATAACTTTTCTCAATGTTCTGTATTGTCATGGACAAGATGGACGATACAAATAAGGGAATCATTTGGATACGTTTTTAGATTTTTATGGCCAAAAGTATTTTCGTTATTTGTTTTTGGGATGTTATGCTATGTTGCGCTACCTCCTTCTTTAGCCAACGTTTCGGACAGTGTTGCAGTGTCCATCATCAGGGCAGATCCGGCAGATTATGGACACTGAACATATGAACACCCCAAAAACAAGTAATGAAAAAAAAAATGGAATCGTTTTTACAACCGAGGTTGTTATTGTTGTATTAATGAAGTTATTGTTGTTGTTAAAGGTGGCGCATTCGAAGGCGTTGAGGACCAAGCGTCGCCATTTGGCTACAAGCGTGGCGAGGGAGTGGACGCAGGCCACGGTGACCCTGACTGGATAGTGACCAAGGACAAGCCCAGGTACGACGACCTCTTCACTTCCCTGGGGCCTGTGGACGGCAAGATCACCGGAGCAGGTTTGTCGCACCTCATTCACATTCATAAACTTTTTTATTTATATTTACACCTCAACAGCTCAAAAGAACCACAGCTGCAAGATGTTTCATGTTTACTAGTGGTAAATACTATTTTGTACATCGTTCCAGGGTGGTAGATACTATCAGTATCGCTCTGGTGAAAGTACTTCCCGACCTTCCTCTTCCCCATCTTCTTCACTTCCCACTCAACCAGCCCCACAACATAAACTAAATTGGAGATGACCTAGTCCCATTGTTAGTTGGGAATTTTTTTTGAGATGTTAAGGTACATAATTTGTTTTTTAAAGGTAATTCCCACTGTTGATGCAACTATATACATCTCCCTTCCTCCACTCAACCTGCTATCCAAGTACCTGTCCCTATCTGACAGTGTGTGGTCAATTTTTCAGTGTGTGATATTTGCAACAATAAATCATGGTACAATCAGTCAATTAGTAGCCCGTACAATAAGGTGGTCCAGGCCTATATAGTAATTTTTTTTTGTTCAAATATAGATGTAGCCACATACATTAATTTGTTACACATACCATTCCTATTATGTGTAAAAAAATTCAGCCTCCTATCTTATATACAAGGGGATGCTCATCGAATTAGAAGTTTCTGACAAAAGTTCTGGATTTTAAGTAAAACACGTAATTTAAGGTTTATTAATATTATAAGTATTTTAGTCAAATAAGTATAAAACGTATTTAAAATTGAACAAAATTTGGTAACAAAGCAATAATTAATATAATTTTAGCCACAATCTTTCAAAACTATGTTTGTTAACTCCTTTTTGAATGTTTCAGTTGAAAAGATTTTTCTGTTTTGTTCAACGATGTGAAGTAAAAATTGCTTTTCTTCCTCATTCTTAGTGAGTATCGTGTTGTAATCTTCAAATAGTTTAACACCTCTCTCCACTGTATCATTAACAACACGCAAATTTTTGACTCAGCTTTTGCCTTGAAGGTAATCAACATTGTTATTCTAAGTCTCAGGAGGTAATTGCAAGAAAGAGTCCTTGATATCATGAAATAAGGAGCGTTTTCAACGTTCTTTGTATTGCAAAAGCTTCTAATGTAACCTCTGAGGCAAGCTTAGCAGAATCACCTCGTATTGAACGATTACCACTATCAGAATTTATTTTTTGAACAATGGCCTGTTTCTCAGCATCAGACAGCTTCTCAGAAAACAAGGTAAATGCGACTAGTTCGTCTGACAAATACCGTAAATAACGCTATAAGACACCCCTAGCTGCTATACTGATTTCGGAATCAATGGCTTCGTACATTTTTAAGCTATTCCAAAGTTTTAAGTCATTTACTGGTGCATCTGCTGCCAAAAACGCTTCGATTCAAACTTTAGTGTGGATGAAAACTAACAAATCGAACAATTAGTTTTTCTTCTCTCTTGATCAGTTTAAATCTTGTTACGATCAAGCGCACTGGTAACTTATTGTGTAAATATGTCACTCGTAGACAGCTCAACGCACTACAAACTCATCTTTGGACTTATCCTCTAATATGCTAGCATTACTAGAAGTGCTTCTGAAGCTCCACTCAAGTTCTAACTCTTGTCTCGACACCACCGAAGATGAAGCATTACTTTTAGCAGCCATTTCTTCCAATTCTTCAGATCTTTGTTTCTGTTTTAGAGAACTTTCTTTGATCTTTTCTAGTTTCTTGTCGATTGAGGTCATAATCATCTTACGTTCTCATCTTTGATCGATGAGAAACGCTCTGTCTTCCGCAATTTTTATCAAATTCAAAGCGCTTGCATGGGCAATATCAAAAAGTTTGTCTAGTTCTTTTTTAAACAAATACTCTCCTTTTCTTTGTGCTTCAGAATTTCTTCCTCTAGTTTTCTTCAATAGAGCCAGTTCTTAAGAAACTTAATCAGTTTTTCAATGCAGTGATTTTGTTGTCTAGTCGGAATACTAGATTTACTCCATACTTTTATAAGTTCTTGAATAAGTACATGCGCGGAATCTTTCACATTTTTGGAATCATTTATTATGTAGTGATAACGGAGTAAAATTTGCCGAAGTGTAGGATGTTGGTTAAGCCTCATCAATGGCTCAATATCTCGAACCCCAAGTAGAAAAATTTCGTATTTTTTTCGAGTAGATGAACACATTTTACTACACTGATTCACCTCACAGTCTACTAAATAAGTATCAAATACTATTCAAATTTGTCTATAAAACTCTTCAGTAGTTTATTTTAATATTCATTTAATAGTTTAACACACGAAACTGGCCTGTAGAAAAAAGTAAAAATTAAGCATTTTATACAAAACATTCAAAAACAACACTCGATTGAGCACCCCTTTCTACTGGAGCTATCTCGCTGAAATTTTACAATGTTATTTCTATGAATACGTGTAACAAATTCACGGGGTGGCCAAATGAAAAATAATAAAAAAAAGTTTTTGGACCACCTTACCGTACAATGAACCACATATTGCTCTCACTGCAATTTAATATCGACTCTTGTTGAGAAATCTGGGCAGTGACCACCTAGTGTGTAATTTCGAATCTCTTAAATGTGATTGTGCAGTGAATACAACAGTGCACCTCAGGACCATAAGAATATATATATTTTTTTTTTTTTAAAAGAAAGACAAACATTCCCGGGTTACGAATAACCCAACAATGTTTGAAAATCTCCTACTACCACCACAGAAAGCCGAAAATGTTGCTTGTGTTGTGATGGAGGACTTAGCCAGCCGAGGAATTGAACACGCGACGCCCGGATGGGATCCAAGCGCTATGCCCACTCGACCACTGACCAGAACGATTCTTATCAACAAGAATATAAGTCAGTCCTTTACAAATATCCAAATCTTTACCAACTCTTACATAGTTGTGTCAACTTGAAAAGAAACCCACAAGGTTCACCCACCTTCACATGAGTTTCAACTTTCAACACTTTTTTTTTCTTAGTGGATAACTTACTGAAAAATCTAGATTGTCTTTTTGCTTAAAAAATGTCAAATGGATATTTCAGAGCTCCATTGCTCATAATGTAATTGACATTGCAAGCGGAATATAGTTGCATTGATCTTGAAAATTCAAACAGGAGAACCTGTGCAAATTTTATGATTTCAGTGCTCGTAGTGCATTTAAGATTTTTTTAAAAGTAGGAAGCACATTCAGATTTCCAGCAAAATTTATTGTGATTATAAAACCAATGCCTTTTAACCTCGTGTTCGTCGGCTTTCCTCAAGGATACTATTAAAAAATCATTTATCTGCAAATAATGTTCTATTCCGGGAAAACTACTTAGATTAACTACGGTAGATTATATTCATTTTGGGAGGCGTTTATGGGTACCGCCACTTTTGGAACCATTTATTAATGGTTCATACAATAACCAACACCTCTGCCATAGGTCACCTCAAATGATTCGCTACGTTTGGTGACTTAGCAGGGGTGCACGGGTTCATGGGGTGAGGTTTATCCTAGTCTTAGCGGCCGATGTATCACCTGCTGCGTGGCGAGATCGAGAGAGACCGGTTAAGGAAGTTAAAACTCTCCAGTCAGAATCCCTCGACCTATCGCTTTGCACCGCAGTTATAGGGATGGATTCGTACGGTTGTCACTCCCGGACACACCGACCTCCAGATTCCTACCCACCCCTCATACCTATTTCTTTCCCAGAACTTCCTCTCCTTCTTTTCCTTTAAAAAAAACCTCCACACAGCATCCCCAAAGATGACGTAGGCCCTGAGAAAATTATTTTCCTCATGTTCTCCTGTGTGGAGCTAATGTAAAAAAAAAAAACACTAGTAAGACAATGCAGTTAACAAAACATCATTTTGCCAAAAAACAAGTAAGTTATTACGAAAATAGAATCAACTGGCGAACAAGAAGTTAATGTCATTTATCTTTTCTCTCAATATCAGGGTATATGCTAGGGCATGGTCGATCGATATAGGTTTTATGGAAAATATCGGTAACTTGTCATCGCTCCCGAGCACGACTGCAGGCCGCTAACGAACAAACAATAGTTCACAACATCTAAGGATTCCTACTTTATTAGACGTGAACTGTTATTTGTTCGTTAGCGGCCTGCAGTCGTGCTAGCATCGGAGCGATGACTAGTTACCGACATTTTCGATAAAACCTATATCGATCGACCATACTAGGTACCCTGGTGATATTTTAGCATTGAGAGTCAATTCATTTTTTTAATGAAAGTAAAAAGACAGAATTCTGTCTATATCCACTGTGTAATAAACTGTGGAATATAGGTTACTGTAATAAATATATAATTATATTGTTTTATAATATCAAAGAAAGAATCTGGCTATTTTCTTTTTTAATTTTGTTGTAGGTAGCGTTATCTGCATCTGATTTTTATGTCGTAAAGAAACAAAATTCTTATCAGTTTCCCGAAATAGATTTGTTTGAAGATCTGAAAATAACAATACATAACACACAATCTGTTTTAATGACCTAAAGAAATGGCTTTTTATTGGATTAATGGACTTCAACTATGTTCTTCCTCCAAGGTTAATGAATTAATACCAACTGGACCAATGAACACTGAACTCCGTGTGGACCATCTTATTATTTTACATATTATACATATGTATTAATTCATTTATATAGAATGACTTTCTCCACTCAATTATTATTACTCATATATCACTCATTGTGTTCATAGTATATATGGCTCAGCAAATGCTTCTACTACTGATAATGTGCAATTCAATTCATTGATTTTCAGACATTATGAATAATTAATTATTTACCAACCATTACCAACACCTCTGACATAGGTCAGCCCAAGTGGTTTGCTATGTTTGGTGACTTAGCAGGGGTGCCCGGGTTCATGGGGTAAGGTTTGTCCGGATCTTGGCGGCGAATGGGTCTGCCCACCAACTACGTGGCAGGACTGATCGGGAGAGACTGGTTGAGGAAGTCCTCTCCAACAGGACTCTTAGAACATCGCCTTACACGCAATGGGGAAGGGATTGATTCATACGTCCGTCACTCCTGGACATACTGACCCCAGATTCCTACCCACCCCTCATACATTTTTCCTTCCCACTACTTTCTCTCCTTCCTTTCCCACCCTGATATAATGTGTTAACTGTAGAAAGTTGAGTTACTTTCCGGTTCTAATCGCGCATCTTCAGGTAAAATCTAACCTAACCTTGAGTGGTAAAAGGTTGAACAAACGGTTGAGGGAACAATTAAGTTTCCTTTAGGAGAACCCATAATATTATAGTTATTGTTAAAGTTTATTGTTGTGTCTTGCTATTATTGAACCAAGTCATATTCGTAAATCGATGTTACCCAAAATGAAGACTAATAATTGTGCTTACCATTTTAAAATGGTGCATTTTATTTAATTATTCTGTTACAGTTTTGCTTTCAAATTAAAAATAAATGCTTGCATTACGGAATTACTGGTACTTTTTCGGAATGTGTACAGTCCTTGATGATACTTGATAGAGTCAAATTATTGGTATTAGTTGTTAATAAAATAGTGACTTGAAAGTAAATCTATCCAAAGTTCCATAAAAGTCAATTTAGTTTGTATTCATTTATTGTGTTCTCAGTGCGACTGATTTTGTAATAGGTACACAAAAGATCTTGACCCAAATGACCATATTATTTTCATTGAATTAGTCAATTTGTGCAGAGTACTTTTTTTTAAAAGAAAAATAAACATTCGCAGGTTACGAATAATCTGAAAATATTTGAAAATCTCCTACTACCATCAGAATAAGCGGAAGATGTTGAGGAATTGAACTCATGACGCCTGGGTGGGACCTAGGTGCAATGCCAGCTCAGCCACTGATTGATCTAGATATTATAAAATAGTTCTGCTAACTGTAAATTCCAAAGATCAAGTGTAAAATCAAAGTTAGTATAGCACTTACGCTGTCAGTTTACCGGCATAAACACTTCAGATGGCTCCTTCGTAAAATTTTCTATAGTGCACTTAAGATAATAAATATATTTATATATGTACAGGTGTTAAGGGATGTACTTGACTTACTTCAGCCAAAAATTACATTTATATTTTTACTCCGTATGATGTCATGAATCACTGGTTAAAGTAAGTCATGTACGTCCCTTACATGCTTAATTACGTAGGTTAGTTTAATATATCTAATTAGATTAGTCTGGACAGCCAAAAAGTATGAAAGCAAGCACTCGAAAGACCCTAATGTGATAATTTTATTTCAGCCGCTAAACTGGAGATGGTAAAATCAAAGCTACCGCAGTCCGTGCTCAGCAAGATCTGGAAACTGTCGGACATCGACAAGGACGGACTCCTGGATGCGGATGAGTTTGCCCTCGCCATGCACCTCATTCAGGTCAAGATCGACGGACACGACCTGCCCACAGAGCTGCCGGCTCACCTCGTGCCGCCCTCCAAGAAACAGTAAGACAGACCCTTTACAGGTCCATGTGTAGTCCATTGCCGAGTATGCATATTCCAACCCCTCACTACCGGAGAGAGCTCATTCTGCCCTTGAATCGTCCAAACACTTGCCGGATTCTATTATATTACACGTATTAATAAAATCTCAAGTTTTCCAAGCTTTCAGCTTCTGTGTGCTTAAGCAGTCAAATATGACGTTTATATCAAAAGTGGCTCAATTTTCAAACAGTGTTAATTGTTTTCCAGATTTATTCGAGTTATCGAAGTGCCTCTAATAGAAAAGGAGAGTTTGCCAAAGGTGGTAGAGCCAGAACCCTCTCAGTTTACCATGGCATCCATTATTTATTGCGCTTTGATTTGTTTAGTATTCTATATCTTAAATAATGACCATTTTATAGAATATTTAACACAAATTCTCAGGCCAGAACCTGAACCTGTACCCGAACTTACAGATTGGGAGAAGCTGTGTGACAGCTTCAGTAAAAACCTCAGGAACTTATTATTTTCATAACGATTAGGTGTTATAAGACCTTCATTTTTCCTTTTCTTCGCATTGGCTATAAGATTTGGTATGATTGCTCGGTGACCATATTTTAATAACAATGTTTTAGTGTTATTAAGGGGTAGAAATATGGATACTTCTCTTTGCTATATTAATTTCATTGTATTAATGTATTTTATTTGTTTAAGATGGAAAACTTATATAACTCTCCGTCTTAAACTCTCGCGCATAATTTAACTTCTTCAAGTTTTATAAGTTCATTCGCGCTTTTAAAATACATAAAATTATTCATATATTTTGTTGCAAAACCGCATTATAAGACTTGAAAATGTTAATTTATCTACTGATACTGCCTTTGTACTAACATATTTATACATAGATATTTTCAAGACATATAATTTCCTACAAATAAAATAAACCTATTTTTATGTAGAAATTTTGTAAAAAGTATTGTTCATACTGTTGACTTAAATGTACATACATACATTATGACTGGGCTTTTGAAACCATTTCTGCATGATTTACTGTGTAGAATGCTTTGTAAGTATGTACTGGTATTTTATGGAATGACTTATTCATTCCTTTATTCCACTTTTTCTTTTGCTTTTTATATTTTATTTATTCAACTGTCACAAGTTAGTTGAAAGAGCATTTATTTAGATTTGGAGTAATCTATGTTATTATTTAAAAACTTTTAATAATTTTTCTAAATTGTTATGTATTTGAATAAGAAGTAATATTCAGTGGGTCATGTGCTTTCCCTTTCAAGACTTGCAAGTACGATAGATTGTACGATAGACATTATCGAAGTTCGTTAAAATGTAAATTATTCGCATTTTCATAGCTGTAATCAGCATCGCATTATTGTCATTGGCCTCCAACTTCAAATGAGTAACTTCCCATACTAAAGCTAAAGTAGGTGAAGCGGACAATAGATCAGGGTCACTCCACCGATGTGATATAACATGGAATCAGAATAATTACGGCTACCCGATTGAATTCAAATATGCAGCCAATTTTACATGTTATTTTTTTATCATTAAATACATTCTTCACATTATTATCACCAATATTATTATTATCGAAGTATGGCAACGGAATTATATTGTCAATCAGGGATTTAATCTAAGATTAGGTTATGCCGCCGATTCGATATGTTATCAGATTATTATTTATTTGGAAATATGCACACTACAAGTCATAAATAATTTCTTGAAAAGGTTCAACATATTTTGTATTTTTTTGTCAAATATGAACAACTTTAGGAATGATGATAGTGCTGTCCTTCCACAACTGATATTGACGATTTTGGAAAACGAAACAGCTGTCAATTAGGAGTAAACACGTTTTCCGTGAAATTTGAATAATAGATGTTTTACCAAACTTTTGCTGTCACTGTCCCTGTAACCCCCCCCCCCCCCCCCCCCCCCCCGGAATACTAAGCGAAAGAGATAACTGCACCTCAGACTGATAATACATAAATAAAATCGTCAAATTTGTCTGGTGAACATCTGTTGATGGCGTAGAAACCAGGCAATTTTAACGATTTTTGGAGAAAAAATCAAAACGTCCCGACACGCAAGTTGTCGATATCTATATTATATTAAAAAATATTTGCACTAGTGTCAAAATCCAGACAGGAAATTAGGGAATACGTTTGTATGGACAAAACGCCACCTGGTTTCCTCTTAAGTAGTGTGGTATACTTTACAAAATCGCTGTGCAACTCTTTATCCAACTAAATAATAATTATGATAACCATTATTTTATAATTTTCCTAAGAGATTTTAGGCATTATACTGGACAATTTTAATTGTGTGTAAAAAAAGGTACGTGGCTTGTAAAGGGTGTGCCGTATAATGATTTACATTGCAAAGAGGCATTAAGCCATTAGCCGTAATGAGGCCTCTGTGAGACCACTGTCTACTGAAGACTTGTCCACAGTTACTGTAGTTGTAGTGGTGCTCTGAATGGCCTACCAGGAAGTGTGGGTTATTATGAATGAAGCCCGCACGGAGGACATAATAGCTTAGGAAATGCACATTTGAGATGCTCACATCCACATCCAGGAAGGTCATCATTTGTATCCTAGAATATTTTATCATAATTTATACGAGATTGCTAATCTTCAATTACGCATAGTTGAGCATAACGCAAATCAAATTTAAAATAGTTCTGTTATTTGTATGATTTTAGCTAAACTGCATAAATGTAAAACACAATTTTATTACGCTTGTAAAACGATTTGTTGTTTATTTTACACCTAAGTGAATAGAAAATAGTAGCTTTAATTTTTGTAGCTTAATTATTGTCTACTGTAAAAGAGATAAATGGAACTGATCCAATTTGTTTACATATTTAAAGGCACTACTCACCGTCCGTTGTAAAACTCTGCTTGCAGGACTGCATGAACAAGCCCCAGGCGAATTATTAATATTATAATAAAGATAATTCAACTGGCGGTTGTGCCTACTAACGATTCGATTTGCAGAGACTCTGCATGCAGTCCGCAGTCCTGCAAGCAGTGCTTTAAATCGGATTATGAGAAGGTCGTTTTAGGTCTTCTATCTACATTTATTATATTTCTAAGACAGTTATTTTATATTGTATAAGGTCAAGAATTGCATTAATCACATATTATTCTATTCAGTATTTTGTTTGAAAATAAATGACTCATTTAAATAATATTTACCACTGGCTTTCTTGTGTAGTTAAATCAGTCTTGCCTTACATTAATTGGGTGCAAAACAGAGAATTTATTCAAATTAATGATAACAGAATTTAATTAACAGGAAATGGCTGTGACCCGAAAATAATTAGAAAATAAATCACAACTAATATAAAGACATTTCGAAGAGTTTATTTATTCACATAATTAATCTATATTATTGTCATTCAGTGTCGAACAGCACCGTTGTTAATATAAGCTGCACATTTTTATTTGCTTTGTTTGATGCTTTTAATCTTTTACCGTTGAATTGTATTATGTAGATCCTAATCTAATTTGACTGTGGTTAGGAAAAATAAGCGAGTTAAACCACATTTTTACATAATTAAGAATCCCGGTTAAAATCTGGAGCTGCTAAAAGTGCATATGTAGTCTAGATAATTTAAGTTAGGTGCCAGAAGATACTCTAAAATATCCATTCTTTAAATGCTAAAAGCCGATGTCAGTCTTTCACAATTATCCAGATGCCTTATCAAAAAAAAAAATCACTTCTCCAAGCTGTTATGTGGAAATTACTTAAGATAGATTCTATACTATTTTTACAAATATGTGAACACATTATCTTTTAAGACGGTACAATTTACATAAACATCATTTTGCAAAAAACAAATCAGCTGGCAGATGGTGAAAATTTAGCATCGCCACTCTCAACTCTCAAGAGTTAATGGAATAGTGGAGCCTATCTAATAAGTACACCTATCAAAAAAATATTTCAGTGTATTACTAAGAAACTTTTCTGAACAAATCACATGTTTCACATAGGCACTTCTAGCGTTACCTCCAGAAATATTTGAATCACAAAGATAGATTGAAGGTTTTAAACCAACTAATATGTTATTATCTTGGTTATTGTAGTTGAATTTTATTTTATGTAGATACGTTTTTACCGTCCTTTTAATTGGAAAACTTGTCACCTCCCCGTCCAATTTCCAAGATGTGGTTCAGAAGTTAAACCATAGTCAACAATATCCTTCCTCACTAAATCACAGTGACTAATATATGTATTGTGAATTACTCCATACAGAGAGGCGGAGTGATTTGGACCAACGACACGCCACAATACTAATTGTAGGACGGCCGGTTGAGTGGGAGTGGGTGCCATTGAATTAGACCACACCGCTGCAAATGGACAATAGTCGGCCCCTCAATAGCCTATCGGTGTCGAGTGGACACCCATACTCGCTTCATTTGCATTCTTGTATTTAAATTTCATTGGTGCACTCACATCTCACAATGTGTAATATATTTTGTATACAAACTTTTATATCAAAATACATGCTAACGGCTTGTTCATCATGGAGATAGGAATGTTGAGAAAATCAATACTTTATAAAGCATTTTAGGTTTTTTTTTTAAATCAATTTACGCATTGCATTATTTTATTTTTTTCTATGTAAGATAGTTAACTTGAAAAAAGCTGTTTTATTTTATGTTTTATGTAGTGCGTAAATCGACGAAAGAAATTATTCCTAAATTATTGACAATGAATTCCGATGGCAATCATGGCACCATCGTTCATTTAAATATAGTTATGTATTATGTAAATTATATTATGTATGTTTGAGATAATTATTATTTTGTGTAAATATCTGACAACCATCCCGGGACGTCAAAGAGTCCCAGTTGCAATATGTTTTATCAATATGTATATCATTATTTTATCTCTCTCTAGAAATTATCTGAAAGTATCACTTTCAGATTGCTTCATCCGTACTAATAATAATTGTACACCTATATAGCACAATAATTTAAACGTTTTGTACATTTATTCAATGTGCTGCGAATGTTATTATGGTGCCTTAATGATTGAATTGACAGCCCTCTGCGTAAATAGATAATAACTTTAACCATGGTCAGTTTTCTACATACATCACTTTATATACATACTTATATAATGTATTATGTACTGCACTGTCATACGTGCGCACTTTCTATACAACCGTTGCTTCTGAAACATTGTATGTTAATTATGAAAAGAATATATAAATTATATTTGCCACATGTCAATATGTATTTATTCTTAATTAGTGTTATTACTGTAAGTTGTTACACAAAATTTCCTACATTTCTTGATGAATATCTTTTATTAAAAATATTTTCATTAAAGCTTGTGTTTTATTTAAACCGTGACTGCTGTAAGTAAAGGACCATAAATTTGGTAAGTACTATCAAATCGATGATGAATGAGAAACACAAAAACGTATCTACAAAAACGCAAATGTTTGGGAGAGCAGAAAACAACTATGTATTTTTGGAGTTTGATTTAAATTCTTCACAATATAATAAATAGGTACTCAAATTCATATTGAGTTATAAGTTCCATTCGTGTTTGTACAACTTGTTAAGTTTAATCTTGCTTATACATATACTTTTTTAAATAGGATGGGGATACGCTCAAACATTTTTGGGTTATCAAACATTTTCAGTTTTTATGGTTGGGTGAAGGCTAACATTTTTAATTAATGTTTTAATTCTTTAAAAATCATGCTTTTGTGATTAAATTAATAATTATTTGTATTTAACCTAAAAACTAGTTGAAGGGAGAGAATTAGACAATATGCTGCCGCCGCGTGATAATGTCAGTCTTTCGGTTGGTAACACAAAAACGTAAGTGCCTAATTTGTTTCTGTGTTCCTAACTTTTCAGGAGATAAAACTCACAGTACCAGAACTGACTAAAATGTAAGAGGTGATGGGTTGATGTGTTTCTATGTTTACATGCAAATAATGAAGCTAGAGTCAAGTTAGCCTCTCTGAAGCCCGACCTACTGTACTGAGCCCGCAGATACTTTAATGGTACACAACTGCTGATCCTGCTTTGGAGCCCCAAAATACCTGTAAAAACCCTCTTGACTCTGCAGAAACATGTGGTCATTTTGATATATTCCCTTGCCTTAACAAGCGGATTGCAATCTTTAGGCACAGGCATCGGGTGGTATGCTGTCCTTGTTATTCCTTATCGGTAATACAATGGAGGATGCGTGAGGAACTAGCGTCATTGATCCTTTCGGCAAAGGTGCATAGTTGAGAAACACGCCAAACGTGCACCCAACATATGTACACATTTGTCACATGAGAACGGGTCGCTTCTACGACTTCCCCTAAGATGACATAGGGCCTGAGGGTAATTATTTTCCTCAGGGCCTCCCAGTGGCGGCGTAGGGTAAATTAGCACCCGGGGCGGTTTTGTATTGAGCACCCCCTCAATTTGTTTGTTTGTTTTGTATTGAGCACACCAAAAATAAAATAAAACATCAAATGCTTACGAGACTTTATTTTAATAAAATATTCAATAACATTATCAAAATTGATTTCGCTGTCTTTTTCAATTGATAAAATCGAAAGATTGGTTAGTCGACCTCCGTAGTCCAGTGGCTAAGACTCTTGACTCACATTCCGGAGGTCGCGGGTTCGAACCCGGCATGCGCAAATAAATTTTATTTGATTAATTTGTGTTATTTCACAATTAATTCATTTAAAAAAATAATATATAGTATATTCGCGGCATGTTCCAGAGTGGAAGATACTATTAGTATCGCCCTGGTGTAAGACCACCATTCAGAATTGAAACGTTGCTTGAAAATGGCTTTAGCCGTGTTTAGTGACCAGATCTGAATAGCCAGGTACTTCCCAACCTTCCTCTTCCCCACCTCCTTCCCCTCCCCACTACCTTCAGCCTCACAACATACCCCAATCGGGGATGCCATAGTCTCACTGGCTCCAGACGGGAGCAGTTGAGATTCTTGTGCGGTATTCACTGTAAAAAAAAAAAAAGTCGCGCTTTATCTCATTGTGGACTAAACTTGGAATAGACTCAGAATATCCCCATTTTACAATAAATCTGAGAAGCTCCAATGTAGTCCATTGAACCGCTTCTTAAGCAGAAATATTCGCGGCTTCCTGGCGCCTCAATCGTAAATTCTCCAACACGATGTCCTTCTGCTGAAAATTCATCGTAAATTTTTAAACAGATTTGGAACCATTCCATGAAGATCTTCTTCTGGTGATGTTACCAACGTTTTAGGCTGAATAACACCCTGAGTAACCAGAATAAAATCCGTTTCCCTGAAACGATGGTCTAGTTCCCCGTAAAATCTATCGTGACATTCTAACATTGCTCTCTGCAGATCCTCTGGTAAATTAAGTCCAGCATTTCGGGCCATTTCTCCAGGCATACGTTTTCTAAATCTCCTCCTTCCTCTTTTTCCTTCAATCGGAATGTTTAGTCCTCACATGTTTTTGTTGCGTAGCAAATAGCCTTTTCCACTATTTGGTTGCGTTGATTTTCAAGAAAATTTAGATGAGCTTTAATTTGTATTACACAGTTTTCCAATGATTTTTGTTTATACTTTTTTGTCTGACGGACTTCTTCTAAGACTTCACACCAAAATGAAAGAAAGCATAGAAAACTGAAGTCATACAACGCTTTCTTTGCTGGTGCTGGGATCACACATCTTTTCCAGTGTTGATACACACTTCTCAAAATTATTCTTCAGCGTCGTGATGAGCACTCCATCTTGCTTTCATTTGTCATTAATATTTCCCACCGCGCTCGATATTACGCGCGGTATAAGATCAGACCAAGCGCAACATGAATTCATTCTTTTAGGGAATTAGAAATTATATTTGAAAAAAAAAAAAATATATAGTTGCGATGCGTTTCAAAATATGATATTAGTACTTATGTAAGTAGCTAGATACAAAAGTAGGTAGTTATTTATTGAAATGTCTTTAAAGAGGGAGATTTACGAGTGAGTTTTCGTTGTCACCCCTAGGTGCTTGGCACCCGGGGCCGACCGCCCCCTCCGCCTCCCCCTTACGCCGCCACTGGGGCCTCCTGTGTGGTGTTAATACAAAAAAAAATATGAGATGCATTCTAGTTTATAACCCATAGTACTTGGGGAGATGCATAATTGTGTTATTGATAGAATAAATTAAAGTGGGTGCATCTCCATACTTAAAGTGAATACGTCTCCATACATAACTCAAAAACTTTTTATAGTTACGTTTTTGTCTTTCTCACCCGTCGAAATGTAAACAACATTAAATAACTTAGTAAAGATTAATCATTTTCAGTTATGTACAATTTTATTTTATTTTTCTAATTATATAAACATTTTTTAATCTCATTTGAACATTTTTCATGCAACTGCATAGTTAATATAAAATAAATTATCAAAGTTACATACATTACATTTAAAAACACTTTAAGATGTTGGCATCATTTTTCTCTTAACTATGTTTAAACCTTATGTTTTAATAATTTCAAAGTGTAAACACAATACAATTAATTCCTAGCTACTTTTAGGTTATGTACACAAAGTTATTTTAAAGATGAAAAGTGAGATCTCCTGTCAAATTTGTGTGATTTTCTATGGCTGTCAATTGCTTTTTCTATGGGTATCAGGCCAGCTTCGCCGATTTTGTGACAGCTCACAGTTGAAATCTGACATCGGCCCATAGAAAAATCAAATAACAGCCGTAGAAAATCGCACAATCTGATAGGAGATTTCACAAAAAAATCCCACAAAAGATATAGAATCGCTCGGCAGATATCTCTGAGCAGTATCATGTGAAAGGGGTAATTTTTGATTAAACAAATTAAAAGTTTTACTTTGACTAAATCTTGCTGTATTATTGAAATTGAGCAAACACTCGGTTAAAAAACGTTGGTGACATATAAAAGATATTATTACTAATCATTCGCTGTAGATAATTTTACTCCACTTAGGAATCATTCAGTTTTGATTGGAGAAAGTCATAGCATACCTAATTATTAGTAGCAACCTCTGCAGATACAGTGGTTTCCTGTAATTACTCTCACTGCCAATATTGCTTTCATTTAGCAGCACAGTCTTATAATTCCGATAAACGACTGAACGTATAACAGAGTAATGCATAATGTCATCCTAGGGGACAGATAATAGATTCATGATAGTTATTTCATCACACGTCATAGACAATTTAAAATTACAAATCAATTTTCATGATAAAACACATGTGTCATTTTTGTTTTGGCATTCCGCTTCCCAGTCAATTGGTATTACATCCAGAGTTACGTTTACAAAGTCAGCTAATGTGCATGGCTTGGCACAATTTGGAATTTGCAGTTCTTGCGGCTGCACCTTGGTGTTATTAGAATAGAGCAGCTGAAAGAAATCAATCAAATTCATATTTTATTAATACAAATTATGTTTTATTGTCTATGATCTTGGACGAGGATATTCAACTCAAGCTCTAGACAGGTATTTTATATTTTGTTTTTGGGACATGTTGAAACTGGGGTACGTAGTTTCGTGAAATAGTAGTAATCAGGATGGTTTATTGGAGGGAAAAAAGTGGGATTAGAACATTGGTGTCTCATCTAAATGAGGCACTCAGCGGAAGAGTGACCCAACCCACATCAGCGAAAACATTATATTTTTATATATGACAAAAATATATGTTTTATAATCCGCAGTTTTCGCTGATTACAAATTTTTGTGGGTTAGGCCACTCTTCCTCTGAGCGCCTCATTTAGATGAGACATAAAATGAAAAAATAAATCCAATTTGACCTCCATCGCTATAATGCTGACCGACCGGAAACTACAAAATACAGCCTATACTCAGTGATCACTGATTATCGCCAGTGCAACACGTTTCGATGAGACATTAGTACATGATAGCGCCCAATTATAGGTCCATGGATTAGAAAGGGATTTTAGATATACTGAATTCTGTTCATTTATTGTTTGGGAATTAAGTACATAAAAGTTTAGTGTAATTTGATGATAATAAAGAGAAAGAGGTGTGTATGTGAAATTATTGCCTACCGAAAGAACTGTGACACAACATTCTCACTACTAATACCTTGGATAAAGTATTATATGTTGTAATTGTTGAGTAACTTATTTATGTACTCAAGAAATATTGATATTTCTTGGACAAAATTGTATAAAGAAAGCTATGTCAATTGGTGTACCAACATATTTCAGGTGCTCCTTTGAGATATCAATATTTTATAATTTTTGCATCACACGTGAGGGCATTTTGGCACATTTTTAGTGCAATTTAATTAGAGGTCGCACACGACCTTACGCAACGCATGGCAGTTTAGTACTAAAACTATGAAATCGAAGGCACCACAATTGACTTGTTTTTGGCTTTCCACTTTAAGATTTCTACAGAGCATATATATCTGGGCCAATGTTTCATATGGGCTTACAGTGTCCACTATCAGAACAGATGAGATAGATCTATGTACATTTATACTTTTAAAAATAACTTTCCCATGATAGATTTACCTTGACTTCGGAGACTTCTGTTTCAGGGATGGAATGCAGTTCTATGATCATGGCCGCACCATATTCTGGGAGTAAACACTCTTCAAATCCAAGAGTCCTCCACATTGTGGCGATGGTCAGGTCATGTCCGGAATACAGGAACATCTTTCTGTCCGGTACAAGCGACCCCTCATCCTTCTTCTTCATATTGGTCAAGATATCGGAAAGCAGTGGCCCTGGACAAATACCAAAAAACAATTTCAATACTTGTTAACTTGATAGGCAATGCCATTATCACATACATTGCTTTCCAAGACTCCATAATAACGTGGATACGACCTCTGCATGTGTTTTACTTTCTGACTGAGCGGCGTTTTCATATTTAAAAGTTGCATTGAATAGTACATCCTACATCACAAGTACGAATGGTGCGGGAAATGACCTTTCGCTTACTCGCTTACAATAATACTGAACACTATATCAGATGACCTTCTGCCAGGATTTTCAGTTAGGGAGGCGGGTATGGGTACCGCTGCCCCGGGAACCATTTATTGGATAACCAACACTCTGCCATAAATCACCCCAAGTGGTTCACTATGTTTGGTGACAGCAGGGGTACCCAGGTTCATGGGGTGAAGTTCATCAAAGTCTTGGCGGCAGATGCATCTGCCCACCATGGCAGGCCGGATCAGGAGAGAATGGTTGAGGGAGTCCCTTTGATTTCTCCAGCCGTACTCTCTTGAAACATCGCCTTTCACCTCAGTGGGAGGGATGGATTCATACGTCCGTCACTTCTGGATACACTGACCCCCAGATTCCTACCCACCCCTAATACCCTTTTCCTTCACAGAACTTTTTCCTTCCCAGAACTTCCTCTCCTTCCTTTCCTAAAAACATCCCTCCCGCTGGGGTGCAAGGCGGTGGGCCGAGATAGTCCTGGTGAAGAGGTCCAAAGGTCTCCCTCAACCAGTCCCTCCCAATCTAGCTTGCCACGCATATGGTGGGGGGCAGACGCATCCACCGCCAAGATCTGTACAAAGCTCACCCCATGATCCTGTATATCTTGACAAACATGAAGAAGAAAGGTTTGTACCAGACAGAATAATACTGTATAGAAAAAACAAAAGTACAACAATTACCGAATCTTTCGCTTGCCACTTTTTATATCTAAAACGTGTCTATAGTTTGTAATGTCTTTGATTAGCCCTTTGAACCCTAAGGCCCTAAGAAAGTTCTCCCCTGCACTCGATACTATAGTTATGATGTCATAGCGATGACGTCGCTAATGAGTCAAAACTATCGTATCGGTTTTTTTTTTCACAGACCGGTATTCTGGGCCATAGGGAAATAAAGATAGATGTTGAGGCCGGTAAATCGGCCATTAGGGTATATATACCAAATCATATTATAGAGTTCAAAGGGTTAGATCTATATACATTTTCAACATGTTCCCTTATGTGATGTCTTGGGATCGGGTAGTAATAACATCTGTTAATGTTACAATGTTTATTGGTTGCCAGATTAATATGGAGAGAGCGCTCAATAGCGGTACATCCCTTTTATACTTCCCATACTCGCTATCTCGCTCTCATGCCGTCACCCTCATACACATACGTCACACCCCCACACTTAAAACCTAATTACATACATTTCTTTATTCACAAATTTATACAAAACAAAATATCTAAATATTTCCATTCCATAGTATATGTAATTCTTCTTGTTCTTCACGTGTAGCGTGGGCGTTGACCTCGAGGGCGTAACCTCCCCTCCCATGGTGTAGGTGACCTGCAAAAATTAGAGGAATTAGGAAATTTGGTCATGTCCACATCCGAGAGTGGACCCAGGTCCAGCAAATCATCAGACCTATCACACTCCCCCCACCTAACCTTCCTCTCTGAAATCTGATCATGGTGGCGTTTCCAAATTTGTCCCGTAGACATAATTTTAACTAAATAAATCCTATTCCCCAATCTTTTAAAAATTTTTCCTAAAATCCATTTATTATCATTACTTCTTAAATCCCTGGTTAAAACTTTAGAACCAACCTCAAAGTACTTTTTAAATTTTCTTCCTCTATAATACTTTTTCTGTTTATGCTGGCTCAATAACATTTTGTTTTTAACCGTGTTGTCAATTCCTTTAAAACCTTGACTCTCAACATTATCCACTATTGGAATAATCGTATTAAAAATTGATCTAATCTTCCTACCCAACATTAATGTACTAGGCTCAATGCCCGTAGACATTGAAGGCGTATTTCTAATATCAACTAAAAACGTCAAAAGTTTATCTTCAAAATCAGTAGGAAATTTATTATTTACCATAATTTTTTTCAAAAAATTCTTCACTGTTTTAACCCCATTTTCAGCTAAACCGTTAGAAGCAGGATGCTGTACAGCTGAAGTCAATGATTCTATATTATAATTATGACAAAATTCCTTAAAAACTGACGATGTGAAAGCTGTACCATTGTCACTTACAATTTGTTCCGGGATTCCGAACATAGAAAATAATCTTTTCAAAACTTTTATTGTACAAAACGAATCTACCTTATTTACAATATGACAGTCTATCCATTTTGTAGTTGCATCAACAATAATTAAAAAATTATGACCTCCCAACGGTCCCATGAAGTCAATATGCAATCTACTCCAGATTAAACCATTTATTGGCCAAGGTGCCAACTCAACTTTACACGGAGTAGGTAAACATTCCATACATCGAGCACACTGTTTCACAGTTACTTCTATATCATTGTTCATTCCGAGCCAAAAAAAATAATTTCGAGCAAGACTTTTCGATTTTACAATGCCTAAATGTGATTGATGTAAAAAATTCAATACAATTTCCCTTAATTCCCTTGGAACTACAAATTTATTATTATAAAATAAACATGAATTATAAGTCGATAATTTATCCCTAAAATACCAGAATTTCAATAAATCATCCTTTAAGAACTTTTTATCCGGCCAACCATTTGCTGTGAACTCGATAATGCTCGCTATATTTACATCATTAATCGAAAACTGTTTCATCGTTTCCGCATTTAATGTTGTTTCTGACTCGATTATGTTCACAAACTCTGACTCAACCGTATTCACGTTTAAAGAATCAATATAATTTAAAAAATAATCGCTAGCATCAATATCGTCGCTACACACATCTAAATTATCCTTATTATTAATCGGCATTCGTGATAAGAAATCCGCTTTGTTATCACCTGACTTAATATGCTCTATACTATAGTCAAAAGTCTGGAGTATTAGGGCGTACCTCTGCAGACGGTTAGCGGCCAATACAGGTACTTGCTTATCCGTGTTCAAAATGTGTACTAACGATTTATTGTCGCAAGCCAAAACAAATTTATTGCCGTATAAATACTGAAAGAATTTCTTCAACCCAAAAATTATAGCACACGCTTCCTTATCTAAAATAGAGTACTTTAATTCTGTTTCTGACAATAATCGGCTAGCAAATGCGATAGGTCTCTCTAAACCATTATCATATACATGGCAAATCACCGCTGATAACGCTTTTTCAGATGCGTCTGAAATAAGTTTAATTGGTAAATTAGGATCAAAATGCACTAAAATATTATCTGACGTCAGCAGTTTCTTAACTCGCTCAAACGCAATATTACATTCCTCAGACCACACATATTTTACTCCCCTTTTTAACAAGTTATACAATGGAGACAAAATACCTGAAATATTATGAACAAAAGCTCTATAATATGAAATAACCCCAAGTAAACTCCTAAGTTCTGAAACATTTTTCGGTACTGCCATTTGAGTAATCGCACAGATTTTATTTTCTAAAGGCATAACTCCTTTCCGCGAAATTTTAAAACCTAAATATTCTATCTCAGTTTCTAGAAAAGAACACTTATTTTCATTAATAGTTAATCCACAATCACTTAACTTGCTAAGTACAGATTCACAAATAGAGAATAATTCCTCTTCAGAATTTCCAAACAACAAAATATCATCTAGAAATATACGAACGTTACGAAGTCTACCTACTACCGCCTGAATAACTTGCATAAATATAGCCGGGCTTGTGGTCAAACCGAAAGGCAACACTTTATACCTGAATAAACCTACATGTGTACTTATCACACATAATTTTCTCGACTTCTCGTTCAACGAAATCTGACCAAAAGCATTACGCAAATCTATTTTCGCAAAAAATTTCGCACCATTTAAAGATGAAATTAAATCTTCTATACGAGGCAATGGATATTTCAACTTCGCTAACATAGGGTTTAATGTGGTTTTAAAATCAGTACAAATTCTAATTGAACCGTCTTTCTTTTTTACAACAACAATCGGACTAGCCATATCACTAATTTCTACGTTTTCAATTATATCTTCACGTAACATCTTATTTAATTCCTCCTCTACCTAAACTAAAAGGTAACGATCTTGGATTCACAAACTTTGGCCTGAACTCCGAAATAACTTCGATGTTAGCTTCATAACCTATAAGCCTACCCGATTTTTCTGAAAACACATGAGCATATTTTTTCTTTAAACTATCACGAAAATTTAATTGATTATCACAACTAGTCTCACTGGTATTTACCGCATTTATTCCACTTAATCCGATACCGAAAACTTGTAAAAAATTTCTACCAACAATCGTAGAATTACCGTTTTTAATTATTATAAACTGCGTATCTACACTTTTATTTAAAAATAACACACTTAAATTAACTTTACCTACAATATTTAACCGTTTCCCGTCATATCCTGACAATTGAATATCGCATCTTTCCAATTTACAAGAAACAAAATCTTTTAAATACACTTCATATGGAATTGCATTAATCTCAGCGCCGGTGTCAACAATCGCTCGCAGAACAGTGTTACCAATAATGAGATCTACGAATATCGGTTCCGGCCCCGTGCCGTCATGCAACATAAAAACCGAATTTAATCGTTTATTCTTATTACCTACATTAATTTTACTGTTTTTACACACATTACTAGGATGACCCGATTTATTGCACCGATTACAAAAAATATTCTTCCAACAATCTTTCTGCAAATGATTCGTTTTTCCGCACAAAAAACATTTTTTTAATGCAATATTTACTGGCGTCTTACTACGCACTGCACTTTTAAATCTGATCGGACTATCCGACCTGGATTTACGGACAACATTACTATCCTTATGCACAACATTTAAATTCGTATCAACTTTCTTAAAATTAACAACATGTTCCCATGAAGCTGCTAACTGAATGCATTCCGAAAAAGAAGTATTTACCCCCTCAACGAACAACTTATGTTTCAATTTTTCATTGAAAATTCCAATAATGAATATGTCTTTTAAACAAGATTCCAGCCTCAATTCAAAATTGCACGTCAAACTCAGTCCTCTCAACCTAGCAGCGTAATCTTTAATAGATTCGTTAGCTAGCTGTTTACACTTATAAAATAACTCACGCGACTCGAAAATATTTTGAATAGGTTTGCAATGTGAATCAAATAATTTACATAAATCATCAAAAGAACAAACAGAAACCTTTTTAGGGAAACATAGATCACATAATAAAGAGAAAGTTTCTTCGGTGAGGCAACTCAGCAAAAATGCTCTTTTGCGTTCTTGTGATAACACTTTGTCATCATGTAAAATGAGGGTCTGATCCAGTCGTTCCTTGAACAATGACCAGTTTCCCGTTCTGTAACAGAACGTCCCCAAATTTTTACAAACACCCTCCATTGGGGGAAGAGCTGAAACAAAATAATCAAGACTACTTATCTCAGCACTTCCAAGAAGGCTACACTCCGAGGTCCACGTTCCACGTTCCACGTGCACGCCACCCAGAGCTGTAGATCACCGTCCCCGTCTGGCTCCGTCTCCCGACAGCTGCGGATCCAATCCCTACTCCGAGGTCTTCCTTCCCAGACTGCAGCGACGGAAACCAAGTCCTGGTTCCCGGCTAATCCACACGATGATCCAGTCCTTGACCCGATCCTTGATCCGGTCCTTTTGTACCCCGTTACACGGTGTACCCGAACGACAATAATTTTGTAATTTGTCGGTCCCACACACGCGAATACTTGCGTGTGGCTGCTCCAATTTCTTCTTAATGCGATCGCTTCCTGCGATCGCTTCCTGCAATCCTGACAACAATCCGTCAGATCCCGAAATCTACCGCGTAGATTCTTCCAATTTACATAAAAATTTACGAACTACCGAGCTGCGCCAACTGTGATGTCTTGGGATCGGGTAGTAATAACATCTGTTAATGTTACAATGTTTATTGGTTGCCAGATTAATATGGAGAGAGCGCTCAATAGCGGTACATCCCTTTTATACTTCCCATACTCGCTATCTCGCTCTCATGCCGTCACCCTCATACACATACGGCACACCTTATAACGACAGTACATAAATATGTAGTAGGTTTTAAAATTTTATTTTGTAAGGTCATTCCTTGCCTTTCTTTGTATTTCTTTAAAACATACCTCCTTGTAAACGTTTCAACGATGTATCATATGCAAATGCGGTAAAACTGGCACAGGTTCCTTCCAGCATGGCCGGAAGCAGCTCCTCGGTCCACTCCGGCAACTGCAGCCCGTTGTCCCTCTCGATGCTGAGGGCGCTGTAGAGCAGCTCCACCGTCAGCACGTCCTGGATAGTCTGGTTGCAGTGGACGGTCAGATTGTCGAACAAGGGCTGATACTTCTCCACTATTTCTGGACGTCTCTTTGAGGCCTCGTATTCTACAGTTCTCTTTTTGCATGGTGCTTTTATTGCTATCATCTGGAAAAGCGAGTTATTGATATAATCTAACTTATAAAGCCCAAATCTGTTTTCACAAGCAACAAAAACTCGTGAATGCTAGAATTATGAAATCTGTACAGTTTTGCAACCAGATGCAAGCATTTTCATCCTTGGCTAATGAGCTAGCAAATAATATTCATTTCTGTGAGACGGGTTATTTGCTGACAAATGCAGTAATCAAATCAACAGTCCCGAAGAACAGATTCCGAATTGATAAAAATTGAAAATAGTTTCGTTGGCTTATTTAGTGGCTCATTTTGATGATTTAAAGCAGCGGGCCCCAACCTTTTTGTCGCCGCGGCCCAGTTATTGCTTGATAATTTTACCGCGGCCCACTGAGGGGCGGTAAAATTATCTATAGTTGAAAATATCTTCGTTATTTGGTCAGTTAGCAACAGATAATTAAAGAATTTTCTTACATTCATTAATAACCTTCACCCGAATTTTACATTTACATAAGAACAACGATAATAACAGCTTAAATTTTTTTTTTCAAAAGTATTTTGATTTTATGCAAGCCCTTGCGCGGCCCATTACCATTTGGTCCACGGCCCATAGGTTGGGGACCACTGATTTAAAGTATGTATTTTCGAAATGTTTAATGAAATTAAAGGAAATACAAAACATCAAAACAACACTTTATTTCTTGATGTCAAAAAAAGTAGAAAGGAAACTTTAAACAGCTCTACTGCAAAACTACAAAATCATACATCCGACATGTACATGTTCTTCGGGACTGTTCAAATATTGTCATGGGGACTACAGCATCCCTAATTGCGATATGTTGTTCGGTTAAAGGTAGTGGGAGGGATAAGAGATGAGAAAGATTTTTAGATCTGGTCGCCAGATCCGGCTAAAGCCATTTCAAGCAATGTTTCAATCCTGAATGGCGGTCTTTCACCGGCTTCTAATGCCAGCTATTGCATGAATCTAATTTATTTACATTTTTTTTTTCCACGCACAGGCCCGGGGGAAAATTATTCCCTCAGGGCCTATGTAATCTTTGGGGACGCTGCTTGGATGGTCTTTTTAGAAAAAGGAAGGAGAGTAAGTTCTAGGAAGGAAAAAGGTATAAGGGGTGGGTAAGGATCTAAAGGCGGGTACAGATTGCTGTAACGTAACATGCAATGTAACATGAAAGGAACATTTCATAAGTGTGGACGCAGCGCGCGCACGAACCGAGCATGTACCTACTCGCAGCTGTTCCCGGCATGCGCACGGTGAACATAGCTCAGTCTGCCGAGAACAAGTCCTCCATTGTTCGCGCGCGTTCTGACGTACAGACACGAACAAGCCGTCCACACAGACGCTCCGTGCACACTGCGCGCCCCTTTGTGTTCGACGAAAGAACCGACACTTTGTGGATTGCGGCGCGCACGAGTTGAAATGCTCTGTTCGTGCGCGTAGTGTGCACGGTTCGTGCGCGCAAGGCGTCCACACTATGGGAATTCTGTTACATTGCATGATACATTGCGACAATGTGGACGGCAAATTCTTTCATTGCGTGTTACATTGCATGTTACGTTACGGCAATCTGTACCCGCCTTATGGGTCAGTGTGTCCAGGAGTGAAGGATGTATGAATCTAGCCCTCCCACTGCGGTGCAATGCAATGTTCCAGGAGAGTCTGAGAGGTCAAAAGGTCTGCCTCGACCAACCTCTCCCGATCCGGCCTGCCACGCAATTTGTAGATAGAGGTATCCGCTGCAAAGATCCAAAAACAAACCTCACCCCCTTTAAAGAAGATTCTTTGTTGATGATTGTTACCTTATCCATATTCCTGGGTATGGTGTGCACCGGGATGGGCTGCCAGAGTATCTTGGGGTGCCAGCGCTGGCGGGGCCCCGGGGGGTACAGCCCGGCCAAGAGGCAGGAGGCGCTGGAGATGGTGCGGGGCGCGTCGCTGCTCACCACGTACAGGTCTTGCTCCAGGTACTCCAGCGGCAGGAAACCCGAGTATTGCTTCCGCAACATCAGACCCAGATTGAAGAGTTGGACCTTTCCTTCCTGAAATCGATTGGAAATTATTGTAAAACTGACACATCGACATGATAAAGGAGCAGAAAGCGCAGCAAGGTATACCACCCCAAAAATCAATCATGATAATTGCATTAGAGCTGTTCAAAGTTTCCCTAATAATTATCCATCATGTCATGGTCCAGTTACCAATTTGCACGTCATTGTTGATTTAAACAGTCAATTTTCTTAAAATAATATGTCATATTGAATTTGTATACCCCAAGTATACATTAGAGCTAGATTTTGCTCTAAATTGAGGTAAACCGCTCCAAAAAGTGTTTTAGCTCTAAAACAAAAATCATTCACATCATTTTTTATTTTTTTATGAGAATACCTCACAAGAGTCCCCAGCTGCTCCCGTCTGGAGCCAGTGAGACTATGGCATCCCCAATTGGGGTATGTTGTGAGACTGAAAGTAGTGGGGAGGGGAAGGAGATGGGGGAGAGGAAGGTGGGGAAGGAGATGGGGGAGAGGAAGGTGGGGAAGTACCTGGCTATTCAGATCTGGTCACCAAACACGGCTAGAGCCATTTCAAGCAACTTTTCAATTCTGAATGGTGGCCTTACACCAGGGCGATACTGAGAGTATCTTCCACTCTTGAACGTACCACAAATATACTATACATTATTTTTAAATGAATTAATTGTGAAATAACACAAATTAATCAAATAAAATTTATTTGCCCACGCCGGGATTCAATCCCGCGACCTTCGGATTGCGAGTCAAGAGCCTTACCCCTCGACCACGCCGGCCGAGAATTGGAATTGAATGCACACCCTTACAACAATGTTATCATCGAAAAACTAAAAGATTTAATTCAAATATTTCAAAACAGTATGTAGTTAGCCAAAGTTACTGGGTTCAATTCCCAGTTGCGACCGTTACCTTTTTATTTACTGTGTCTTGTTCTTTTGCATGTTCTATTTAGATTAATTGGTATTATTTTCTTCTTCGATGATTAATATTGCAATTATAAGCAGTGCCGTAAATAGCCTTTTCTGCGCCCTGTGCGAGCTTCTATAACTGAGCCCTATTTAAGTGGACCCTTCGCCTATTATATGCCATTCTTGCGCCCCCCAGAGTCTACGCCCTGTGCCTGGGCACCGCCCTATTTACGGCACTGATTATAAGTATAACCTTCAAACACAGCAAACTTATTTTGTGGTACCATTTTAATTCAATATTAATAGATTACTTAGTTTTAACCACGTTTATTGTTCAAAAACCGACATATTTCGCAAGCAATGCTTACTTCATCAGGGTTATTTAAATATTAGATTTAAATAGTAAATTATGCCCCATTCTCCCCTCCCACTCCCATATTTCCATTGACACCTTTAAGTTTATATCTATTGTTGTAATTAGTTGAAAATAACCCCGATGAAGTAGGCATTGCTTGCGAAACATGTCAGTTTTTGAACAACAAACATGGTTAAAACTAAATAATCTATTAATTTTGAAATAACAAACTATTACATTTGTTAGCGATCCCAGCCCCCCCGGCCAGGAATAGTTTTTATGTGGATCACTGTTGTAGGTAGACACTGGGGTCCTCGCTCCGTGCCGGAATATCTGGAAACACAAAAACAATGTATAACGTCATTCAGTTTCAACAAATGTAGTGTTGCATAATGGCCGAGTTGGTTAAGGCCAAAGATATTGGAATACAGGAGATATGCTATGATGGCCGCCTGATCGTTGGCGGACTACCGTCTAATGGGAATAGGCTTAATGCTTCCAAAATGGCTATTTTTCCTATGAGTGTATAAAAATTTTTAAAGTCGTTTAATTCAGTTAATATTGCTTGCCCCCGCCTAATTCTTTCAGATTCGGATTCCCCGACCCCAAATTAGTATAAAAATAATTAGTTTGATTTTCTAGGAATTTCGCCCCTAAACCGAAATTTAGCCGGGAATAGTTTGAATATGCAAAGAATTCGTTCATTGATTTTTTTTTTAATGCGTGCAGTATTGGTTAACAATATCGGCGACGCCAGGAATCACAGTCCCACCTATGACGTTATATAAATAGACTCGCCATAGTCTCACATACTCGCAAAATAATGTGGCAAGTAAGCAACACTCTTTTGTTTTCAGCAGTTTTCAGTAATTTCTTAATTCAAAAGTTATTCATGTATTAGAAAGATATGCTACATCCACACCGAAGCCAAACTTCCAACTCAAACTTCCAACTCAAACTTCCAACGCAAGAACTACCCTTCTACACAATCGTCCGAAAGTTTGAAGTTGGAAGTTAGCCTCAGTGTGGCCGTACCATAAGGCAATCAAAGAATGTGTGTTTTTTCTCTAATGGCGCACAAAATTGTCGGACGGGGAACATGAAAATTAATTGTATTGCTTATAATAATAAGTAATTTGTGCGTACCTATAAATGAAATGTTATTTCTTCACTTTTACTACACTGTTTGCAGTGTTTGGAAACATTTTCTCGTCACACAGTAGGGCATTTTGGCGCTTTTTAAATGCAATTCTCCTACTGGTAAGACACGATCTTACGAGTACACGATACTTACTAGAACTAAAGTACTAGAAATCGAGACCAGTGCAATTGTCTTGCTTTTGACTTCCCACTTTGAGATTTCTACCCCGCGTCTACAGTATATAACGTCTTTGTGCCCCACCCAGTAAAAACTATCGATAGCACATCTCTTATATTTCAATATCTTTGGTTAAGGTGCTGTGTCCCGGTAAGACAAGAGATCTTGAGTTCGATTCCCAGTTGCGACTCTTACCTTTTTATTTTTCTCTATTTCATTCTATTTCATGTTTCATTGCATTGATGGTTCAAAGTTATTCTAATCAAATTTTACTTCAGAGTTCAAATTTGCCGCCATTCCAACTGTCAACTTTACTGTCACCCACCTGTCACAGTCACGTGATGGCGAACTTTACTTGAGTACCTATTGTTGTGATTGTTGTTATTTTATCCTTACCACGCTGGTAAACTTCAATGTCCTGACAACATCGGGCTCCGGGGGATACGAACACAGCATGTATCCCAGGAGACACATGCAGATGGCCAAGCCGAGAAGACCAACCGAAAAAACCATCACTTTCTTGGAGGTGAAGCACTGTTTACATCTGTCAAGTTGCCCGAGTCTGTCGCTAGAGTCCCACGAGTTATTAGCAACGTTGAATTCCAAATTCATTGTGATTGTGCCAATTTAGATTTAATTAATATTAACAAATGTTCACGGCACTACTTTTGAAAGGTTTTATAGCACGTTTCGCTGTCTAGAATTATTTGCGATGTTAAATTACAAATAGTTTGAATTATTATTAACTGTACGCAGTACTCTTTCAGTTGTTACAGCATATTTCACTACCTGTGTGCCGAAACGTTAAATTTAAAATTCATATTTACTAATTTGAATTACTATCAATTAAATATCACTTTAGTCCGTTTTTACACTATGTTTCACTAGCTAACGACATCCAGAAGTGTCAAGAGGTGATAAAGAATTGACAACACTTGAGTCACGAGTCAACAGACGGTTTCCACCTGCAACAATAGTAGTTTAGTTACATATTATCAATAATAATTACACGCTCCATTCAAATAAAACTTTTTCCGAGTGGCAGTTGTGCCCGATGCTGCAATATGTTTCAAAACATCACTACGCTTTCGATTATACCCAATTGAAACGTTGGGTTGCAAAAGGACGTTCTTGCTAAAAGTCTGTTCGGAGATAATCGAAACCGAAATAAAATGACAATAATTAGATACCTACATACCCGAGATACAAATAGCATTATAATTTAAAAAAATAGATAGTGTGCAATTCACACGCGGTAGAAGTGAAACCTTCAGAAAATTAAAGTATACAAGAGTGGGGAGGCTACGAAACTCCGCACAAAGAGGATACTGATTAAATCAGATTACCTATTCTATCTCAATCTCTGGCAGGCTGAATCATATGTGTTTGTTTCATTTTAGTGTCGCTTTTTCGTTTCATCGAGTTTCAAGTCACAGCGGTGCTAAAGAAGTTTTCACTTCAATAAATTACCTGCAATTAATGAATATTCATCTGATTTCAGAAGGCATAACTTTTTACAAAGTGCCCCCTCGTAGCTAATGGATTGCTTGGCATGTTACGTGTTCTATAATATTTAAATATACAGGAAGTATACATGAGATTTAAGCACATACCCGACAAATTATAACTAGAGATTCCAGAGCATTTTTGGAGTTAAAAAAGTGTATATCATTTTGCTGTTCGATGATTTTTTTTTTCGATTAAAAACAAAAATATATATTTTTCAATCACACGTCGCCACTGATTCCACTCCTATACGTCGCGACGGGATCGTGGCGCGTGCTGTTTTTAGGCCTCTATGACGATCCAATTTTTAGTCACTTGTTGCTGCCCTCACCTACTACATGCTACCTACATGCAGAGCGCAGAGCTGTAGATTGGAGGTTACCACCAGACCACCCAATTCGCAGAGAGGTTGCCGTGTTTACCATGCTATTGGAAAGAGACGCAGTGCTTAACAAGTGACCCACTAGGTTAACCGCTTTTACACCTGTATGTACATTTTATTTTATTATCTCTTTAGTATATTATCTCCATACTTGTTGTTATTCTCGTGTTAAAGTTAATTAACATTGTTTCTATATGGTAATATTATATTATTACAATTTCAAAAAATATGAAAAATACCCATCTACTTGCAACGACCAATGAATACGGACCATATTATACTGTGGACTAAACCAAATAGTCGCAAATAAGTAAGTAGGTATCACAGACACAAATTGATAGACTTGCCCGAACATGAAATCTGGGTACCATTTCGACGAGCTGGAGACAAACAACGTGACCATACTTTTGGCACCATGAGGGTCCGAGAATGCTATGACTTCAATCTTCAATGGTACCAAATGGTTGACCGCCGAAGAGCACATTAAAATAAGCAGACCCAAAGCAAAAAAGTCCCAACGGTTTGCAGCGCGGTACTTTGTTGGACTTTTCTGCGCAGGATCCGAATTTTCATAAAAACGGTTATGAAACCGAACCGTCTTCGAATCGGATTGCGTATCTAGTGGCGCTAAAAATGAATGAGGTTGATAAATTATAACACATTTATGTGCTGTCTAGCTAAAGCTAAGCTAAAGTGTGCAACAAAATATTCAGTTTTGGAAACAATCCCGATGAGTCATTTTTGTTATTAGTTTTTGGGTTATTATGCCGTGTTGCGCTACCTCCTTCTTTAGCCAACGTTTCGGACAGCGTTGCAGTGTCCATCATCAGGGCAGATGTGTGTAGTTTTTGGGGTATTATGCCATGTTGCGCTACCTCCTTCTTTAACCAACGTTTCGGACAGCGTTGCAGTGTCCATCATCAGGGCGATCATCGAGGGCATCATGTGATCACACATCTGCCCTGATGATGGATACTGCAACGCTGTCCGAAACGTTGGCTAAAGAAGGAGGTAGCGCAGCACGACATAATACCCCAAAAACTAAAAAAAAAATATTTTTGGCCGTGAAAATCTAAAATCGTACCCGATGAATCATGTTTTTTACGCAGCCAGCAATTTGCGCCCCATGTAAATATTAGTAAGTAATTCGTGAGCAGAATTTATTTCGCGCGCTAAAATGCTGATATTATAATGCTAGGTAAGGGTCGACCGAGATCTCGATCTTGGTCTCGGTCTCGGCATTCTCGGCTACAAATTCTACCGAGAACTCTGTCTCGGTTCTCGGCGAAAAATCGCCGAGATTCTCGGCTACAACCGAGACCGTTGTAAGTAGGTACGGTATAGGCTAATGGGATTCAAATCTACCGCGCGCGTCCACATTCGTCACTACTTGGTGCCAGTGCGTGAGAGAGCTGTCGATTGTGATTGGTCAGCTGGCAGCTAAGCGGGTTTTACTTACCGCTGCTGCCGCCGCTGCGCCGCGCCGTTCGTTCATTTCACTACTTTTGTAAACAGACAATTGGTGAAAATGCAGAAAAATTGCTTTTTATGTGCTACAACATCATGTTGTTCAATTTTGATTATTAAAAATATTTAAGCCGCCGCTACCCGAATTTCTACTGATTTCTCACATATCTCCCAAACATTTAAAGCTCTTAAAAAAAATATATGTTATTTTTTAAGATAATATTTAGACGCGTTCCTCGCCAAAACGCAAAATATTTTCAATTCCCTCGATAGAAAAAAATCGCAAAGTATGCTCCGAAAGTTATTTTAAAACACGTTTGTTTCACTTATTTTATAAGTTATAGTTGTGAAAAAATTCACAATGTTTATTTAAATGATACTTAAGATACCTTCCTCGAGATTTTTGATCTATTTTAATCGAGTCGTGTGTTATTAAATATTTTCGCAATTTTCGCATCGATTTTATCGCATTAAATATTAGCGCGCTCCTCTAACATTCGTAATTACATATCTCTCCATCTTCTTATTTTTGAGCGCGGATGCGTCATCTTAAAACAAATTATTAGGTCCTTACATATGAAATTGGCGTTTTGTATGGGAGGAACATAAAGTCGATTTTTTTAAATATAATATATTTCATCATCATCATCTTCTTCCCCTTATCCTATTCGGGTCGGGGACCCATTGCATCGACAAGGCTCCTCCATATGTCCCTGTCTTGTGCTGATTGTTCGGCCTCTGTCCATGGTAGCCCCATCCTCTCCTCACACAGTTTCTGGAGTTGCCTCGCCCAACTGTGTCTGGGGCGGCCCACTGGACGTCTACCCTCTGGAATCGCACTCAGTATCTTCCTCGGAATTCGGTCATCAGACATTCTTATTACATGCCCAAGCCACCTCAGTTGCGATTTTTCTACGAAGAGTAGCAGTGGTTCAATGTTTAGATCATCTCGGATCGTGGAGTTTCTTATATGATCCCATTTCGTAACCCCTGCCACTCCTCTCAAATACCTCATTTCGGCAGCTTGGACTCTAGAGCGTGTTCATTCATTTAGCATCCATGTCTGGTGGCCGTAAGTGAGCGTCGGGCGGTATACCGTTTTAAACACTGCCATCTTTGTCTTGATGATCAGCTCGGCTTTCCTTATCACTGAGCTGTAGAGAGGACGCAATACACTGCTTGCCGCACTTATTCTTCTATCAATTTCTCCGTCTTGCCGACCATCGCTGGAGAATTCGACCCCAAGGTATTTGAACCTGTCCACCTGTTTCAGCTGGGTTCCATTAGCGAGTATGTTGCACTGAGTTTGGTCCCTTTCTATAACCATCACCTCTGTTTTGGAGGTACTCATCTTCATTCCCGCCGCCGTGCACTCTTCGTTGAAACGGTTAATCCACTCTTGTAGTCCCTCCTCTGAAGTCGCTAATCTCGCGATGTCGTCCGCAAATAGTAGGGAACTTATTCTAGTACTGCCTACCAGTGCTGCATCCAGTGTTTGGCTGTTTCGGCTGATTCGGTCCATGAATATAGTGAAGAGGATTGGCGACATAGGGCACCCTTGTCTGAGGCCGATTTCCACTTCAAATTCTTCCGAAACTTGACCGTTTACGCGGACCCTACTGCTACTATTTTCATATAGAGATGCTATGCCTTTTAGCAATTTGCCTTCAACTCCGTATTCTTTAAGCACCTCCCACAGAAGATGACGCGGTACTAAGTCATATGCTTTCTCTAAATCGATAAATCCAATATATGATGGCTTACCGTATTCCCAACATTTTTGTATGGTCACTTGTAGAGTAAAGAGCTGATCTGTAGTGCCTCTGCCTCATAAATAAACCAATCATGCTCTGCCTTGTCTGAAGCTTAGATTAACAATATATATTGTTACTCTGAGGTCTGATGCCGCACTGTTCTTCTTGAATCTTGTTCTCTGTCGCTCTTCGACATCTTTTTTCCAGGATCCTAGCGTAAACTTTTCCTGGTTGACTGAGGAGTGTAATTCCTCGATAGTTGGAGCACAATTTCTGGTCCCCTTTTTTAAATATTGGGACTATAATTCCTGTCCTCCAGGCTTTAGGGGTCTTACCCGTTCTCCAAGCCACTGAGAAAACTCGCGTTAACCACCCAAAGCTTGGTTACCCATAGCTTTTAACATTTCTGGCCTTATTTCGTCTACTCCGGCTGCTTTTCCCCTTTTAAGGGACTTAATCGCCATTTTAACTTCTTCAAAAGAAATGTCGTCCTCTTCGTCCGTTTGGGTGCTATTTACCTCTTCTTGGGTTCCTGTCTGGGGGGCGTTCAGCAGCTTCTCAAAATATTCTTTCCATCTACTGAGAATTTCATTTTCCTCCCTCAACAGGTTCCCTGCCTTATCTTTAATGCATCTGGTCGCGGTTGCGTCTCCCTTACGAAGTCGTCGTATTGTTTGCCAGAAAACCTTATTTGCCGTGTGATAATTTTCTTCTAATTTGGATCCAAACTCTTCCCAGGCTCTTTTTGGATTCCTTAACCATTTTATTGGCAACCGTTTTTTTTTCTGAGTATTTTTTACGGTTTTCTTGTGTAGGGTTTGCAATATACTCTCGGTATGCATTTTTCTTTTCGTTAACTGTTCGTTTTACACTTTCCGTCCACCAGGGCGTTCTTTGATTATTAGAACTTGATTTAACTCGCTTCGTACCACAGGTTTCTTTCGCTGTTTCCACTATTGCGCGTTGGAACATTTCCCATTCGTTTTCCGCGTTTGATGTGGCACTCGGAACTTTTGAGAAGAGTTGGTCTATCGTACTATTGAATTTTTCTTTTACTCTGTCATCGGACAGCTGTTCCCATTTTATCCTGTGACATGCTTTCGGTTTTCTTTTAGGTTTTTTCAGTAAATTTAGTCTCTGTTTAATCTGACACACTACCAGGAAGTGATTTGTTGAAATTTCTGCACCTCTTTTAACTTTTACGTCCGTTACCAGTTTGCGCATTTCGTGGGTAGTTATAATGTAGTCAATCTGGGATTGTCTTATTTCATTCGGTCTTCTCTGTTGCCAGGTTATTTTGTGTATATTTTTGTGTTGAAACATTGTATTCATAATACTTAATCCACAGCCTGCACACATATCCAGTAGCATTGTACCCTGAGAGTTAACATCCAAATTTACCAATAACTCCTTTCCATTTCTCTGTGTCGTTTCCAACGTGCGCATTTAAATCCCCGAGTAACACGACGTGTTCATTATTTATTTCACTAGCCAGCACTTGACTTAATTTGTTTATAAACAGCTGATATTCGCCGATAGCATTTGGCGCGTAAACTTGAATCACCGTAATCACTTTGTCCGTTCGCTGTATTCGCAGAATACCTATTCTATCGCACACCGGCTTCCATTCAATTACACTGTCCGTGAGGTTAGGATTTACAAGAAACGCGATTCCTGACTTAGCGTGTACCGATAGCTCCACTCCCGAATAATACAAATGCCAATCCATAATACAATTCTCTACCCCAACACCTTTCCTTTTTGTAGATGCACTCATTCACTAGTTCAAATTCCTTTCCGGCTAAACTGGTGACATTCCATGTGCCGATCCTCAGCTTTGATGCTTTAGGTTTGTTCATGGTGCCAATAGGTTTTGTTCAATTTTATTTATTTAATCAAAGTATGTACCATTGCTATCTATGCACTTTTGCCATCTCATAGGTAGTTCATCGATCCTTTTACAAAAAAAAAAAACCATTCGGACGGGAATCAATAAAATCTTTGAAGGCGGTTTGGACTGCCCCATCGGAGTTGAATTTTTTCCCTTGCAAGAAGTTATCCAAATTTCGAAAAAAATGGTAATCTGTTGGGGCAAGGTCCGGAGAGTACGGTGGATGTCTTAGACTTTCCAATTGAAGCTCCTCTAATTTGGTAGCCGTCTGTTGTGCGGTGTGTGGTCTAGCGGTCAACGCGCGTTTGTTGATTTGCTTCACTCAATTCGTGAGGTACCCACCTTTCAAGCTTTTCACCTTCCCAATTTGCTTCAAGTGGATTAAAACAGTTTTATCACTAACACCGCAGCCTGCAGCTAACTCGGACGTGGTTTGCGATGGATCCGCTTCCACAATAGCCTTTAATTCTTCATTATCAACTTTGGTCTCCGGTCGTCCACGGGGCTTGTTCTGCAGGTCGAAATTTCCAGAACGAAAACGTTGGAACCAAAAACGCACTGGGTTTTCTTTTTCGGCACCGTTGCCATACACATCACTAATCCTTCGAGCCGTTTCTGCAGCACTGGTGCCACGGTGGAACTCGTACTCGTAAATAACGCGATATTTCAAGTTTTCCATTTTGTAAATTAAGTGACGCAAAGAAAAAAACAATTAAGGAAAAAACAAATGAATTTTAATTTTCGAAACACAAATACATGAGTAAATAGCTGTATAAATTTGAATTTGGAATTCTTAACCAAAGAGAAGATATTTGAGATCAAAGTTGCCAGGTCGGCAAAACGCCAATTTCGTATGTAATGACCTGATATTATTACATTCTTAAATATACTATATTATGCAAAAATAGCGCATTTTCTTTTATTTTCTCATTTTATCTATTCTCAGTCTCGGCCGAGATTTAAATTTATTCTCGGTCTCGGCCGAGAACGAAAAACCTGTCTCGGTCGACCCTTAATGCTAGGTGCCTGTATGTGAGTGCATTTGGTTTATTTATGCTATAAATATACCATAAATAAACCGAACCACACACCTGTACACTGTCAAACTCATTTATTGACAAATCACTGGTAGGAATAAGTCTGACTCTTCCTTACTTTACGGTAGGTACCTACCTAATTCGTTTTTTTTTACATTAACTCCACACAGGAGACCTTGAGGAAAATAACTGCTGCTGTGAAAATGATGCTGTGTGGAGGGTCTTTTTGAGGAGAGGAAGGAATGAACATTGGTCTTGAAGAGACCCATGTTGTAGGAAGGAGGAAACACATAGATTGTTGTTTCTGCTTTATATGGTAAAGGTCATTTTTTCATTCTCCTTTTGTTGATATACTTACTTACTTACTTCTTACTATTAAAATCTGTGTTTGTTACTCTTTCACGCAAAAACTTAAAACTTAACAATAATACAGCTCATACATCAGAATAACATATAGGCTATATATAATGGTAAAGCTCTGGCGTTATGAAATTTATATGAATGAAAATGTGTGTATTTCATATATTTTAGCGGCAGGGAGGAAAGGCAGGGGGAAGGGGAACGAGGGAGGTGGGGTTCGCGGAGACGGAAGAGACGAGGGAGGGGGAAAGCCGGGAAGATGGAAGGGAAAGGGGACGCATGGGAAAGGACACGCAGGAAGAATCAAGTTATTTCTTTGAATCGCATTGCAACGCATGCCGGGGACCAGCTTGTTATTTTAATAAATCACTCCATAAAAATATCAAGATCTCTGGAAAAATCAGATATTTTCAAGGTGAAACTTTATTTCACTGCTTCAAAAATGGTGACTATTGACTGTTTGACAAATGGGCACAAGTAACTGTTGCTTTCTTCGACCAAGTATATCACTTGATCGAAGGTTGCTTAGATTCAGTTTTTTTTCGAAGAAAGTAACCTGACTAGTTCTAGACACACATGGAATTATTTATGTGTGTAGGTGAGCAGTTACCTACAAATGAGACATTATTTAAAAATTACTAGAAAACGGCGTTATGCTGAAAACGACGTTTTATTTCTCAACGCCTCAATTAATTTAATTATTATTGAGTTTAGAATCGAACAGAACTGACTGAGGTCAACAGGAAATATTATGTATAGTGGCATAGGCGGATTTAGGGGGGGGGGCACGGGGGCACGTGCCCCCCCCCCAGACGGTATTTTTGTGTACTGTAGAGATTCCCTCACAGTACATACTTAGAAGCAGAAACTGTCTTTATTAAACATTTAATTTTTCTATTGTTTTGACACTTTCATAAATCTTCCTATATATACTTGAACTTGTAACCGTCCGCCCCTTGTGCCCCCCCCCTCAGAAAAAAGTCCTGAATTGTTGAATTGTCGGCTGATGTCTAAGTAAAGTACCTACCTAAATATTAAAAATGAGATCAAATTGAGGTTTATTACATACAGACAACTAATATCTAAGTAAAGTACCTACCTACCGAATTGATATACCTAAATGCGATCAGACTGAAGGTTTTACGTAGGTACTCGTACACAGTGGCGTAGCTAGCATGGGTGGCACCCGGGGCGGATGTCACCCCCCCGGGCGTAGTGTCACCCCCCCCCCCCCCCCTATTAAAGTTAACTTGAGAAATTCAAAAAGCTAATTTCGACTTCATAAAATTGGTCCATCCTAAGGGGCGGAGGGGTTGGCCATAGAGTTACGAAAATATAAACAGACCGTGTTCATGTGTATGCAGTGGCGTAGCGTGGGGGGGGCGGGGGAATTTTCCCAATAAATAATAATAATATCTTGGAAAATTTTAAACCATTTCAAATCATTATTTAAAAATGTTCTAGATACTTTCGTTTACGAATCCAATTTTTTTTTTATTATTTATTAAAAATATCCATTATTATATTTTTTTAGCTGCAAATTTCGTTATTCGTAGGAAAACCGTATGCATATTATGAGAGTAATACTAATTAAAGCTGGTAACTCGCAAACAGATTCACTCTTAATTAAAACCAGAATTATGTTCAGAATGTATTAACAAATGAATTTCAATTGTGTATTCATCTGCTGATATATTTCGAAAGAGACCATTATTTTATTCGAAGTTCATCCAAAGAGAAACCAATAACCAACACGTATATATTATTAGATCATCCAAGTAATTAGCGCAGAATTCTCTCAGTCCTGGGCCGAGGATTTTGTCCATTCCCCTTGAGAAACTCCCAACTGATGTCTTTAACCCCTGCGGTAACACCTTGTATACATATGATTTCCCATTGTACACAAATCCAGTATACTTGCGACTTCCTGGACTGATAGGTATCTGAGAATAGGCTGAATTCATATCTACTGTGGTTATGAATTTTACGCCATGAAAACGCTGTATTATTTCAGAAGTTAATGGCGGTTTCTCTACTTCGGCGTGCATTCTAGTATTTAAAAACCTGGCATCCAAAAGAATCCTAACGGTTCCGTCCTTTTTTAAAGTAAACGTTAGAGGACTAGAAAACTGTGTGGCCTCCCTACTGATGATTCCTAGTAATTCCAATTCTCTAATTTTTTCGTCAACTTTATCTCTATAAGCAAAAGGTACAGGATAAGATCTCTTAACGAAGGGCGTCTCGTCCGTCATCCTTATTTCGTGAGTGTACAAAGTTGTGAGACCCGGCCTGTCTCTAAATACATTCTTATGTTTGATTAAAATCTTTTCCAACCCTTCTTTTCCTTTTAACTCCAAATCTAGCCCGGACACAAATGTCGTTATTCTACGCTCGAGACACGCCGTATCATTTATTTCGGGGTTTACTTCGATACTAATTATTTTTCCACTTGCGCAATTTTGATTGCTAATCTCACCTTTAGGTTTCCTATGAGTTATCGATGAATTTACCAATTCTATTTCCCTTTTACCAACGTCTGTTTTTATTTTCAATTTCCTATTTTCCCCACATTTAAACTCAGCTGTATATTCGTCTAACCAATTGATACCTAATATAACGGGCCTAATCAACTTGGGTATTATTAAACATGGCGTATTTATTGTAGCATTTTCAAATCGTAGCGGCACTAGAACCAATCTAGATATTCTCTGACTTTTGTGTCCTATAGCTACCCTAATCTGTATTGCTGTTACTGGCATAATCGGATAAAGCGTTTCATCAGTTAAATAGTTTTCGTAGAATTCTTGTGCTACACACGTGATCTGACTTCCGGTGTCTATTAAACAATGAACTTCCGTGTTATCTATATGTGCTTTGGCTTCCGGTAATAACGGTAAAGTGCTACCCTTTTCTACTTCCTCATAACCTCGGTCCTCAAAAATGTTGTTAAAACCCCTAACTTCCCTACCCAATTTTTCTTCAATCATTTCCAATTTATTCCATTCGTCAGTTATATGTTGCAGTGAATTGACGCACACTTCCACACTCATTTCCTCCTCTGTTCTCGTTTCTTCCGCTCCATTTTTCCGTCTTTTTACGTACTTTTCAGCTTTTACTGGGGCAGTCATTCCTTGTTCATCCTTTCCTAATCCTTTCATCGGATTCCATCCCCAACTCATCATAATCTTCAATGCAGTGTTGTGTCTTGGCGCCGGCGTCCCTCCTCCTGTGTGAGTCGTATCCATGGAGACTAATGAATCAACCCCCGTTCGTTTCCCGAATTATCTGCGACCACTAGCTCCTTCCCGGTTGTAGGTATTGTAGAATTTCCTTTTGGTGAACTGCTAACTTCGGTGCATTTGCCGCAACTAACGCCTTGGCCAACACTTTCTATCGCGTGTATCCTCCTTTTTATGGCGTGGTAACGGTCACGGTATTTGTCCTTCTTGCTAACTTCCTCCCCACTCCTCTTCTTTAAGTTCCGTTCTTCTGGCGTACATACCATTGTATCTAGTTTTCGAAGAAACTCAGCGGCGACAATCTCGTCTCCTGATTGTCCCGAAAACCATAGCGATTGAATTTCCTTCGGATAATGCCTCATAATTTCGTCGACTATGCCCAACGGAGTGTCAGTAATCTTCAAAGCCTTAGCAAGTTCCCAATAGTTTGCGAAATGAGTGAGCATGGATATATTTTTCTTGGCATCATATACCCCCTCTGCAAGTCGGCGGCGAACTTCATTTTTCTTAATGTCTCCCCAATAGGTAGCTAAAAAATCTCGTTTGAAATCTAACATGGTCTCCTACCGCTTATTGTATAATTTCGCCCACGATTTGGCTTCCCCCTTTAAATTTTCCCGTACGACAATTAAAGGATCCGTACGTTTCACTTTTCTAGTGTACTCTTTTAAATCCTCGAGGAAACTAATTGGATTTTGATTTCCGCCGGAGAATGATGGTCGCTCCTGCTGCGGTAACATTTCCACGACTTGGAGAACGTTTTTCTGCGCATTATCCTCTCCTATCACCGCCACTGTTGCTGGGTTTTCCAACTGCTTCTCTAGTTCCTGCATCTTATTGACGAGTGGTGCTAAAGCTGCCTGAATTATCGTAGTTATGTCTCCTATGTTTACTGTTGAAGTCTCGGCTGCAATATTTTCCCCGATTGCTGTCACTAAAGCCTGTGTTCGCCTGCCTGTTCCACGTTTCCCCACCATCTTCTTAAATTTTCCGAGTTTTGTCGGCTAATGTTTATATTTTCCTTACTAAGCGACAACCTTATAATCTCTATTTTAATTTTCTTAATTATTTATGTAAATGTTGCCTTTCTTATTCTATATATTTTTTTTTTCAATTTTCTCGTTTTCCTTATTTTTCTTAAATTTTTATTCTTTTTTATTTTTATTTTCCTTTACTTCGTTAATCTTATCTTCGATTTCTTGTTCCTTTTCCTCGGGTTTTTCCTGTGAAATTATTGGTTTATCATTTTCATGTGGAAAATTTATTTTTCCACACTCCCTCTCAACCTTGCCTTGTTCCCCTTCTGGCTGAGCTCCCTTGTCTCCTCCCATATTCTCCACACGCAATGTAGAATATTTGGAACGCTTGAATATGTTTCTAAGCTCATCTTCCGTTGATATTTCTCCAACATCTCTTTCTGTCGCATCCGCCTTCCTCTTTTCGGCCATTCTCGTTTTAATGAATTTAAATTATCGAATTAAATATCGACTATATGTAATTGAAAAGTTTTTTTTTTTTTTTTTTGGAACCTGCCCCCCTATAAAACACATTATTTTCAATTATATTATTTTTGTTTGCATAACGATTGCAACCCGAATTAATCCAACTCTAAAACGCACACTTTATTTCAATTGAATGTAGGTAGTTGTTAAAAAAAACGGAATGAATATTGCAACCCTATTGTTAATGAATATCCCGTGATTTTCCTTCAAACAATAATTATTTATTGTTTAGAATGTCAACCCTTCCTTCATGTTCTGCAATACCTATGGATATTTTCGCAAAATCTGTTTTGAATTCGCAATCTCTATCAAAACATATTTTCGCACATCAATTTGCAATAGGTACCTACCGCAAAATCTGTTTTGAATTCGCAATACCTACTGATTTTTCGCAAAATCTGCTTTTTGTCGTCAATTTTAGAGTTAAACCCCCTTTTTTTTTTTTTTTTGCAATATTTACATTAAATTTGCAAAATCTATTTCGTTGTTCATAACAACTGTCATAGGTCCCTTTGTATTCGTTGATTTCTACGCTCCTCAAAATAAACATATTTACTGCAATTTTAATAATCGAGTATCTTCAAATCGGTAAATACCTATTGATAACTGTTTAACACCGCCATATCTGATTTCAACTTCTCATTTCGATCCGATTGAATGAATGTATTTTATTTTTATGTGTTCATATTTTATGTTATTATTTAACGATAATCACATAAAATCATTACCATAACAAAGTCATTTAATGTTAGCTCTTTATTCAATCGTATTTGTTTGTTCTATCTGAAGTGCGTTTCCTTTTTATCGAAACCCGAATGTTGATGTAACTTTAACGGTTGTTTATCTTAAAATGCCTCAAAGTGGTGCGTGTTGTTTTCGATGTGTCCCACCTTTAAATGCTAGATGTTTTTTTTTGTTATCAGTATCTTTTCGATGCTTACGATCTCCGCGTTATCTCGAATCACATTGTTTACATTACGGTCGTTAACATTCCTGACCCAGATATGTCAATTCTTAACTCCTAATATTGATAATTAACGGCCTGCCTTGACTAAATTGTTTACATATGGCATATCTGACCCACATTCTTTTATTTACAATACGTATGAAAGGGTTCTTATATTATCTCATAAGCAATTAACAAATTCATGGTCACTTGATTTAACACTTTATATTGACACTTTTTTAAAATTATTTTAAAACTGTAGAGTTTATTCGTTAACACTTTTTTTTTTTCTTTTTTTTTTTTGTATTGTTATGTTTATTTATTTCTTTATAAATAATTTTTCTGTGTTTGTTTAACGTCGCACTATTCTGATTTTTTTTATTAAATTATTTTCACTTCAATTAAAATGAACTTTTTTTTTTTTATGATACGTCCTAATTTTGTTATTATTATTATTTTTTTTTTTTTCAGTTTTTACAATAGATTGACCAATAAAGTTTTTCAACCCAAACTTGTATAACTCTGACTCCTGGTCACGGCACCAGTGTGATATTTCTCTCTTCCTCCAGATTTAACTTGCTTTAAATATATAAAACTCTCCTGGTCATCGGCAAGACAGTTGTGGTATTTCTATCTTTTGATGCTGATTTATTTTATTTTTGGAATTCTTTCATCCCTTCAAGTTTTCTTGAACTTTTCTCTTGGCTCTGATCGATATTTAAATTTTTAAGGCTTTGCATGTGTGTAGTAGGGATGGAAAATTCCTCCCCTACGTCACACAAGCCTTCATGAAAATTTGGACCCTTATTTTCTTTGATAACTACAGAAAGCTACTTAAAGCTCCCTTGCACTATATACCTTTAGAGATATATGTACTTAACTAATTAATACGTTATTTACGACCTTGAACGTAAATATTTTCGTATTTATGTTGTAATTAAACTCCATCAAACGTTGTGTAATTTTTTTGATTTATGATATGGGACTTTAATTACTTTCATTTTGTGGTAACTTCTTGATTCTGGACAGAGCGTTGAGTTTCAAACTGTATTGGTCTCTCCCTTGCAAATCTAACTTTAAATAATTCATCTAAATGATCTAACTTTCCTTTGTCGCTTATTATGATTCCCTACATCCTAACGAACTCGTAAATAACTGTACTAATCGAAATCACGCATGTTTAATTGAACAAATAATTAAGTATGACTCAAATGGTTAATTATTAGTAAAATTTGATTATGATTGTTTTGTATCTGCTTGTCATCTCTCCAATCCGATTCAGCTGCTATAAGGTACATATAAAGATGGGTTTAGTAGGTTAGTGTAATTAATAGATTGCATATTAGACGAACTCAGAATACCCTTTTTCTGCCGAAAATTTGGCGCCTTCCTCCTACAAGTAAACCAGGTGATCAATTTCTGACTAGGAATTCGCACAATCTTCTGGCGCGGATCGGTTAATTGATACCTAAGTTATCGCGTCCTAACCGTCCTTCCTTTTGCCATCATGCACTGCCTCCAGGTCGTCATCTGAGCCTAGATACCCCCAAATTCCTACTCCTCCAAGGTCTACTATTTACTTAGGGCGAACCGGTTTCGTCCTATATGCAATCATATACTCACGGTGTTGTGTAGAGTTACGGGTCGTGAATCCTCCCTCCACGTACAAGAAATAATGTGAGAGTAATTCTGTCGAGTCTAAAACGCTATCTGTAAGCGGGTCCACATTATCCAATGTACAGTACATACAAAGATATATATATAAACATACGTTTGGGTAGGATTATAACTCGCAATTTTGAGTCTAGCCAGTCTCAAATCCCGAGCTCGGATTTCGTGGGAAGGAATTCTGCACAAAACCTTAACCGATGACCGAATATATACATACCAAGAGTGGGAAATATTAATAGATACTAGTATAATAAGCAATTATCTGGCGATATGTTCTGGAGATTCGCCAAAACTCCAAGCTTTTTGTTTTGTTTGGTTGGCAATTTTATTTAAGAGATTGCCATCTCTATTATGTGTTTGGTTAATGGCCCTTGTATTTAAGGAGCGACCACTGCCTCCTATTGTTGAACTGTTTTCCAAATTTTCCCCAAAGTTCAACTTTTGGTAAAATTTTTACTATCCCTTTTTATTTATTTTGCAGTAAGATAACGTTTTTACTATTTATTTAAGCTTTCCGAAATAGTTATTATTATTAAGTTATCACAATCTCATTTAACAACAACTTAATAATTTGTATTATTTATTCTAAAGTCCATATTTATTATTATTATTTTATCTAATACTAGATTAATCCTGTGATAAATTATTATGTTCGATTGTTGTAATTAAACTGAACGCACATATTTTTTTTTTTTATAACTTCTTTTTAATTTGCACTATTTTAAATAATTAATATAAATATTTGATATTTGCTATAACTCTCGCCGTTTAAACTGGACACATATAATTAATTATTACTTATTTGCATTACATCAATTATCACATAACTTTATTTATTTATTTCACTGATTTTTGATTTTCACAATTTTCCTAAGTCTCAAAATGTTTATATTTAATGATTGTAAAATCCGAACTTTTCACTACACAAATTGTATTTATTGCAGCACTTTTTAACTTTTCACAATTTAAATTTATGATTTAATCACCTCACTGAATCTAATTAATTATTATTAATGGTACTAATTTCTTACACTGAATTTAATACCAAACTTTAGACACTTAGAACTTTCTGTTAAAATGCATTTTATCTAACACTAGATTATACTAAGTCCGAAATCACTTCTATTGACTTGACTCCAATTATTTCAGAGTCATAAAATTTTTTAACACTTAGACAATTTTTCAATTAATAACCGCTTTAAACGTCACGTCACGTAACTCCCACGTTTGATAATCCGACGATTGTTCTCCCAAATGACCCATGTCGTAGAATATATACCCTTCCCAGGATTAGAATGGCCTATCTAAGCTATCTTTGATCCACGAATTTAACCTGTAACAACTCGAGATTTCATATATCGATTCTGTCTTTTTTGTTTAACTGCCGTTAGCTCCACCTTACATGACTTTCTTCATGCCCTCTCTCGTTTAAACATTTTTCCAGGATCGGACCGGCGATATTACGTCAAAATGCCCCTCATTCCTTTGTCTGTTGGTCATACGAAATTAGCTTGAATTTCATAATTTTTTAGTTATTTTTTTTCTCAATTCGTAAAAGGTCCGTCTTCGATAACTATATTTACGTCTCGATTTTTCCGTACCTATCACAAATCATGATAATCTCCATATCGAAATGTTTACTATGCAATTTCGAGTTGCAATTTTTATAAATTCTACTCTATCTCACTGCTACTTGTATGAATTTTTCCATTAAAACCCGTATTTTCTCTATTTACGTAGTATATCTGAATTTTCCCCTTTCCCCTAGAATTTTCTTGTATTCACAACACTCTTCCTACGAATTTCCTCTTTTATCCTTATGTTATTATCCACATCTATATGATTAGTTACGTTCCAAGCCAAATTTATTGTTTTCATCGATACTTCTGAATTTTCATGAGTTTTCCTTACGGAATCATCTTTTAATTGTTTTTATTTTCTTTTTTACTACCCCCCGTTTCGTCTTCGATGTATGTCACCTCTTAGAAAATTTCATTTTCTATATACTACTACTTTTTATGTTATTTTCCACATTTTTTATAGGAGAAACTTCCACTTCGGCCCTTAAATATATGTCAATTTTTATTACTTCATAAGGATCTTCCCCCAAATTCCGTCCCTTTCTTATCGAAATCTACATTAATTTAAAATTTGACATCTGTTTATGTCTGGACTTCGATGTACCGACCGATAACTCAGCGTTTATTCGAGGGTAATAAAATATAATGGTTTTTAGTTAAAGTAAACTGTCCCTAAGACCAATGATAATTTTTATCGTCCAAAAAGCCATTAAAATGGTTTTAATCGTCTAAAACCATGTTCGTTTTCTGGTTGTTTTAACAACAAAATCACGTGTGGGGTCGTCAACTCAAATAATGTTTCATTTTTCCTTACAGTTTGTCCTATCTCCCATAGAACTTTCGTCAAACAATTGACGTAAAACAATTCCTTCTGTTGACTTTACCTAATGCAATGTAACTAGAATTACCACTCCATTTCAAATATATAACGATATCTATTTAAACTCGTCTGAAAACGCAAAATTAAGTCGAAATCTTATTTTGTCCAATAAACACTTCCTTTTAAACGTCCATTTTTTTCATTAGATTATCTTTACCAATCGTTTTTCCTGACTCTATTGCTTCATCTAAAAGTGACATTCCAAATTTCCAGCGTTTTTCTTCCTTTTAAATGTTAAATGCACGCTTTCCTCTTAATCTGGCCTCCTTGACTTTCTATGTACTCGTTATACAACTAAATAACCCTACAGTAGCTTTTCTTATGTTTTGCACGTCTTTTCTTTAATTTTCCTTTTATCATAATTCTCTTGCTATTTTCTTGCCTAGTTTTTCCAACATAATATGGATTAATTTGTTCGTTAACGGCGGTCGTCAACACCTTCATTGCACTGATTGTTTATCTTAAATCTGGGGTCATTGTATCTAATGCACCGGGCGTGAGACCCTGTTTACATTATAGTGTATTGATCTTTCGGTTCATGACGATATTTTTTCCCATAAATTTATGACTAATTGCCTAGTCTAAAGTCCATTTCTTTGTTCAAAATCTGAACACGCCCTCTATTCTGTGATTGGTTTCATTAATTATTTATAGCTTTCTGCTTAGACCTGATTGGCTGTTGATTTCAACTATTTATTATTACGCCTAATGATGATTTCTAGCACCCTCTGTGTTCTTTTCATCAATACTCATCTCAATATTCTTCATTGTAGGTCCCTATCGTCAACAAGAATTCAATTTACTTCGAACCGGTAGATGTCGCAGGTGTGTCTGTTTTATAATTAATTGGTATTTTCTTTTTGAATTAAAGTGGGAAGCTACGATATTTTCTTATTTTCACTGTTGATTAATGCAATTCATCACAGTTCTCACTGGCTCCAGACGGGAGCAGTTGAGATTCTTGTGCGGTATTCACTGTAAAAAAAAAAAAAAAAAACCCTACTGCTCCCTGTGGCCAGCCAAGTTTTAAATGTGCGGTCCGTCAATCTTTTATTTATTTATTGAAGTGGAAACTTCTTTAGCACCGTTGTGATTTGACAAACATATCCATCTGTATGTTTTAGCCTGGTAGAGAATGAGATAGTATTTTTTTACAATTACTTCACCCAGGAGGCCCTGAGGAAAATAATTTCCCTCGGGGTCTATGTCATCTGGGATGTTGTGTGGAGGGTCTTTTAGAGGAGAGGAAGAAATGAAAATTGGTCTTGAAGAGACCCATGTTGTAGGAAGGAGGAAACACAGAGGCCGGCAAATCATTCCACAGCCGAGCTGTTCAACACAAGAACGAGTCGAAGAAACGACCCCTTCTCATGTGACAAATGTCAACCGTGTACAAATGTTGGGCACGCGTTTGGCGTGTTTCCCTACTATGCACCGGTGCCGAAGGGATCAATGACGCTAGTTCCTTGGAGGATCTTTCATTGTAATACCGGTAGAATAAGGACAGCATTCCCACCCGACGCCTGTGCTCTAAAGATTGCAATCCGTCTTTTAAGATGGGAGAATCTAAAGCGGACCGCCCGTTTCTGCACAGAGTCGAGGGTATTTTTTCGGTATTTTGGAGCTCCATTCCAGCAAAATGATATAGTCGGTCTCCTCTTTGTGCGGTTCGTTGTATTCTCCCCGTTGTCTACTTTTTACTTTTCTTATATCTTTAGCGCCCCACTATGGAATGGCCCGGAACAACGCCATCTCATAAATCGAAAAAGGGTGTATTTTTTTCAGATATACCTATAGCGGTTTTAATAAGATAAATAATTGATAAATTTTTATCCGTTGGAAATTTTTTTTTGTACCTTTGTGTGCTTAAAATAATGTCAAAGTACAGGCTCAGGCTGAGATATTTAATTTTATCAAAATGTGGAATATTTTGTGGTACAAATTTCAAGCATTTGAACTAATTTATTTATGGTTTATTATATATCATTGCTAATGTTGTCTTTTAAGCTTTATTAATATATATTTTTAATATTTTATTTTTAAATAATACTTATTTATAAGCTCCCTTTAAGCAAATAATACCGAAACCAGATTTTGACAAAGTTCGGGTAAACTTTCAACTAGTAGCAGGGCTTAGACCTGTAGATCTGAGAACACAATTATAAAATATAAACATTTTTTTAATAGGTTCATTAAAAAAATTTTGCGGATTTTGTGTGTTTTAGCGTCAACAACGTTTTTTCCGCTGTTCTTTTTTATCAGAAAATTACCTTGTCGCAAGGATAAATTGTTTTTGAAATGTCTTGTTTAGAATCAAAATATTAACAATTCAATAAATAAAAATATTAAATTTATAGGTTGTTTACTTTTTCATCAGTACATCAAATTAAATATTTTTATGATAAGAAACAAAGAAGTTACAGATTTATGAGATGATAAAGAGCATTTGCAACCACTGTCATTATGGAATGGCCCGGAACAAATCGTCCCATAAATCGAAAACAATACTTTTTTTTTCGTATATTACCTATAGTGGTTTTAATAAGATGAATAATTGATAAATTTTTATTTCTTGGAAAAAAATATTTTTTTGTTCTTTTGTATATTTAAAATAATGTCAAAGTACGGGTTCGGGCTGAGATATTTAATTGAATCAAAATGTGGAATTTTTCGTGGTAAAAATTTAAAGCATTTGAGCTACTTTATATATAATTTATTATATATCACCGCTAAGGTTGATTCTTTAGCTAAAATAATATGTATTTGAATTATTTTAGTTTTAAGTAATAATGATTTATAAGATCCCTTTGCAAATGATAACTAAAGTGGATTTTAACAAAGTTCAGGTAAACTTTCAACTGGTCGCAGGGTTTTCCTCTGTGGTTATTAAAACACCATTTCATAAAAAAATATTTTTTTAATATTTTGATTGCAACAGCGTCAAAAACGGTTTTGCCGCTGCTCCTTTTTATCAGAAAATTACCTTGTCGCAGTACTAAAAAAGGATAAATTGTTTTTGAAATGACATGTTTTATATCAAAATAATAATAATTCACTAAATAAAAATATGAAACAAAAAGATTATTTAGTTTTTAATCAGCATACCATTTTTCTTTGTTTTATGACAAGAAACAAAGAAGTTACAGATTTATGCGATCATAATGAGCATTTCCAACCACTGTGCGCCCCCCCCCCCCCCCCCCTTGAGTTTTTTCTGTATCCGCCACTGATTTGGGGTCTCTAACGCAGTATCAATCAATCAACTTTGGATTAGAATTTATAAACATGATTTTCGTTGAAAGAATACTCGTCAAATGTGATTATTAAAAAATTCGGTTCGTATATAAATAACCCCTTTCCCCCCCCCCCCCCCATCGCTTATAGTACCCAAATAAGGGGGCGGCGAAATTTTCCTACGCCCCGATGTTCCGAGAATAGTTTTAATTCACCACATACAGATTTAATTAAAACCAGTTTTGTGTTCTGAATGTAAGTGACGGCAGAATCAAAGAAAAACCCTTTTTATGTTCTGAGTGTAGATTCAATTCACCGCATACAGATTTAATTAAAAACCAGTTTTAAAAACAGAATGTAAGAGCCGCAAGAATCAAAGAAAAACCATTTTTTTTGTTCTGAGTGTAGATTTAATACACCGCATATTTAGTTTAATTTAAACCAGTTTTGTGTTATCAATATAACAATAAGTTTTCGATTCATCGTGTATCGAGTGAAGCTTTGCATTTGAGTTGCATTCCATACGTATGCGTGATGAAGATTCGAAATTTATTACAGGCATAGCATTCTCAATTTCTGAGAGCAGTTATCTATAATTATAAAAATCGACATAAAAAATAGAAAATATCTACCTCCCCCCCCCCCCCCCCCTCAGCGCTTGAAAATCTGCGGAAGAAGTACCTGTAGAAGTTAGGGATGGGGGGGGGGGGGGGGCGGCTACGCCACTGTGTGTATGCAATATCTTGGTGACGTGTATGCAATATCTTAGTCGAGTGGCACCCCCCTTCGGGTGGCACCCGGGCGGCCCCCCCCCCCCTCTCCCCGCCCCCCTTTCGCTACGCCACTGCTCGTACATGCAGTTTTCGTTATGACAATTGCAGTGGCGGACTAAGGAGGGGGGCCAAACGCCTCCATGTACCCTTGATCAAATCCTAAACAAGGTTTTAAGGCACCAGAAAATTAAATAAAAAATTGCCATTTTTTATTTCATTTTCTGAGAGATGCACTTGTTAAGAATGCTCTCACCAAATATTTAAAAGAAATTCGAAAAATTGACGGAGACACAGCATTTTATGTGAAACCGTTTGAAACAGTTGGTATGTTGAATTATCCTTCAGCAAAACTTTGAATGCGTTTTTCTCGAAACTCTTAACACGTTTTTCAACCGGTTGACAACATGTTAAACAAACTATAGGTACAAACTGTATAAAACGGTTTTATATAAAATACTGTCTCTCCCCGTCAATTTTACGAATTTTCTTAAAACATTTGGTGAGAACATTATTAACAAATGCATCTTTCAGAAAAAAAAAATCCAGTGTCCTGGTGCCTTAAAGCCATGTTTAGTATTTGATCAAGGGAACATGGAGGCGTTTGGAGGCCCCCTACGACCAGAGGCCAGTGGGACGTGTGAACTGAATAAAAAGCTTGTAAAATTACATCAACTTCTTAAGAGGGTATAACCAGAGAAAACCAGAAGTATATGTAATTTTTAAATCAGATTTTAGACGTATTAACTCTTTCCCACAAAAACTATGAATTTGTTGATGATTGATTGATTTGATTGTTCTTTTATCTACTAAACGCATGTTTTAAATTTTGAGAAAAAATGTTTATTTTTAGTATAATACATAAGGTTATACCATAGGTCGTTGGCAGATTTGTTAAATTTTTAAAAAAGATTTTGTATTATACCACACCAATTTCAAATCATATAATCATGCAGTAAAATAAATCAATATATTATCTGGGTATCGCATGTTTTAGAATTTAAATTTTTTTATTTTAAATAAAATCATTAAAAAATATATACGTACATGTGTTTCTCGACGAAAATTGTATTTATTTGCGCTCTTACAAACTAATATATTTAAAAAAAATTTAACATTCTTAATTAACTTAGACATTATTGAAAAATGATAAATACTTATAATCAAAAAATAATTACAAAAATTACATTATTTTAATAGTTTTATCATCACGCCTTTCAGCATTTTTGGATGTAGGTATAAATTAAAGCAAATTTGGAATGAAATAAAATAAAGAAGAATCTAGTATTTTTCCCAAGTCTTTTTTTACGGGCAAAAACGCCCTAGTTTTGTTAATTTAAGGGTTAGAGACTCAAACTCTCTTTCCCCGGATACCCTGCAGGATTCTGGAATGAAATGTGCTTGTTTCATTGTCCTACAGGGTGTCTAAGTTAAAACAATTGCTAAAATATACATTTAAAGTTCGCCCCCTGGGGTTTGCCTCCTGGCGGCAAAGGGGTTTGCTTGCCCAGTGGTAAAGGAGTTTGCTTCCTGGCGGCAAAGTAGTTTGCCTTGCCCAGTGGCAAAGGAGTATCCTTGCCCAGTGGCAAAGGAGTATCCTTGCCCAGTGGCAAAGGGGTGGTTTGAGGAGTCGAGGCTCTGGTTTGCTTTCCCTGGATGCCTTGTAGGATTCTGGAATGGGACTATAAATGTCACTACCCTACAAGGCTCGCAGGATTTAAAACAATAGAAAATAGCAAATATAAATTTTACAAATAATAAGATTTTAAAATGTCTTCCGGTGGCAACCTGCAAGCATTTATTTGTTGCACCGGGGTATTGTACATAACAAAGGGGTAGCAGTTTAATAAGTTTTTATTGCAATAAAAATAACAATAGATTCTTGTTAGAAAAAATCATCGTCGGCGGCCCGGTACTAACGAGCTTAGTGGCCAGAAATTTCGGAAGGAATTTCAAAGAAATGACCACTAAATGTAGAGGATGCCGCCAGCGATGACTTTTGCTGAAAGAATAAACGAGGGTATGTAACACGTCGGTTACAGTATGGATATTATAGTTCAATCATAGTTCCATGAGTTGACCGATATGTTTCAGTAAATTTTAATAACTAATGTGTAATCACTAAATCAGTCGGTTTATCTTGCCGTATTGCACGGAGCAACTCAACGGACTTAAATTAATATATCTCTTAAGCTTCAATTACATTGGGCGAGTTTACAAGCTCTTAGCCGGCGAATTCACTATCTGCTAGTAAACTCCTTCAGTGTTAAATCTGCTAGTTAGCTATGTGGTATGATTACACTGAACGAGTTCACTAGCAGATAGTGTATATGCCGGTTATAGCTTCTAAACTCGCTCACTAGCAGATAGTGTATTTGCGCTATAGCTTCTAAACTCGCTCATTAGCAAGCAGACATCTGTAATTTTGGGCAATACAGCAACTCGAGGATCGTAGGTACATAAATATCTCAAATTCAAACATCGGCCCATAACATTAAACTTACCTATGCAAGGCGGCTAAATCAGTTTTCCTCACCGATAATACGTAAATTTGCTAAATCGTCGCTACAAATTAAATAATAGTGGGTTTAGACTAAAGATATTGAACAGACCTTCAGACGTATCAATTTTAGTTGATCAATTCGATACTTGAAATCATAATAAGAAGTGTCCTTCTTTCGTTCAATAATTATGAATTGATTATAATCAATTGATCAACATAATTGGGCTAAATTATCTGAGATTCTATCAGGAGCACAAGTGCCTTTGCACCTTTGTGATTTGAAACTCGGTGAAACAAAAAATCGACACTAAAAAGAGACAAACACATACTTCTATAGGATTTAGCCTGCGAGAGAATGAGATGGAATAATCGGTCTCCTCTTTGTGTGGTACTTCGGAGCCTATCGGTCTCCTCTTTGTGCGATGCTTTGTAGCCTTCCCACTCTTATCTTACTTTAGTTTTCTGAAGATTTCACTTCTACCGCGTGTGAACTGCACACACTTGCATTTTTTTCAATTAAACGTTAGTATGAGCGGGAGATGGCTGCCACATCACGAGCAATTCCGTATACCTATCCGAGCATAAATATACCAAACCACCCACTATCCGAGCTATACCTATCTGGTATCAGAGTGTTTCTATTGCACACGCTACATTTATTCCCAAAAAACGATTATAGTATGCGCGCAAATAATTTATTAATAAAACAGCTGTTTCCAGAAACCACCAAATCAATTATAATGCATAAACAATGGTTAATATTGTATAAAGTTAAATTTATTTTATTGTTTAAAGTTAAATATATTTCCACAGCATTTGCTGCCTTGTAAAGTATTGTTTTGTTATAATTTAATTACCCATAATGGCGGAAGTGTCTGCAAAATGCCATCGAAAAATGTCCGACGAAAAGAGTGTTTCAAGACAAATGGGAAGAAGAATATTTTGTTGTTTCGGTGGGTGGGGAAGGGGGGTAATAGGAGTGTTTCTTGATTTTTTTGTCATACCAGTATAGTGTTGCGACCCGCGTAACTTTAAAAGTGTATATGGTCCGAAGACAAAAAAGGTTGAGTATCATTGCATTAGACCAGGGTTTCCCAACCAGTGGTCCGCAAGAGGCTAGAAGATGGTCCGCGATGGTCCGCCGGTCAATAAACGAGTCAGCGCGCGGGCGGTCTCTAGTCGAGAAGTCTGAATAAATAAAATCGGGACAATATTCAGTTAATCATTTTTGTGGTCAGTGGCCGTTATGGTATTCCGTTTCGCCCCACCCCATCCTATCTCGTTCTACCCCCTCCGTTGTGGTAAATATTCTGCTAGAACCCGTCCCACCCTATCCCATTCCGCTCCCTCCGTTGTGGTAAATATTCTGCTAAAACACGCCCTTCCCTATCCCATTACGCCCCACCCGTTGTGCCACCCATGCTAGCCTACGCCACTGACCACAAGCAGTGGCTTAGGCTAGCATGGGTGGCACCTGGGACAGATAGGGCGGATAACGTGGTTTCACCCCCTCCCCCCCCCCCCCAATTAAAGTTGACAAAACACAAATATCGACTTGGCATTTGTGTTTTGTCAACTGATAAAATTGGTCCGTCCTAAATAAACGCAAAAGTGGTCCCGGGTCAGAAAAAGGTTGGGAACCACTGCATTAGACAGTGGAGATAAGACGCGCACGCGTAACTTTATAACAAAATATAGCACCGGTGAAACCATTGTTTCAAAATTGTAGATAAAAATGATCGTTAAATTTAGCAATGCGCCATGCACAATGTGTTGACTTTGTGATAATTTTAAATGATGACTGATAACGGCAAAAACCGAGTAGTTGCAAGGCCTTGAAACAAACGCCAATTTTACGAATATCCTTGGTGAGAGCATTCTCGACAAATGTATCATTCAGAAAATGAAATTAAAAAGGCATTTTTTTACAATGTGTAGCCTTGTTTAGGATTTGATCGAGGGAACATGGAGGCGTTTGGAGACCCCACGACCAGAGCGACCAGAGACCAGAGGCCCGTGTGAACTGAATAAAAAGTTTGTAAAAATCATCAACTTCAACGGATAGGTTAGGTACTTAGGTACTTACTAATTAATGTATTATACCAACTCAGGGGCGGACTAAGCCCGTCAGAGGCCCGGGGCCCCGGGGCGGCAAAGCCGAATGAGGTCCCCCCCTAGTTTAAGGGCGTTTAACCAGCCAGCGGCCGAAAATCCACATTTCGTCGAAAAATGTTATTACGATCGTACAGGGCGGTTCCAATGAGAAAGATTAATTATTCTCCGTACCAGCTTTTTAAAATTATAACCATGATTATATTTTTAGTATTGCCATTTGTACAACAGTGGCGCCCGCCTCTGTTTTCTACTCTTATTTGACAGACTGTAGTTCAGATTTGGAAGGTTGGCCGATCGTGTGGTGGCTATCTATATGGTGTGGCCGTACCATAATATTTCCATGACCCTAGTATTTATGACTCCAGATACTAATATCTACAGCCTGTATGTCGGACGAATATCTACAGCTCATATGTTGAACTAATATCTACGAACTTCAGAGTGTTGAATTTTCATACAAATTCACTGCTACGAGTGGTGTTCCCCAGGGGTCACATTTAGGTCCAATCTTGTTTTTATTATCTGCTAATGATTCAGTTCAGTTTCAGTGCCGGCAACCCGGGCGTTTATTTAGTTTCATGGTTATTTACATTGTTTTCTTTTCTTTTACCCGCCTCACTAGACAAAGTCTGTTCCGAGGCGAGTAAATCACATATTATGTTTGTTCCAAAAGAAATGTGTGTATTTAAACAAATATATATATATATATATATATATATATATATATATATATATATATATATATATATATATATATATATATATATATATATATGTATGTAAAAAGATATATAAAAAAGATAAATTATATATTGGTACTTATATTAAATATTTACATATAGTCTGTCAAAAAAGTGTAGAAAATATAAAAACTGGAACTACTGAATTTGTAGACTGGCAACACCAATTTAACTGTCAAATATTTTTTTGAAGTGCAATGACACTGAATGTATAGAACACAGTACACCACATTTTAAAAATTATTTTTTCTTCATGACATAAATTTGATTAAAAGGTGACTTATAAAGCGATTTGCTTTAATTTAATTTAACATAAATTTGAGTTTAACAACTGATTGAAAGGAAGAATCACTAATGGTCAGTTTAGTTACACTACTTTTAGATCTGAATGAGTTAAATATATTCAGATCTAAAATCAAAGACATGCTCTTAAGCCCAGGCAACGCTAAGTACTTTATCTAGTATTAAATAACGTGAGCAATTTCTAAACTGTGCTTTATATTTTATTACATTATAGTTATTCTTCATTATGTTAACACAATATTGCAAAAGTATAATGATAATATACCTATATGCAATTCTAATTTTGAGATCGGTGGGTATCTATACTGCAATGAAAAAATATTTTTTTCCACTATTATGCCTTTTTATTTTTTTATAAAAATGTAGGTTACACAGCTTTACTTTAACACCATGAGTTATGTGTTTAGTATTGCCATTTGATCAACAGTGGCGCCCTCATATATTTTCTACTGTTATTTGACAGACTATACATACTTTGTTTTTTAGATAAAAGTAAATTAAAATTTTGTGACAGTTGAATATAGCGGTTACATAATAGAAGTAATAATTAATAATTAATCATAATAATTAATATTGCAAAATTGCAGTTTCTCGTATTTGTTTTATTTGAATGTTATATAATTTCGTGAGAACTTGTATGAAATGTTATTTATTTAGAATATTTTGAATGTCTGTTCTTTCCTTTTCATTCAACCATATTACAAATCTTTTGAAAAGCCAATTCAAATTATTTGGGGTGACGTAAGTTTTTGTTTGTGTTAGGAAGGTATTGAAAATGTGTGGTGCTAGGTAAGATTCGTGTTTTTTTGCAAAAGTTGATTTGATATGGGGAACTTGAAAGTGCTTATTAATTTTTGCTCTTGTGTTTTGCGAGTGAGGTATGTGGAGATGTGAAGTTTTGATACAGTTTTTGTAAATGATCTTCCTTATGAATAGTTTATTTACGTCTAGTAATTTGTTTTTGATCATTAGCTGTTCCGTCGGATGTTGGTAAGGTTTATAAAACATAATTCTAATTATTGTTTTGTGATTTATTTTAAGAGAATTGAGGTAAGTATCTGCTGCTCCTCCCCAAACTGAAATTCCATATGTTAAAATACTTTGACAGAGTGCGAAATATATATTTTTTATTTGATTTAATGACATGATGTTTCGTATTGTTTTGAAGATGTATGATAATTTTCGTATTTTTTTGATAATATATTAATATGGAGATCCCATTTTAGTTTATGGTCAACAGTTAAACCTAGATATTTAATATTGTCTGCATAAACAATTTTGTCACAAGTACAGCATGTGTTATTTGACGAAATATTGGTGCAGGGGTTAAGATGTAGTTGTGGTTGGCTATGTGGTTGACCAGCCTTTGTTTTGCTAAAAGTTAAATATTTTGTTTTTGAAATGTTCAGTGTTAGTAGATTATTTTGTAGCCATTTATTTACTACAGTCATCCCTGTTTCTGTGTTTTTGAATACCTTTTCCCATGATTGTGCCTTGAACAAAATTGCAGTGTCGTCTGCATAACTGATTACTTTGTACTCAATTTTTCCTAGGTTTATCTCAGTTAGACTATTTATATATTTTATATATGATGTGTTATATATTTTCAATGATGTTCAAATATTAATGTTTGCAGACGACCTAAAATTATTCAAAGCAATCAGAAACATTAATGATTGCCATATATTGTCAAATAACTTGTTGAGATTTATTATATGGTGTCACGATAACCGCTTGCAACTTAACACAAGCAAATGTCAAATTATGAGGTTTTATCGAATAAAGAATCCTATATTTTTCGATTATTCCATTAACAATATGTCGTTAGTATCTGTCTCAGAAATTAATGACTTAATAACTCAACTTTATCACGCACTAGCTTTTGCCCCCGGCTTCGCTCGAATAGTATTAGGGGGGTACCCACAGTGCCTCCTCCACCTTCCCTATCCCCACTCCAATCCCACCCCCCGCCCCCTCTACCCCTGTCCCGCCACCCCCGCCCAAATCCTCCCACACTCTTCACCCTCCCCCACCATCCTCCGCCCTCCCTCATCCCCCACCCCCCTCCGCCCAGCCCCCACATCCTATCCCCCCTCACCACCCCTCCATACCCGTTACATTCATTTTTCAAACAGCTCGCGTGCCACCTATTGCAATTTTTTTATATAAATTTCATAATGCCAGAGCTCTAAGTTATATAGCCTATAGACTATTCTGATGTATGAGCTATATTATTATAAAGTTTCATTAAAATCCATTCAGTAGTTTTCACGTGAAAGAGTCACAAACATACATCCATACAAACTTTCGCCTTTATAATATTAGTAGGATAGGATATAGAAATAATAACCAATAAAGCTTTGAAAATGTTGGGATTTATTTGAAGGGTTTCTAGTGATTTTAATAATGTCAATACTGTAAAAACTTTATATATGTCACTAGTAAGGAGTCATGTAGAATATAATTCCACGGTCTGGTCCCCAAATTATGAGGATCATTCACATGCAATTGAAAGAATCCAAAATAAATTTTTAAGATATGTAAATTTTAAAATGGGCATTCCTAGTGAATGCCTAAATTACGATAACCTACTTCGTACTTCGTTCATTAAATTTAATAAAATTATCTGATCGTAGAATCATTTTCGATTTAACCTTTTTGTATAAAATCATTAATTCAATGTTTGACACCGCTGATTTATTATATGTAATCACCTTTCATCATGGGCGTAGCCAGGGGGGGGTTTCGGGGGTTCAAACCCCCCCCCCCCCAAAAGTTAAAATATCAACATCAATAATATTAAAATAAGGAGAGTTAAGAGAATGTTATTTGTAACACTGATATCTCAAAATGATAGTATGTATCTAAAAAGATAAATGGGGACCTCTGAAAGAAAAAAAAAATTAACTCCGTTTTTTCGGTGATTGCGGTTGATTTTTATTTTGCAAAGTGATTTTTATTTGGAATTCCGTTTCTAATTTCCGTTTCTAATCAGTGGTTAGTGTACCTATACGTACTTTGAAATTATTATTTCACTTAGCAAAAAGTATAATTTTAATAAACATATAACAGGATTATTGTTACAGTCAGGTGTTAGTGTATTGTGATTAGTTTTACAGTCAGTATAAATGTGATTATTTGAATAATTTGACTGCTTAAAATGTACAACTAACGTTTATTATGTATTTTGTTTTGAAAAGTTTTATTTTCTATACACATTTGTTACTTTAATTTTATTAAAAAAAAAAAACAAAAAAATTAGGTAGTTAGAAAATAGAAGTTTTCAAAGCAAATACAAAGTCCGACATTTTTAGTTTTTTGTCCTCTTTGAGTTCGTTTATTGCTGACCAAGTCCAGTAAGTGTTGTTTTATTATTGTTTTATATCCTTTTGCCCCAATGGCCTTTGCCATGGGGAAGAAACCCCCTGATCCCGCCCCCCCTGACCCTTCAAATTTTGACATTGGTAGTGAGGTAGAGATAACAGATCTTCAAGTTCCATCTTCTACTCCAAAAAAGAGGAAAGATTGCGACCCTTCAAAAACTGATCCTTCACAGGTCTCAGTTCCTGTAGCTTCTCCTCCTTCCTTATATCCGACTTCAGCAAAAGCTCCCTTATTGAATCTGTTGGAAAAAAATACGATGCAATCCTGCTCCAAAATAATGAAATATTAAAAACCATTCAAAGCATATCTCAACAGCAAGAAGAGTTAAAATATCGAATAAATAACTTGGAAAAACTACATGAACAAGTAAACTCAGCCTTAAATTCAAGACTTGAGGATTTAGAAAAAGAATGCGGAAAAAATAATGAAAATGAAATAAAAAATTGTCTCTTGGCAGAACGAAATGAAGACCTAGAAAAAAGAATAATAGCGATCGAGATTGACCAAGAAAACAGGAACAGACGACTTAACAATACTTGTTTGGAACTTCGAGGGCTTCCAGAATTCAAAGAGGAAACATCACAAACCTTAAAAGACATTATATTCAACACCAGTAAAACAGTAGACTGCCAACTAAATACAAATGATATTTATAATATATATAGAGTATCACAAAGAAACAAAAATATTCCTCCAACAGTTAAACCCAGGTCAGTGGTAATAAATTTTAATTCAATAGCGTTAAAAGAGGAGCTCCTTAATGCTATAAAAAAATATAACAGGTCTTGCGAAAAGATTGGGGACAAACTAAACACGGGAACAATCGGATTGTCTGGCCCCATTACACCCATATACATCTCAGAACTCCTCACGTCTAAAGGCAAACGGCTTTGGTATGTAGCTCGCCAACGTGCGACTGAATGTAAATATAGGTACGTCTGGACGAAATCAGGTCTAATCTACATGAAAAAAGATGACTCTTCTCGACCTATATTAATAGATTCAGAACAAGCTATACCGAAGCTCTGACTACCTGCTCTTTATTCTAATTATCGTGATAAAACTACTCACTACCGCTTTATATCGCCATTTCATACTCTATTACATAACAGCACTATATTATATGAACACCTAGGATTTTACATAACTCCTATTTGTACTGGAATAATTTTAATTCTAATTTTAAGTTTAATTTTAATCTCTATTCTCTCTAGAATGGTAACTACACTTATTATAAGATTATTAATTGATTTATTAGTAATATTACTAATAATTCGGCAAAAGAGAACTCTAATCAACATATTTTATATAACCCAGATATTACTTATTTTTCATAGTTATACTACTTTTTACAGTCTTTTGAAAGAGAAAATGCCACACACTACTTACATACGTTATTTATTTCCTGGATTTTATTTCAGATATTGTTTCTTACTCAGATATTATTTATTTTTCCTAACTACATCATTTTGTTTACAGTTTTGTCGCTACATATTTCGTACTACAAGTATTTATATGATAATAAAATACTGTTATAAAACTTTACCCAGAAAACAACAATTAATTTTTGAATTCTAATGGTAATAAACGATCTTCAACATGAAATCGATAGTATCATAGTGCCAAACACTGAAATAATTTTTGAAAACACTAACAAAATTATGCAATTTAATTGGGAATCAAATAGGATTAATATTGTTCATCAAAATATTAGAACGATGGGAAACTTGGATGATTTTCTTATATTTTTGGAAGAAATAAAATCTGTGGTAAAGTTCCATGTACTAATTCTCACTGAATGCAGGTTAAATGATTCATACATAGCCAAACAAATTTCAGGCTATAACGAATACCATACAACATCGCATATTAACCAAAATAGCGGAGTAGTAGTATACATCGACAACACATTAAATTCCTTAGTACAAGAAATAAACATAAATCAGTGTAATTGTTTAAAAATCAACATTAATGAGAATTTAGGTATCCTAGCTATCTACCGATCACCATCGTTCAATGACATCCAAGATTTCCTGGAAAATCTTATTGGTGAGTTTAAAAAACTAAGGATTATGCACAATATGTACTGATCGGGGACATGAATATAAATACTATAGGAGAAGTATTGCATAGGCAGTCCGACGACTACTTATGTGCTATGGCTGAAAGTAACTTTATTTCCAATATTAATTCTCCAACTAGGGTACAAGGTAGCTCAAGCTCATGTTTGGATCATATACATACCAGAAATATAACAAATTCAAATGCATTTGTAATACATAATACAATCACTGATCATTACACCACTGCAATCAGTATCCCAAACTCATTACCCAAAAAACATAAAATTAATCACAAACAGATTATCGATTATGAGGCTTTATTAAATGATCTTAATAATAAAAATTGGGAATATGTTTATAAAGAGACTGAAGTTAACAATGCTCTAAACTATTTTATTAATGAAATCAATACATTCATAACAAAACACACAATAACTAAACGCATTCCATATAGTAAAATACATCTCACCCCATGGATTACCAACGGCATTGTTAAATCTATACACAAAAGAAATCACCTTCATAAAATAGCTAAACGAGACCCATTGAACGATACTAAACAGCAAAACTATTACCGATACCGTAATATTTGCAAAACCGTTATTCGCAAATGTAAAGAGCGTTATTATAAATTCTTACTTGATAAGGATAATTCCAGCAAAAACATGTGGAATGTTGTCAGAGACATAACTAAAAGTAAAAGAAATACCAGTACATCTGTAACTGAATTAAATACCGGAAATTTGATTATAACTGACAATCAATCAATTGCATGTCATACTAATCAATATTTTGCATCTGTTGGGTCAAATCTAGCAAAAAAAATTTTATTAGAAACCCAGAAAACGGAAGACTCTTTAGCATCGACAATTGAAACAAAGGAACAATCTTTTTCATTTGATATTAAACCAACTACTGTAGAAGAGGTCTTAAAAATAATCAACAGCCTTAATACTACACATGCAAAGGGTCCAGATAGTCTAAATACACAAATACTAAAAAAAATTAAAAATCAGATTTCTGCTCCGCTATCATATATTTACAACTTAAGTTTTGCATCAGGAATATTTCCTGATCACTTTAAAAAATCAATAATTGTCCCAATTCACAAAAGTGGACCTAAATCTCTTGTAGAAAACTATAGGCCAATATCACTTTTAAGCGCGATATCCAAAGTCATTGAAAAGCTTTTCAAAACTAGGTTAAACGAATATGTGGAGGAACATAACATTCTAAGTCCAAACCAATACGGCTTTCGGTCGGGTAAGGGAACGGATGATGCCATCGCTTGTCTCACTGAAACTATTGCAGGGAATATGAACCGTGGCAAGAAAACTATTGCCCTTTTCCTGGACCTGGCCAAGGCATTTGACACAATATCTCATAAAATTCTTTTACAGAGACTTAGAAATAAAGGAATAAAGGGAAAAGCTTTTCAATGGATAGAAAGTTATATATCTAATAGATTTCAACAAACCAGAATTAACGAGGCTATTAGCACTTCACTAAAATACACTTTTGGGGTACCACAAGGAAGTACACTTGGGCCCCTTCTCTTTATTATATACATAAACGAACTTTGTAACCAACACATTGGTGGCAAAATTATCACGTTCGCTGACGATACAGTTATTTTGTTTGAAGGAGATGATTGGAAAGAAACACACCACCTTGCGAACACAGGTATAAACAGAGTAAAACAGTGGCTGGACAGTAATTTGCTTACACTAAACATACAAAAAACAAAATATCTCACATTTAGCGCTACCCTTGCAGGTCAACCCAAAACACCTCACCACCTCACAATACATAATATTAAGTGTAGCCTTGGAAATAATAACCATACTTGTAAATGCGAAACCCTTGAATGTGTTAAATCTATTAAATATTTAGGTATAATAGTGGATAACCACCTTAAATGGAAACAACAAATTGAAAACACAGCTAATAAAGTGCGCAAGCTTATTTATATATTTATAGCATTGCGGGAAATTATAAAAACTCAAGACATTAAAAAAATATACTACGGGCTCTGTAACTCCGTCATAACCTACGGTTGCATTGGATGGGGTGGAACAGGATTAACAATATTATACCCGCTACTGAAGGCACAGAAATCCATTCTACGCGTCATTATGAAGAAACCCTTCAGATACTCGAGCGACGCTCTCTTCAAGGAGTTTAATGTGCTTGATGTTCGACAGTGTTACATAAAAAAATAACAATCTGCGTCCACAAAAATAAAAACAAAACGATAACAGTCGATCATAATCATCAAACCAGAAGTAAGAGCAGAAACGACCTTTCTATTCCAACAAGCAATACTGCGGCTTACCAAAAAGTTTTCTCATACCTGGGACCAAAAATATACAACAAAATCCCCTCTCAATTTAAACTGTGTGAATTATCATCCTTCGGTACTAAAATTACAAAATGGTTATTAGACTTAGGTAGGACAGATTCCGAAAAATTATTAAAAAACGTAGTCTGAGTTGATTTCTTCGATTTTGTATTTTGTATTTCCTAAAAAATATCTTTTTATTTTTCTTTCTTACATTTATATATTATATTTTACATGTGCCTACCTGGATCTTATTGTTTATTACTGCTAATTTGTATTTTCCTAAAAAAATATTTCTTTTATTTTTCTTTCTTACATTTATATGTTATATTTTTATTTTATTTTATATTTTACATGTACCTACCTGGATCTTATTGTTTATTACTGCTGTATACCTAGAATAACACAACTTATATCTGATTTTGTACCTAATATCTAAGTAACTCCCCCAATATGTACCATTATTGACTATTGTTAATTATTATTGAATCCATTAATGTGAAATTATGTACACGCAACCTGCCAATTTGACTGTCCTAAAACGGGAAACCTTCCTATTTGGACAGTCAAAGCTTCCTTTTATATTGTTATATCTTGTATGTAATAAATGTAATAATAATAAATAAATAAATAAATAATAAATAAATAGTTTATGTTCAAAACAACTCTCCTGGCCACTCTTTATATCCCCTTGAATTTGGTAAATTCATTGGAAAAAAACCACTTGGCATTTCCCCAGGTGGTATCCGATCAGAGGGCAGATTTCGCATTTGTGTTGAGTTCACATCCGCGTTGAATGCCAATAAATTCATAAATTCCATTAACTCCCTCTCTGCGAAAAAATTTAAAGCATATATCCCTTCTTTCAATATCTCTCGCTTTGGTCTCGTTAGAGGTATTCCTGTAGACCTATCTGAAGAAGAGCTTATTTCGGAACTCATTATTCCAGCATCTTCGGGAAAAGTTATTAAGACTAGGCGTCTTAATTTCAAAGATAGATCGTCAGAGTCTGTAGTTTGGAAACCCTCTCAAACTGTAGTTCTGACATTTGAAGGACAGTCCCTTCCCTCTCACGTTTATTTATTCCACAACTCTCTCCCGGTGGAAATTTATTCATTCCCGACAATCCAATGTTTTAATTGTTGTCGGTTTGGCCATTCGAAACAATCGTGCCGCTCTTCTCCCGCTGCTTTAAATGCGCAGAAAATCATCTAGCAGACCAATGCTCCTCCCCTTCTAATTCCCCCATTTGCGTCAATTGTTCAGGCTCGCACACAGCCACTCATCCATCCTGCACCGAACATTCTCGCCAAAAAAACATAAAAAGTTATATGGCCTCCAATAGCGTTTCGTACTTCCATGCCTCCAAATTAATAGCTCCTTCTAAAAAATCTTTTGCTGAAGTTGCCTCTCAACCCCAAATTAGTGCTCCTTCAAACTTGTCTTACAGGAAGACTGTAATGACAAAACAAACTTCTCGTCCAATTAAAACCCCTGGATATGATCAATTAGGCCATAACTCCCAGCTCTTGTTCCCAAATGGTAACAACAGCTCTCAATTTCCTCAAAACTCCGTCTTTTCTAACTTCAATTCAACTAACAGCAATGCTTTCAATCCTGATCTAAATGCAAATTCCATAACCAACAATACTTCTAATGACAATTCTTCTTTTATCCAAACTCTCCTCGTGTTACTTATCTCTGTTATTAACAATAATAATTCTCTACCGTCCAACGCTGCCTCGTTACTCTCCTCCTTGTACTCTCTTCTTCCCAATGGCTGCCCCAACAGCAGCAATTCTGCAATGGAATTGTAGAAGCGCCACCTCCAATAAGGATGACCTCATCCGCCTTCTACATTTACACTCCATATCGATTGCTGCCGTCTCTGAGACTTGGTTCAAGCCATCTCAACTCTTCAAGGTGAGTGGCTATCAATGTCTGCGGGACGACCGCATTGATGGGAAAGGTGGTGCAGCCCTTTTCATCAAAAACTCTCTCCCCTTCTCCCCTATTTCCATGAAACCCCCAAATTCATCCTTCCAATTAGTGGCAGCCACTGTCTCTAATATTACATTTGTATCTCTCTATATTCATCCTTCTACCCCATTTGACCTTCCACTGTGGGTCCACATGCTTAGCAAAATATCTTCTCCCTTGGTCATTTTGGGTGACTTCAATGCCCACTCCCCACTCTGGGGTTCTTCTTCCTCGGATCCCTCAGGTATCAAATTAATTGACCTTTTGGACTCCTTGAACATCTGTCTCCTAAATGACGGATCTTCAACAAGGTTTAGTCACCCTGGACAGAATCCTAGTGCGGTGGACATATCCCTCTGTTCCCCGAGTATTTATCCACTAATCTCCTGGCGAATTACTTCAGACCCCTGCGGCAGTGACCACTATCACATTATTTTGAATTTGGCTCAACGGTTGGATACTAATCGCTTTAAAAGTAAGCCCAAATTTATTACAAAAAAAGCCGATTGGTCTCGTTTCAGAGACTCTATCCAGGATCTTTCCCTCTCTCTGCCTTCCCCTTCTTCTGATAATTGCACCTCCTCTTATAAATCTTGGACTGATTCCATTCTAAAATCGGCTGACAAGTCTATCCCCAAATCATCTCCTGTAGGCTCGAAGGCTCGCCCTCCCCCTTGGTGGGATGAGGAATGCCTTAGAGTGCTGAAGGAGAGGAAAGCGGCCAATAAGACATACTGCCAACAGATGACTATGGATAATTACATCTCAGCCAAGAATGCCCAAGCTGTTGCTAAACGCACATTCCGTTTAAAAAAAAAACAGCTGGCGTAATTTCTGTACCAATATATCCCCTGCTACTCCAGCGGGGGAGGTTTGGTCCATGATTCGCAGGTTTAGATCTTCCTTTTCCCTGCCAAAGCCATCTCGTAATTCTGCTATTTGGATTGATGACTTTATTAATAAAATAGCTCCCCCATATGTCCCTAATTTTAATGAACTTCCTTCTTTGCCTCACTTTAAAATCTTCTTCATGGTTAGATGCTCCATTTTCCTTTGATGAGTTAAAAAGAGCCATTGAAATCCTCAATGACTCAGCTCCGGGCAAGGATGAAATCCTGAATATATTCATCCGTCATTCTGATGACAATTCTCTTTCCTACTTTCTTTCTCTCATCAATGTCTTTTTGGATTCTGGTATTATTCCCCCAGACTGGAAAATTCAAAATATCATTCCCATTTGCAAAAGTGGCAAAGATCCAAGTATAGGTTCGAGCTACAGACCTATCGCCCTCTCTTCTACTCTTTGCAAAGTATCTGAAAGAATGATCAAGAATAGATTGGACTGGTTCGTAGAAAAAAATCAAGTTCTTTCCCCTTCCCAGTTTGGATTTAGAAAAGGTAAAAGTACCCTTGACAACCTTTCCTCTCTTGTTACAGATATCAAATTAGCATTATCTAAAAATGAATATTGCATTGCAGTGTTTTTAGACATCTGTGGAGCATATGACAATGTTCATATCCCCATCCTGAAAGAAAAATTACTGGCAATAGGTATTCCGCCTAAATTGGTAATATTCATTGTCAATTTGCTCTCCCAGAGAACTTTTTTTGTAGATGGGTCTGAATCCCCTCCCCACATCAGACACATTTTCAAAGGTCTCCCGCAAGGGTCAGTCTTAAGCCCGATCCTGTACAATATTTACACATATGATCTAGAAAAATCTATTCAATTCTTGTGCAACATACTCCAATATGCTGATGACTTGACTTTCTACAAAATATCCCGTAATATTTTTATCGCAGCATCTGCAATCAACAATGCTCTTAGAAAACTCTTGGCGTGGTTAAATATTAATGGCCTTGAACTTTCCCCCTCCAAAAGCAAAGTTGTCATCTTCACTCGTCGCCGAAAGCTCCCAGAAATTCAGGTGAGATTTGGCGATGAAATCATCCCTATCTCTAAAGAAGTTAAGTTCCTGGGAATGTTTTTAGACTCAAAGCTTACTTGGAATTCTCACATAAATCATGTCATCATGAAATGCGAAAGCAACATCAATCCCCTTAGATTTCTGTCCGGAGTGTGGTGGGGATCACACCCATCATCTTTAAAACTTCTGTACAATGAACAATGCTCTCATCCGAAGCCATCTTGATTACGGATCTTGTTTGTTTGATCCAATGTCCACTTCAAATTCGCTTAAATTAGATAAAATTCAGTCAAAATCAGCCATGAAATCTTCCCCAATCAACGCAATGCAAGTTGAATGCTGCGAACCTCCCTTAAATATAAGAAGGCGATGCCTAGCAGAAAAATATATTTTCAAAACATGCTCAATAACTTCTCATCCCTTGATTCCCAAACTTCAATCGTTAAAGTATGAGGTTAATTTGAATCCATTTTGGAAAAAACATTCCCCTCCCCTTCTCTATAATTGCTTCAACACATTCCTGGATGTTTCCGCAAACTCCTATCGCAATGAATCTCTCCCCTTATACTCTTATCGCTATGAAAGTCTTACTTTCTATCCAAAGGTGCACCAATTTATAGGAATATGTAAAAAAAATATTAAAAACTCAGTTCAAACCAATAATGCAGAATTCAACAAAATTATTGAAAATAACTGGCCAAATTATATAAAAATTTTCATAGATGGTTCCAAACTCAGTTCGGACTCCCATTGTGGGGCCAGTGTCTATGCACCTCACAGGAAATTGTGTTTCCCACACAGACTTCCCAAAGAGTGTTCCATTTTCTCTGCTGAATGCATAGCTATCATAGAGCTTTACATCTCGTCAAATCTCTCAACATTAGAAATGCCCTCATCCTTTCAGACTCACTTAGCTCATTACAAAAAATAAGCGCATCCCCTCTCAATTCCAATAGCGACTCACTTACCTGCTCTATCAGAGACCTCCTGCATTCCTTGTCGCTGGCTCACGTGTCAGTGGTCTTGGCCTGGATCCCAGGACACTTTGGTATTGTTGGAAATGAAAAAGCCGATTCTATTGCTAAGGAATCCATTGTTCATGGCCCATTAAGTAGTATTCCTATTCCTGTTAGAGACTATTTTCCTATTTTAAAAAATAAGTTACAACGCCAATGGTCCTCTGAATGGATATCATCCTCTCTGTTAAAAGGTCACCAGTCAGTGGCGGATTTACCAGCAGGCTGAGTCATGGGCGCCCGCAGGGGGGGGCAAGGGGGGGCACTTGCCCCCCCCTGGATTGATTGAAAATAGTCCGATTCTCTAATTAACTCAACTGAGAGCCGATTTTCGAACAGTACACAATTTAACTTAGCGTTGCTACATCCTTAGACATTGTGCAAACTGAATCGTCAACAGTTTAAGGATATAATGACTACTATTAATCAGGTATACCACATTGATAATTTTGAAACTGAAGCCTTGAGTAGGTTTCATTTTTGGAAAACGCGAGAATACAAAAGTAGCCAAGACTTCATCGACTTGTTACCTTTTATAAAGTTTTGTCCGAGTGTCAGGTATGCCTTACTAGTTTTGCTAACATTACCAGCAACAACATGTACAATGGAGCGATCATTCAGCACATTACATCGTGTACTTAGATCTACAATGTCAGATGAACGTCTGTCTGGATTGTGCATGTTAAGCGTACACAGAGACAAAGTGAACTGCAACAAAAAAGACTATATGGACAAAATTGTAGATATTTTTGGTAGCGATAACAGACGACTCTTCTTGTTTAAAGAATAAATTTTATTTTAAATTTATTTTGAAATATTTTTTGTTGTATACATACAGGGTGTTAAGGGACGTACTTGACTTACTTTAACTAGTGATTCCTGACATTATTTGCAGTAAAAAATGTAAATGAAAATTTTGTCTCCGGTGACTTTTTTGGACGATTTTTTTTTCTAATTTTTTTTCTTTAAAATCAAACAAAAAAAATTCTTCCGCATGTGGTCACTGGTCACTCGGCCGAGTATTCGACCAACCCCTTAACCCGCCTCCAACTGTCCAACAATTACCATTTTTTTACGTTTTTGTAGAAAAAAAAAATCATCCAAAATCTCACCGGAGACCAAAATTTCATTTACATTTTTTACTCCAAATAATGTCAGGAATCACTGGTTAATATGTGTCAAGTACGTCCCTTAACACCCTGTATATTGTGTTAATAACAAATTTGTTGCTAGAGTATGCCCTTCATTACTACCGTGTCCTGTCCGTTCGTTCGCCATACACATACGCTCCAGTAAATTAAAACTACTAAAAATATTTTGCCCCCCCTTGAAAATTTTCTGCGGGCGCCCATGGGCTGAGTAGGCTTGAGCCTAGGGCGGCGGATTTTAGGGGGCGGCAAATTTGCCCCAAAAAATTTTATTGTCTTACAGAAATAAAAAATAAATAAATACCTAAATGTTATTAGATTTCACCACTTAACTTAACCTGTCAAAGTGGGGAAATTGACGTTTGTCAATCTGCTAATACTTTTTTATACTACGTATTTGCGTAGGTAGTCTTATTTGGAGCGCGGTTCGCGGTTCGGGAACGAATGATATGAGACATGACCATTCGTTAACAGTGTCTCAGTCAGTCTCAGTCTGGCCGAAATGAAAGCGCGGGCGCGCGGCGCGAGCGTTGAGCATTGAGTTCGGGAGTTGCTAACTCTGCGTCTTTTTACGTAGATCTACGTATTTTAGGTCTTTCCTGCACATCTACTAACTTCAGTCCCAGAATCTACGAATTTTCTTTTAATTTGTACAAATTTGCAAAGTAACATAACACATTAGGCTGAAGAAGCATATTTTCTGTTACTTTACATAAAAAAACGGTGGCGCCCCCGTCTGCGGGACAAATTATGTGGCGCGGACTCCAACTAACGTTCTATTTCATACTATGAATGAGTCCACGCCACATAAGAAGTCCCGGGGCGCTAGTTTCGGGGGGGTATAACTCCGATCCAAATTTTCGACAGAAGTACCGAATTCAAAAGAAGAAATAATATCCGTCGTTGTGTTACGTCACAAGTCTGGCAACCAATGGGAAACCTTTATTTCTGTGGTTTATTAAATTGAAAAAAATATTTTTTTTATATTTTAGTGGAAAGCAGTCACTTTGTGGTTTTGACATAAATTGAAATAAAACAATAACTTTGTTTGTAACCACGATTTTTTAAAATACCGACCGGTTTCGCTTATCACAAACATCTTCAGGGTATAAAATTAAACTGATCAAAAAATATGCATTCTGCTTATCGTATAATGTACGAAGTAATTGTTTTATTTTTTAACAATGGTTAAGAGATTTAGGTATTTGTCCATAATATTATGTATATCTCTCTCTCTTTAAATAAATTGTATAATAAAATACTCGTTTTATTCAGTTTCACCTTAACCTAACTTCTTCATTTCACCCAGAAAAAAAATACATACGTAGATCTACTAACTTTTCATATGCAACTTTTACTAATTCTACATAATTTTCTAGTCTGGCCTACGTATTTTACAAAATCCGAGTTGGCAACACTGAACACTGTTCGGGAACAAGATAGTTTAGAAGCAAAAAATCGTGTCATCCCCAACTGCGCAGAACGCTCTGCGCATAGTCTAGTATGCGCCTAGCCTCATAGTGTCGAGTCGCGTGTTGTTGCCGGTTGCCGCCGTTGCCGGCCACCGCCGCGGCCGCCGGCTGCATTAGTCAGTGTTGCCAACTTAGGGGTTTTCCCCCCAGATTTAGGGGGAAAATAAGTGGGATGGGATTTTTTTAGGGGTTTAATATGTTTAGGGGTATTTTTGGGGGTTTTGTGATTCCATATATTTTTTAAATTTTTATTATATCGTATACACGGAGCACTCAAACACTTCACAATTTTATTTGTTGACTACTAAAATAAGCTGCGGAATAGACTCTCCATTGAAATGCTTCAAAGCATGATGATGGTTCGGTTCACATTAAATCGAAATGGTGGATCTTGCACTACATTTAATCGATCTCCTGAAATGTTAAGCTTATTCAATATTAACATGTATGATTTTAAAAAATCTGATTCTTCTCAAGAAAATGATGCAATATTTGATATTTAAAATAATTTATAAATAAAGATTATTAAAAAACATTACAGCATATCATTTATTAATTATTATTCATTATTTTTACAAAAAAAAAATTTTTAGGGGTATTTTCAAGTAATTTGCCGGTTTCTAGGGGTTTTTGAGTTTAGTTTAGGGATAAATATTTTTGAGAGTTGGCAACACTGGCATTAGTGTTAGTTTGTCACAAGGAAGGAATGAGGGCGGTCGCGTGTTCCTTGTTAGAAACTTTTCAAATTTCGATTTTAAAAATTACCCGAAATAATTTTTTAGATTATTTTCTGCAACTATTAATTATTATTATGTTTAGAACGCATTTATTATTTTTTTGTGAACACAAAGAATTCACATTTTTAATTCACCAAGTAAGCTATTCAGAACTTATCCGTCGATTGTGAAACAGGCCTTTATATTACTGTTTTAGAAGGTTTGCAAATTTATTTTTTTTGTCAAGTATATTATTATATTGTTGTAGTATATGTCAATAAATTTCTATTGCTTATATTAGGTAACTATTCAAGGTCTGAATTTGAATTCTGAACAAAGGATACTGATAATTACGTACGCGAAATAAGTTTATTTAGGAGTTCCTTATACAATTTTTTTTTTTCAGTTCTTGTATAAAAAATTGTGAGAATGAGTGATGGAAGAAAGCGACTCAGTGGAGCTGTGTACAGGAAAAACGCCAAAATGAAAAAAGAAGAACAAGAACAGGTGATAAGTAAAACAATGAAAATTGACAGTTTTCTTAAAAGTGGAAGGGGATGCAGTATTGTAAGACCAGGAACTTCAACCACATGCAGTGATACTCTACAATCTGAAAAAGATGAAACGGATTTGAACTCTTCGTCCCAACAACAACTGGGGTCTGTTGAACAATCTGCCTTTGAAAAAACGGATATGTATGTTTGTGATAAACAGGCGGTAGAGGAATCATCAATAAGTATAACAATTGAAGATGCGTCTCAGTATCACACGTCAAGTAAAAGTAATGACCAAGTGCAAACAACAGTAAATCTAAATAAAGATCCAGCTTTATGGGAAATTAACGATATTTTAAGGGAGATTATCGCAAGGTACGGCTTCGATCAAAACAAGTCTTGCGACTTCTCTAAAAGTGAAAAAATATATATATGCTGATCAGCGTCGTTTCTTGCCAGTGAGTATCTTTCAAAGGAAAATAATGAAGTAAAAGACCGAAATTGGCTAGTTTATTCTGAAAGTAAAAAATCTGTATATTGCGGACCCTGTTTGGCATTCGGTCCATTGCAATATAGAACTCAGTTCGAGAACGAAGGATTTAATGACTGGAAAAATGCAGAACACCGAGTAGCTCAGCATGAAAACTCTGCCCGTCATAAATCAAGTATACTTAGTTTGAAAGCTAGAAGTGAGATTAATGGCCGACTTGATAATTTACTGCTGGTCCAGATCGATGAAGAAATTACTTATTGGAGAAATGTCCTGAAGAGAGTTGTTGCCGTAGTGAAGCGACTGTGTTCAAGAGGCCTCGCTTTCAGAGGAAAAAATGAAAAGTTCGGTGATCCGCATAATGGAAATTATTGTATGATTTTGGAACTGCTAGCGGAATTCGATCCTTTTTTAGCTCATCATATTGAACGATTTGGGAATCAAGGATCAGGGAGTACCAGTTACTTATCAAAGACAATTTGCGATGAGTTTATTCTCTTGATGAGACATAAAGTTTTAAAACAGATTGGAAACGAGATAAGAAGGGCGAAATATTTTTCCCTAATCGTCGATTCAACACCAGATATAGCACATGTGGATCAACTTACCCTTGTCATTAGATACGTTTTGGAAACAGGCGAACCGTGTGAAAGATTTCTCCAATTTTTGCCGTCAGTGGGACATAAAGCTGATGAAATGTTTTCTGCCATTATTTCGGAACTCAAAACACTAGGCATAAATATTGAAGACTGTCGTGGACAGTCATATGATAATGCCGCGAACATGTCTGGCATATACAATGGCTTGCAGGCAAAAATTAAAAACCATGCACCTTTCGCTTTTTACGTGCCCTGTTCTGCTCATTCTTTGAATTTAGTGGCAACTGCTGCTGCTGAATCGTGTACAGAAGCTTGTCGTTTTTTCATGTTGCTACAGGAAATTTACGTTTTTTTTGTAAGTTCGACACAACGCTGGCAAAAATTAACGAATGAAATAGGAAAAGGCAAAACCCTGAAGAGAGTGAATCTAACACGTTGGTCAGCTAGAGAGGACGCGTGAGTTTGAGAGATTCTTGGCACGAAATTCTTAATAGCCCATCCGGACTCTCGGCGAGAAGCCCCGAGAACACCCGAGAAGCGTGAATGTGATGTGTTTCTCGCATTCTCTTTCACGGGCTCGGCTGTTCTCGGATGGCTGTCGGTAAATTTGGCCGCTTCAAAGGATTTCTCGGGCGAGAAGCGAGAAGGCTACTACACTCACGTTTTGTCTCAGTGTTGTTTAGTGAGCGGTTGAGAGTAGACGTGCGTTATATTTTTGTTTTTGTTTCGAACATTTTGTTTCCTTGTGTTAAAAATGTGGAGCAATCAACAAGAGTTGCAATTTATAGAATACTAGCAGACCCGGACACACATTGCTGTGGCTAACGAAACACAACGCCATTACCCAACCTTTATAAAATCCACACCACCCGCTTGCCAGCTGCCCGATGCCCGCTGTCTGAATTGAATATTTGAATTTCTCGGCTTTTATCTACTATAATGAGCATGTATTTTACATATAAACCTTCCTCTTGAATCACTCTATCTATTGGTGAATACCGCATGAAAATCCGTTGCGTAGTAAAGATCTATGCGCACATACATTTTGAGCGATTTCATTTTATACTATGTAATGATGATGATGATTTTCAATCTGAACCGGTGTTATGGGATGCAAAACATCGGAATTATAAAGACAAAAGTTTGAACCACGATGCGTGGAACAGACTTAATGGAGATGCAAGTACCTGAACTCAAAAAAAAAATATTCCCTTTTTGATAGTTACCGGAATTATTTTTAGTTACAACGTTGACAAAATTATAATATGCCATGGCGCACAGAGCCAAACCTGCTGCATTTTGAATATCGTCTGTAATGTCGTCCATACCGGATGGGAAACAGATCACGAGTGAGAAAAATGAGAGTGTGGATAAGTGCTTGTTCTCGCGAGAATTTCTCGCCGAGACTTCTCGCCGTGAGTCTGGAATCGCCTTTAAAACTTTGGAATCAATCATTGTACCGAAAGAATTACCGAATTAAATTAAATTACTTAAATTAAATTAAATTAATTAATTAAATTACCGAAAAAATCAAGACGATTGTACCGAAAAGCCTGTAACGCGAAACGAAGCGGCGGGGATACTTTTTAATTTAGAAAAACTGGAAACGGCGGTAATGGTTGTTGTGTGGAATGATTTTTTGGAAAGAATAAATAAAGTGAATGTTCAAATTCAGGCTTCCACCGTAGATTTGATCACCGTCGCCGATCTTTACGAATCACTCTGTAAGTTTTTCTTAGCTGAACGAGAGAATTTTAAGTATTTCGAAGAAAAGGCGATGGAATTAAGCGTATCGAAGCATTACATAACAGATATCGGAAAAAGACAACCGAAAAGAAAAAAAAGATTCGACGAAACACCCGATGAAGAAATTAGAATGACTGCGAGTGAAACTTTCAGGATTAACACGTTTCTCGTCCTCGTAGATAGACTCGTGTCCGAGTTAGAAAAGCGACAGGAGGCCTATAACAAATTTAACGAGAAGTTTTCATTTTTAACTAAAATAGGTGAGTTGTCAACATCAACCCTAACGGAAAAAGCATATTTGTTGGAAAAAATGTATCCTAATGATTTAGAAACTGACCTATATAGTTCAGGAATGCGTACATTTTCAGGGCCACCTTTCTTCTGAAGGAATTTTGATAAAACCAGATTCTGGATCATTAAAAGATCTATCATCGTTTCTGCGAAATCAGAATTTGGAGAACCTTTATCCAAACTTGGATATAGCAGTTCGCATGGCTCTGTGTAGTGTGTACACCAGCGACAAATTGTTCGGGTGAGAGAAGCTTTTCTTGCTTAAGAGGGCATTACCAGAGAAAGCCGGAAATACGTCATTTTCAAAAAAGTTTTTAGACGTATTGACTCTTTTCCACAAAATATTATAAATGGATCTCGAAAGATTGTTCTTTTATCTAGCATAGTTATGTAATAAATTTTTAGAATTTTTTTTAATTTTTAGTATAATAAGGTTATTCCATAGGTCGTTGGCAGATTTGTTAAATTTTCAAAAAAGTTTTTGTATTATACCACACCCATTTCAAATTATGTAATCATGCAGTAAAATAAATCAATACATTATCTAGCAAAGTTATGTATTAGAATTTTAATTTTAGTTTCAATAAAATCATTAAAAAATATGTACGTACATGTGTATCTTGACGAAAATTGGTCCATTTGTGTATTTATTTGCGCACTTACAAACTAATATATTTCAGATTTTTTTAACATTCTTATTAAATTTAGACATTATTGAAAAATGATAAATACTTATAATCAAAAAATAACTACAAAAAGTACACTATTTTAATAGTTTTATCATCACGCCTTTCAGCATTTTTGGATGAAGGTATAAATTAAAGCTAATTTGGATTGAAATAAATTCGATATTGAGTTATAATTTAAAAAAGCTGGTACGGAGAATAATCAATCTTTATCATTGTAACCGCCCTGCACGATCGGAAGAACAACTTTCGACGAAATGTGGATTTTCGTCCGCTGGCTGGTTAAACGCTCTTAAAGCGGGTGAAAAACTATCTACGATCTACATTATGCCAAGAAAAGCTAAATGCCTTAGCTCTTTTGTGCATAGAGTCAGGACTAATGAACAAAATTTCATTCGACGACATAATTGACGATTTTGCGGATATAAAATCGCGCAAAAAGGTCATGTGAAACATTAATAACTTTTATTTAAAAAAACATTAAGCCAGCGGCTGAGAATAAAAGTTTAAAAATGCTTGCAACTGTATTAAATAAAAAATTTAATATTGATGTATTTTATTCAAAACTTGCTTTAATGTATACCTACATTCAAGTAAGCAATAAAAATGCTCAAAACGCACGATGATAAATTATTAAATATCGTGTACTTCTTGTAAGTATTTTTTGATCATAAGTAATTATGATTTTTCAATAATGTCTAAACAATATAATTCTGTAAAAAAAAATTAAAATATTTTAGTTTGTAAGACCTTAAATAAATAGAAAAACTGAGGTATTTTTGTCACAACACACGTTCTCGGATTTATTTTTTAATGATTGTGTTTACCAGATTGTGTATTGATTTATTTTTTTGTATGATTATATGATTTGAAATTTGTGTTGTTTAATAGAATCTGTCGTTTGAAAATTCAACAAATCTGCCAACGACCAACGGTATAACCTAAGTATATTAAAAATGAACATCGTTTTTTAAATTTTTAAAACTGCCCTTACCAGATAAAATAACAATCTTTATAAATCAATTTATATTTTTTTTGGTTAAAAAGAGTCAATACGTCTAGAACGTGATTTAAAAAGGACTAATTTCCGGTATTCTCTGGTAATACAGTCTTAATAACTTAATTGATTTTATCGTGATCATCAAGCAGATTGTTAACAGATAATTTAACAGGAATATTGTTTGTATTTTCGTTGTTTTTTTTGGGGTGTTGTGCCGTGTTGTACGCTGTCCGAAACGTCGGCTAAAGAAGGAGGTAGCGCAACACGGCATAACACCCCAAAAACAAACAACGAAAATGCTTTTGGCCGCGAAAATCTTAAAACATTGTTCGTATTGTTTTTAAACTATAAGTCCAATAAAAAATATTTAACATTTACCGAATGTACATTATTTTTTAATTTGTTCATTCATATTGTGTACGAGTGGTTTACTATGATGTTATACTATGATCCCTAGTTTACATTCATTCCAATAACGGAAAAATCTGATATAATGAAGACAATAATTAATGGTACCTACACATACACAAGCCGTGTTATTCCATGCAAGTTGCAATTTCATTGACAAAAAAATTAATATGATTATGAACTACACGGAGAAAAATATTATACTGAAAATAGTTATCTTTTTTTTAAATAGTGATAATATTCAGTTTTTAATGTTGAATCAGGAATAAAATGTAACGATAATTATCAAGCTTCAGCAAAAATTATATTTCTCAAGTTACCAAACTTTACTTACGGGAAATTCAAAAACTTACAAACCGGCTAACTATTTATCTGTTTTTGGCAACCATATATCAAAAATTAGTACAAGTATTCTTATATAGTTTAATAATTGTTTAGAAACTGTGCACTTATTTTTTAATCCAATGATGTTAAATATCAGTATCTTCACTTGCTTACTAGAAATTGAGCAAGTTTAAAAATTTCCGCCAACTTGCAAATTTTTGTAAATCCTATTACAATCAGTTTCGACTGAAATAATAAATGAATAATGTTTGTAAATAATCAATTACAACTATAACATACAATTTTATGTGTAACGGAAATTACAGGATGACGGAAGGAATAAAATTACAAAAACTACATAATACGTATCCTGAAAGTCTCTAACCCCCCCCCCCCCCCTTCCCCTAAGATGGATAATTTAAATCGTTAATTTGGCCCGCCTGTGATTTTAAACCGTTAATTTGGCCCGACTGTTGAAAAAAGTTGGGCAGCCTTGGTGTAGGGTATCGAAGGTCAGAAGGGGCGGCAAAATTTGAATAGCCTACTGGCGGCAAATGTGTAAATCCGCCACTGTCACCAGTACTCTTTAATTCGACCTTCTATTCCTGTCAAGCCCTGGTTTCACAAATACACTTCCATGCCTAAAAAATACATCTCTTCCATTATTCGAATGCGTTTAGGTCATACTTGTTGTCTTAGCCATCTCGCCAGATTCCACATAGTCAATTCGCCTTATTGTGATTGCGGTTCAGAGGATACTTTAGACCATAATTTTTTTGAGTGTCCTATCAATGACCAATTTCCAAACTTCATACCTGAATTGTTAAAACTTAAAATTGAATTCGCTACCAGTGTACCCTGCCTTCTTAGTCTCAACTCTCCTGAAATTCACTATTTGTAAGCAAAATTTATTTACAAAAATGGCCTCAACATTTAAGCATCAATCACATTTCTTTCTCTTAGTATACATTTGTTTCTTGCAGTGTTATTATGTACAGTTGTACAGGTTCCTTTTTTTGGGAATCTGTACATCTTCCTACTCTACAATTTTGTAATGTCTATTAATACCAATTCTGTGTGTTACTCTGTATGTTACTCTGTATGAAGATGGAAGTATGTTCAATTTTGTAATTACTATTAATGCCAACTCTGTGTGTTACTCTGTATGTACAGTTATATAGGTTCCTATTTTTGAGAACCTGTACATCTTCCTACTCTACAATTTTGTAATTTCTACTAATACCAACTCTGTATGTTAGTACAACTTGTATAATCATATGAATATTTGTCTTGGCCCATTGTCTATATTTGCTAATATAATTTATCTATTCCATGTAAAAAACTGAAAATGTAACTAATTTTAAAAAATATGAAAATGTAACTAATTTAAAAAAACTGATAATGTACCTAATTTTAAAAAATCTGAAAATGTTAATAACTTTTAAAAATTGATAATGTAACTAATTTACAAAAAAAAACTGGAAATGTATATAATTTTAAAAATATGTAACTTACTTTAATAAATGGCCAAGATCACCCTTGATGGGTGAAAGCCAAATAAATAATAAAAAAAATAAAAAATAAAATCGCTGAAAACAAAAGAGTTTTGATCAATTGCCACATTATATCTTGAGTTTGTGAGACTATGGGAAGTCTATTTATATAACGTCATAGCGTGCCACAGACAAAAACTACGTGCTTGCAACAAGCCTCTATTGATAGTGTCGGAGTCTCTTTTGGCCTCGATGACATTGTAGTAGGAGCGGCGACGACATTAAACCTGTAATGATAGGTCTCCCAAAAATCATACACAAAAATCGTTAGATCATTCATAGAAGTACACAAAATGGCGGTGCTGCCATTTCTGAAACCGGTCAGCACTAAAAAAAAATTATTTTGAAAGAAATTATTTTTCAAGACTTCTGTAATCATAAGTCTCCCAAATTCTGATTGTTCCTCGAGACAGGGGAGGGGTAGGACTATACGAAAAAGCAGTGCTGCCCGTCCCCCTAATGGGCCGTCTCAGTTGCTGCCGAGAAATAAGAGACGCCTCGTACGAGGTATCTGTAATCATCGGTCTCCCAAAAAAAACAAAGCTTATCTGAAAGATCATCAAATTTTGTGTAAGAAAAACCACTACTGCCGTTTCCAAAAAGTGGACAAGATGGCAGCAGCAGCGTTTGAAAGTCGCCCTCCGCGCAACCGAAATTGGCGTTTGAATTCGGTTTTATCAGCGATCGCCCGGTTTTTTTCGATTTGTATTATTGAAATACGCCTTCTACTATCACGAACAATGAATTTTACATGTCGTTGATCTTTTAAATAAATGAAATCGCACATTTTATACTATATTTTCCGATTTTTCAGCCGTTTTCATTGTGTTTTTATACATTCTTATGTCTTTCGTTAATAAGAGACACTTCGTACCCAGGTATCTATAATCATCGGTCTCCTCAAAAAACTAAAGCTTATCTGAAAGATCATCAAATTTTGTATAAGAAAAACCACTGCTGCCGTTTCCAAAAAGTGGACGAGATGGCGGCAGCAGCGTTTGAAAGTCGCTCTCCGCGCAACCGAAATTGGCGTTTAGATTCGGTTTCATCAGCGATCGCCCGGTTTTTTCGATATTTATTATTGAAATACGCCTTTCACTATCACGAACAATTAATTTTACGTGTCGTTGATTGTTTAAATAAATGAAATCGTATATTTTATGCGATATTTTTCGATTTTTCAGCCGTTTTCATTGTGTGTTTTTATACTTTCTTATGTCTTTCGTTAATAAGAGACACTTCGTACCCAGGTATCTATAATCATCGGTCTCCTCAAAAAACTAAAGCTTATCTGAAAGATCATCAAATTTTGTTTAAGAAAAACCACTGCTGCCGTTTCCAAAAAGTGGACAAGATGGCGGAAGCTGCGTTTGAAAGTCGCTCTCCGCGCAACCGAAATTGGCGTTTAGATTCGGTTTCATCAGCGATCGCCCGGTTTTTTTCGATATTTATTATTGAAATGCGCCTTCCACTATCACGAACAATTAATTTTAAGTGTCGTTGATTGTTTACATAAATGAAATCGCATATTTTATGCAATGTTTTTCGAATTTTCAGCCGTTTTCAGTGTTTTTTTTTCTTACGTCTTTCGTTACATTTTATATTTTTAAATAAAGACCACCTGAAACGTGAAGTTTTTTTGGCTATATTTTTTAGCAGAAAAAGAGTCTTTGACCCTACATTGTAACGGAGTCTTAAGAGCCGTTCAGATACGCGGAAGTATTTTAGTCGAGCGGAGAGTTCAGTATTAACAAAACGCGTCCGAACATCGTAATTTTAATAGAGTGCGTTAGTCAGCTCTTTAGTAGATACAATCCATTTCATTCTATTTTTCGGGTGAGTAAGGCTGGGCGCATACATCAGAGTTTTCCATCCGATAGTCTGTTCAGACAACAGGAAGGCCTTCACGCCATACATTTCTTATAAAAGCCCGCACATACCTGATTCGAAAACTGGATCGGTAATATAAATATGCCACGTCCTTCCGCGCCAGCCGTTAAATCCGTCCTGAAAAAGGGCGTTGCCCCAGTATTATTACCTATCCAGTTTTTTAATCGGATTTCCGATCCGTTTGCCTTATCGGACAATCGGAAAGTAAACCCTGATGTATGCGCCCATCCTAAGGACCCCCTCCACGCGTCCCTGCGCGCACACTGACCAGTGTTACCAACTTAGCAACTTTATAGCTATATCTAGCTATTATTTATTTGATTATTTTATTATTATTATTGTATTATTATTACTATTATTTTATCTATCGATTTATTTGGGTCCCGTGACTCTACAAGGATAAATAAGAACTGTACGAGATTGGAAAAACAAGCTGTTTGGTCAATAATATGTTTTTTAACTGATGTACACACTTCAAAATCGTGTTTTTTTACGTTTGGTGGTTACGCCAATATTCAATTTAAAAAAAACGACAAAATCACTTAAACGGAAACTTTACACATTCGTTTGGTGCTTACAGCATTTTCAAAGATTGCATTTAAGGGTTCGCGGCGGTTACTACATTTTATTTGTTTGCTTTCTAATGGCACTTGTCGTTTACAACAACTTGTCAGTATCTACGTACAATACCATACCCATGCGTGTTAGAAGAATTAGCATGATGTTCTGTTTTTTTCCTTTACTTACTTACTGTACCTATTTGTTAAGAGATTAGAAAAAATCGAATGTTTTGTTTTTATCTCATTATAATTAGTACATATTTGTCTTCTGTGGTATAATAATTTGTTTGTTAACATTTTAAAATTTGAAATAAAGATTGTCAATTACATTCATAATTTTTATTTTAAATGATTTTTTTTAAATGTTGTAAATGAAACTATTTTAGCCCAATAAAAAATCACGACACATATTTACAGCTATTCTAAATTTAATATGGATATACTTTGACGCTTGCAGCAATTTATGCAGCTGAAAATAAAGTTGATTTTCAGAATTCAAATGTGTTTACAACTTTTATGGTGTACGCAAAAAAAATGTCAACTACTGTAAGTGCCAAAAACATTTTCCTTCTTCACGTATAAAAGATTTAAATATTCCCACTCGATAGATCATATGTTTTCAGCTAAGCTATTTTAAAAATGGGGTTTCCGGTTTGAAAGTTACGACTTTTTTTATAAAATCTGAAAAGTTTTTTGACTCTGGTAAACAATTGGGTTTTTGGCTGTTACAGCGGTATTGCTTTCTTGTGCCGAAATGATCGAATTATTTGAAAAACCAATCTTCTTTCTTTTTATTGCCCTCATCTAAATTTCAATACCATTCCATTTTATCTCGTATAATTTCTTTTTATGCGAATAAACTTAAATAATAAACTTTGTGTGAACAATCAACGACACGTAAAATTAATTGTTCGTGATGGTGGAAGGCGTATTTCAATAATAAATATCGAAAAAAACCGGGCGATCGCTGATGAAACCGAATCTAAACGCCAATTTCGGTTGCGCGGAGAGCGACTTTCAAACGCTGCTGCCGCCATCTCGTCCACTTTTTGGAAACGGCAGCAGTGGTTTTTCTTATACAAAATTTGATGATCTTTCAGATAAGCTTTAGTTTTTTGAGGAGACCGATGATTATAGATACCTGGGTACGAAGTGTCTCTTATTAACGAAAGACATAAGAATGTATAAAAACACAATGAAAACGGCTGAAAAATCGGAAAATATAGTATAAAATGTGCGATTTCATTTATTTAAAAGATCAACGACATGTAAAATTCATTGTTCGTGATAGTAGAAGGCGTATTTCAATAATACAAATCGAAAAAAACCGGGCGATCGCTGATAAAACCGAATTCAAACGCCAATTTCGGTTGCACGGAGGGCGACTTTCAAACGCTGCTGCCGCCATCTTGTCCAATTTTTGGAAATGGCAGTAGTGGTTTTTCTTACACAAAATTTGATGATCTTTCAGATAAGTTTGGTTTTTTGAGGAAGTCGATGAATATAGATACCTAGGTACGAGGTGTCTTTTATGTAACGAAAGTCATAAGAAAGGAGGGCGACTTTCAAACGCTGCTGCCGCCATCTTGCCCACTTTTTGGAAACGGCAGCAGTGGTTTTTCTTTCACAAAATTTGATGATCTTTCAGATAAGCTTTGTTTTTTTGGGAGACCGATGATTACAGATACCTCGTACGAGGCGTCTCTTATTTCTCGGCAGCAACTGAGACGGCCCATTAGGGGGACGGGCAGCACTGCTTTTTCGTATAGTCCTACCCCTCCCCTGTCTCGAGGAACAATCAGAATTTGGGAGACTTATGATTACAGAAGTCTTGAAAAATAATTTTTTTCAAAATAATTTTTTTTTAGTACTGACCGGTTTCAGAAATGGCAGCACCGCCATTTTGTGTACCCCTATGAATGATCTAACGATTTTTGAGTATGATTTTTGGGAGACCTATCATTACAGGTTTAATGTCGCGGGCTCTTAGGCTATTGAGCGAGTTTACAAGCTACCATCTGGGAAATTCACTAGCTGTTGCCTCAATTACATTGAGCGAGCTACTATCTGGGAAATTCACTATCTGTTAGTAAACTCGCCCAGTGTCATCGTGTTACTTGCTAACTAGCAGCGACTAGCGGATTGTTGACAATCTACGAAAAAAAGTTGAGAGGTCGTCAACTTTACTCGCCTACACGCGTGCTCCGCTTGCTCGTGATTGGTTTATTTATGTTTCCAACATGGCTTCCGATAAACAGCTGAATTCGACTGTCAAACATCTGAAGAATTAGTTCACGCAGGCGTCGTTATTCTTGTTACTGGCGCTAGTAGCGGTCTCAGTTTCCTACGCTTCTGAGCGAGTGTACAGTTTTGTGTGTCATCATGACAATCTCACTCGCCGATTTACCCGCTTTTAAACTTAGTAGATAGGACTCCAGATACTAATATCTACAGCCTGTATGTCGGACGAATATCTACAGCTCATATGTTGAACTAATATCTACGAACTTCAGAGTGTTGACTAATATCTACAGAGCGTAGGTTAAACTAATATCTACAGAGCGTAGGTTGAACTAATATCTACAGAGCGTAGGTTGGACTAATCAGCTAAATGTGTACAATAGTCCGATATTAGGGATTTTTACGTACATATTTCCATAAATTAAGTTTTTTAAACTGCATACGCAATATTACGTTATTCCAATATGCTATACATAATTGCAAATCCAACCTCTACCAGTGCTGTAGATATTCGTCAACACTTTGGTTCTCATAGATATTAGTCAACAGTTTGAGCTGTAGATATTCGTCAACACTTTGGTTGTCATAGATATTAGTTCGATTTTTTCAGTTTTTGGAATTCCTGTAGATATTAGTAGACGCCTCCGTAGATAGTAGCTTGTAAACTCGCCGTGTGTCATCGAGCCTTTATGACCCTGGTATTTATTGACCCGTCATCTGAGGCTCGGGCGCCGGCGCCCAAGAAATAATCCTTGTTTTTTAATACGATTTTAACCCTTATAAATAAATAACTGTATGAAGAACATTTCAAAATCGCTTGCCCCAATGTCAGTCTGGATGCTAATTTTTAATTGTAGCTTCTCTTCTCTGAATGCTTTCAAATGAATTTTCTATGACATTTAACATTGCGCGCATTGTGCTTCTTTTGCAACTACTCTGAAATTTGAAACCGGCAGGAATTAATTCTCCACGAAAAAACAGAATTAGACTACAGATTTATCAAATAAACGTAAGTAAAAACATGTTTTTATGAACAATTTATTGAACGAGTAATATGTTTTGATAAATATAATGTATATAAGCTCAAGATAAACCCATAAAACTTGTCCGCCTTGAATTTTTTCTCGTGTTGGTGTGAAGTTTCTACGTAATATTATTTGAAGTTATTCATATTTCATTTTGTAGAAAAATCAATTGAGATTATATATCAAAGCCCAAATTTTGTGTGTTTTATTTTATGAAGTACTGACCGAGCGCATGTCAAAAAACCTCTAGTGTTTATAAATTTTGTTTCTGAATATTAATAATCGCATGTAAAAGTTTGCACTTTGTTTCAAAAGCTCATTTTACAAACTCAGACGCCCTCAATGCTCAGACGTATACAAAATATTACAAAAGCGTCGCAAAAAGTGTCATGGCGGCTGTTATTTTGAGTCAGGCACACACAGGCACTAGGGCTGCCACCTTTCAAAAACAGTAGACCCGGAGATTTTAGGAATATAGTTTTTTTTTATTAAAATAAAACTTTTTTTAGTATGAATAATTTCTAATTAATATTTTGGTACACGGAATTGTGAGCACTATAGTTCACCGATGCATTGTCTGCAGATAATGCATACGACAAAGTTGTATCTAAGTCGTGTTGAAGCATATAATTTTTAATGTTCTCAAAAATCTTTTGAGATGTTTCGTTGGAATCCTCATAAAAATCCATGGTAATTTTTCGGGATTGGTGGCCACGGCTATTACGAATAATTTTTAGAAAAAAACTTTAGATTTGCCTTAATCACTATAAAAGGAAACTTATTGCAACACGGCTGGCGGAAAATAATGCATTTTAATTTTCAATGTCGTTAAATAAAATTTCACTTCCGAACTACGTCAGCCCGCCCGCCATTTGTCACATACACAAGCCCGCTACACAAACCCTGCGTAGCCAAACAAACCATTCAAAAACTTAGGCTGTTTTTTAAAGCAAAGATAACATACACAAGCCCGCTACACAAACCCTGCGTAGCCAAACAAACCATTCAAAAACGTATTTTGACAGCGAAAAATGGCGGGCGGGCTGTCATAGTTTCGGTTCGCGAAGTAATTTTAGTTAACGATATTGAAAATTAAAATGCATTATTTTCCGCCAGCCGTGATGCAATAAGTTTCCTTTTATAGTGATTAAAGCGAATCTAAAGTTTTTTTCTAAAAATTATTCGTAATAGCCGTGGCCACCAATCCCAAAAATTTACCAAATCCATTAATTTATCTTGAACATCTTTTTCTTGGTCAAAGTTACATTTTCTAGGATCCTTTATTTAAGGCGTCAATAGCAATCGAAAAGTGAACTCCATTTTAAGATTGAGATATTTTTAGGTCTTGTATTTTAGACTCTATTGAGTTCGGTGCTAGGACATTCAAAACAATGGCTTCAGGTTTGGTTCTGCCACAGTGAACTTAATGTGATAGTGGTGAATCGGGATACAGAGAGGCATTCAATTTAATTCCGCAATCGGTACTCAAATAACTGTGGTGGTGTCTAATTGCATGATAAATCGACGCAATTTCGATTGTCGCTACGTTTAGCTCTTCGGAATAATTTTTCTTTGGCAGAAATGCGGTCGTTAACGCCCGGTCTGACCCGGAGATATCGATGTTAAACCCGTAGCCCGGACATGCACCATGCAAACCCGTAGACCTCCGGGTTAAACCCGGAGAGGTGGCAGCCCTAACAGGCACATAAATATGGTCAGGAACCAACCGCCGAATTTGATAGTGGGTTGACAGTTTTAGGACGAAATTTTAGGTAATATTGGCCAAAATACGATAAAATGGAGATTACTAATGCTCGCAAGCGCGTAATAAATTCCGAAAATTGGAAACGAGCAAAAGCAAAGACGTTATACCTAGTAAATCACTTCTCTCGTTTTAATATCAAAAGCCGACATAAGCATTTTTAAACTAGTATTTATGGAGACCTTCGCGGATGTGCGCACAACAACTCGCCAAAGACCATCGAAATCGGATAAATAGTATAGGAAATAATTTAATAACGCCAGAGCTCACCACTATGTACAGAAACCATCACGGGCGTGCAACAACTCACCAAAGATTCGTCGCAATCGGATATATCTATAAGGGACAAACAAAGAAACATTCATTTTTTGGTAAATATGGAGTTAGTCCGGTAATTTTTGGATCGCAGTGTCCATGGTTATTATGAATAATTTTTAGAAAAAAACTTTATAGATTCACTATAAAAGGAAACTTTTTGCATCAATTAAGCTACTTTACTGCTCTCTTGTAAGATCGCAGTTGAAATATGCATCTCCTGTATGGTCTCCGATTTATACCTGTAACTTACACCGTTTGGAGAGAGTACAAAGAAAATTTCTTCGATACGTTCAATTCAAATTAAGACAGCCTGTAATTGAAATCCGCTACAATGCCTTAATGTCTGATCTAAACCTACCACTACTTTCTACCCGCCGTACTATTAATGACATTCTTATACTTTTTAAATTACTGAACAATCTCATAGACTGCCCTCAAATGTTAAGTGTTATAAATATTCGTGTGCCTGTTAAATCAACTCGACTCCACCACCTTTTCCACAGTGACAATCATAGCACTAACTATTCCTATCATTCACCGCTAGTGCGTTTTCACCGAACTGCCAATACGTATACAGAAATTTTCGATATTTTCAAAACCTCACCGTCTTGCATCAAAGCAAAAATAATTGTTATTTATGTAACTGATATGTTTGTAAAATGATAAATATTTGTTGTACTAATATGCATCATATGTATGTACTGTATGTTATTCTATATATATATATAATGTTTGTAAATGTTCGATTCACTTGTATTATGTATGTAAAAGCCCTATGTACGGGCGTTTAAATAATAAATAAATAAATCACGGGCGGCGGAAAATGATGCATTTTAATTTTCAATTGTGTAAAATTAAATTTCACTTCGCGAACCGATACGGCGACAATCCGGCGGCCATTCCGTCACTGTTTGTTATGTTGGTATCCCTGATACAAACAAGAGCTAGATACGACTGAAGCCGACTTCGTGGGATACACGATAAGGCGCGTAATTATGAAAACAGAATTATTAATATAATGTAAACGAACCTCTAATCAGAATCACTAGAGTCTAGCTGAGGCATTGGAATGGAGACAAACCATTCAAATCCTGGGATGTTTTTTAAAATAAAGATAATATACACAAATCCGCTATACAAACCCTGCTTTGCCAGACAAACCATTCAAAACCTGGGATGTTTTTTAAAATACATAAAGATAATATACACAAGCCCGCTACACAAACCCTGCTTTGCCAAACAAACCATTCAAAACCTGGATGTTTTTTAAAATTATGATGACATGCAGCTTTCGTAGTTTAACCTCAAAGTTCCGTATTATTCGTGAGGCGGACTAAATGCATTGTCTGTTGTGTTTTCATAATTGCGCACTTTTTCATGTATCCCACGAAGTCGGCTACAGTCGTATTTAGCTCTTCGCTAATATTATCAGGGATACCAACATAACAGTGACGAGATGGTCGCCCGTGATGCAAAAAGTTTCCTTTTATAGTGATTGGCGAATCTAAAGTTTTTTTCTAAAAATTATTCTTAATAACCATGGACACTTCGATCCAAAATTTACAGTTAGTCCACCTCACGGATAATACGGAACGTTCGTGTTGTCGAAGTTTGATGCACGGATAATACGGAATGTTCCTTTTTTGACTAATAGACAATCAAATATGACATTTGTCGGAAGTACCGATCTTATAAAATAAATTCGCTTTCATCATAATTTTAAAAACATCCCAGGTTTTGAATGGTTTGTTCGGCAAAGCTGGGTTTGTTTAGCGGGTTTGTGTAATTATTCTAATACATTTCTTTCCATGTTTTACTGTTATAAATACAGGTACAAACTTGTATATTGTATATAATGCATTCACTTTGTTTTACGCAAAAATATTTTTTCTATGTTTGGCAAATGGATTGACTGTCTATGAAATGTTAAAATAAAAACGATGAATAAACAATGGCGTTACCGCGTGAGTGAATTAATTTTAACAAGATTAAAATGTTGAATGCATATTTTTTGCATGTTTTTTGGTCTCCCCCGACATAAATACTTACTTTTCGTAATAATAAAGCTAAATCTAACTGTTTGAATAAAAAATATTCCGTATTAACGAGTAAGCGGTTTAATGCATAAATAATGTTGAGTATTTAAGTCGGGGGAGACCAAAAAATATGCATTTAATATTTTAATTTTGTTAAAATTAATTCACTCACGTGGTAACGCCATTGTATATTCATCGTTTTTATTTTAACATTTCATAGACAATGCTGCCAATCATGTAAAATATTTTTTGCGTAAAACAAAGTGAATGCACTATTGAGAAGTTTGTACCTGTATTTATAACAGTAGAACATGGAAAGAAATCGACTCGCAACAATAACATTTGGCTGTCATCAGTTCTTTTGTTTTGCTCTTTCAAAAAATATTCTTAAACCAATCTTTTTATTGTGTTTTGGCTGTAAAAAGTTTAGTGTGTTGGAATCTTCTCCCCCCTGATCTTCCAGGAGTCACTTCTTGCTGCTCATTTACAGATATTTATATATTTTTTTTTACTTCTGTCACTTTTTATTTTAGCTGTAAATTTTTTGAACAATGGAGGAGGATTTCCCTCCTGTACCCCTTACAAAGCCCCCAGATCCCCCTCCTGACCCTCTAGATGGAGACATTTCAGATAAAATAGACTTTTCAGAACATTCAAACATTTCAGACAATGAATCTGTCATCCTAACCTCAATTAAAAAAAGAAAAATTAGTCCCCTTTCCCCAAAAAAACATGATTCGCCTTTGTCTTCTCAGTCCCCTCCAGCTCTTCCTCAACCTCCTCCAACAATCTTTTACTCTACTCATTCCCGTGGCCCCTACATTGTGTATATGCGCAAAAAACTGAACAAGGTAAAACCATCCATCCTCTTGAATTTGGTAAATTTCTTTCAAATAATAAGAACCTTTCGATTAAACCTGGAGGTGTTAAAGCCGAGGGTCGCTTCCGAATCTCTGTTGAATTCCTGTCAGGTTCAGCCGCCAACAACTTTATCAAAAATATATTTATTTCATCAAATTCTAAATTCAAGGCGTACATCCCAACTTTCAATGTCACTTGAATGGGCCTGGTCAGGGGTATCTCGACCGATCTGTCCATTCCAGAAATCCTGTCCCCACTTTCAACCCCCCAACATATCGGCAATCCCATAAAAGCCAGGAGGCTAAATTATAAGGACACCTCTGAGGGCATCGTTTCCTGGAAGCCCTCCCAATCTGTCGTCATCACATTCGAAGGACAATCTCTTCCCTCCCATATTTATTTATTTTTCAACTCCTTACCAGTTGAAATGTACACTTATCCCACCACTCAATGTTACAACTGCTGCCGTTTTGGTCATACCAAAGCTGCATGCAGATCCCCTCCCAGATGTTTCAAATGTGGAGAAAACCACTCGGCTGACCAATGTTCTTCTCTCTCTTCACCTAAATGTTTTAACTGCTTAGGCACTCATTCCGCCATTAACTCTTCTTGCCCCGAACAATCTCGCCAAAAAAATATAAAAATTTCTATGGCCTCTGAGAACTTGTCTTTTCTGCAGGCTTCTAAATTATTCCCACCTGTCAAAAAATCATTTTCCGAGGTTTTATCCAGTAACTCTTCATCCAACCCTCTCGCCTCCTCCTCAACATCTTCCCGTTCAACAAAATTCACATACAAAAACCCTATCTCTAAACAGGCTCCTGGATACGATCAGCATCAACACAACTCACTTCTCTTAAATCCCAATGGTTCTCCTCTTTCACACGCCACAAATGGGTGCGCAAACAATTATAATTCATCCTCAACAAACTATCAAAAGCTTTCTGAACAACTCTCCCAAGATAATTCTTCATTTATTCAAACTCTTATTATGCTTCTAATTGACCTAATTTCTTCTCAAACTAATCTACCGTCCAACGCTGCTTCTATTATTTCCACATTAAAATCATTTATCCAAAATGGCTCTTCAAGATGTCAGAATTCTTCAGTGGAATAGCCGCAGTGCTATTTCTAACAAATCAAACCTTCTTAACCTATTAAATTCAAACCTTGTTTCTGTGGCTGCTGTCTCGGAGACATGGTTTACTCCATCCACCCACTTTAATGTGGGAGGGTACTCCTGTCTCCGCGATGATCGCCCGGAAGGTACGGGCGGTGGTGCTGCCCTTTTTATTAAAAAATCCCTTCCGTTTTTCCCAATAAATAATATCAAACCCCCCAATGCTGACTTTCAAATGGTTGCAGCTAAAATAAAGGACACTTCCTTTGTTTCTATCTATCTACCCCCAACATCGCACTTCAATAAACAAGCGTGGTTGCAAATTGTCCGTCAACTAAGCCCTCCTTTCTTTTTATTGGGTGATTTTAATGCCCATTCCCCCGTCTGGGGTTCTGCTTTCTGTGATCGAGACGGTCGAAGTGTGATGGATTTCCTAGATGAATCCAACCTTTTTCTTTTGAATGACGGATCTCCTACTAGAATCTCTCGCCCCAACACAAACCCCAGTGCAGTGGATCTCTCCATATGCTCTATTAATCTGGCACCTCTCTCCTCGTGGGTGGTGTCCCCCGACCCTTGCTCCAGTGATCATTTCCCGATCACCATCACTTATCAAACTTCTTTCCATTCAGACAAGTCCCATATTTCGACAAAGATTAAAACAAAACACACCAAATGGGACGAATTTAACTCACATATGGATAAGTTTATACAAAATTTATCCTATACCGATACATTATCTGTCAAAGATGACTACGATAACTTCAAATCAATGCTCGTAACTGCAATCAATAAATCAAATCCTCCCCCTAAAACCAAATCTCTCAAAAAACTCCCTCCAACTCCCTGGTGGGATGAGGAATGTTCCAAAGTAGTGAGAATTCGGAAAGCTAAATCTCTTTCCTATCGTCACAATATGACTATGGAGAACTAGCTCGTATACAAAAATGCCGAAGCCAATGCCAAAAGGGTATTGAGGTCAAAAAAAAAATCCGGGTGGTACAACTTCTGCAGTTCAGTATCTCCGAACACTCCAATTTCGGAAGTTTGGTCTATGATTCGAAGATTTCGATCCTCCTTCAGTCCAACATCTCCTCGAGCTTCTCATTCTAAATGGATAGATGAGTTCTTGGACAAAATTGCCCCCCATTCTGTACCTAACTTAGATGAAATAACTCCAATCCACAACACTCCTATGTCTGATCATTGGCTTGACTCTCCATTCACTTTAATTGAATTAAAAAATTGTTTATCAACAGTCAAGGACTCATCTCCAGGCAGAGATGGTATACCTTATAGCATCATCAAAAATAGTAATGATAATGTTCTTAATCACTTTTTAAGCATCTTAAATAAAATCTTCCAGACTGGCATAATACCTGATGACTGGAGTTCTCAAATAATCATCCCAATTCTAAAATTAAACAAATCACCCAATTCTGGATCCAACTATAGGCCAATTGCTCTTTCATCCACCCTTAGTAAAATTTATGAAAAATTAATTAAAAACCGGTTAGAATTTTTTGTCGAGAGTAATCATCTTCTCTCTCCATCCCAATTTGGATTTAGGAAAAAGAAATCTACACAAGATAACCTTGCCATCATCAGCACTGATATTAATTTATCCATTTCTAACAAAGAAGTATGTCTTGCAGTCTTTATAGACATAGAAGGCGCCTTTGACAATGTTTCCATCCCAATTCTTAAAAAAAAACTTTTAGGCCTTGGCTTACCCCTCATGTTTGTCCAATCTATTATTAATCTTTTTCTCGATAGGAAAATTTTCATTGAGCTACCAGATGTTACTCCTCAGAGTAGGTCAATTTGGAAGGGTTTACCCCAAGGCGATGTATTATCCCCCTTACTGTATAATATATACACACACGATATGCATGTCACCATTCCCCCTCAAGTAAAAGTTGTTGAGTTCGCAGATGACATAGCTTTCTTCTTATCATCCAAAATCATTCCATTCGCCGTCAAATATCTTAATGAAGCCATGGATGCCCTTTGCACATGGCTTACTTTAAATGGTCTTGAACTTTCAGTACAAAAGAGTCAGTGTGTTACCTTCTCAAATCGTCATAATAACCCCCCTGTTCAAATTTTATTTAAAAACTCTCCAATCCCCAATGCTTCCGAAGTAAAATTTTTGGGAGTAACATTTGATAGGAAACTTAAATGGTCTTCCCACATTAATAATATAGTTACTAAATGTGAAAAAAATTTAAATATTATCAGATCATTGACTGGCGTTTGGTGGGGTGCTCATCCTATCTGCATTAAGTTGCTCTACAATGCACTTATTCGAAGTCATCTCGACTATGCCTGCCCACTTTTTAGTACTGCATCCAAAAATGCACTCAGTAAATTAGACAGAATTCAATCTAAGTCATTGCGAATAATAACTGGCGCGATGCAATCGTCGCCCATCAATTCCCTTCAAGTAGAATGTTCTGATCCTCCTCTTTATTTAAGGCGTCAATTATTTGCTGACAAATTTGTTCTTAAATGTTTAAATTCTAAAAGTCATCAGATTATTCCCAGAGTCTCGTTGTTCAACGACTCAACACATTCATCTACAATCAGAGCTCGAACTAAACCTCTCCCTGCCATCTGTAAAAATTTTCGCTCTCTCTCAGAGCTTCAAATTATCAAAAATGATCTTCTTCCTGTGTACAAATTAAAATATAGTCACGTCACCCTATCCCCAACGATTTTAGAAGGGATCGGCATCCTTAAAAGTCATTCCAATCTCCCAGCCCGTACTGTCAATAATATGTTCAATGACATTATTTCTTCTAAATGGCCCAACTCTTCTCTTTTATTTACTGATGGCTCCAAATCTCCGGACTCTCCTAACTGTGGTATTGGTATTAACGTTTACCACAATAATTCTAATGAAAGAATATTTTATTCAATTTCAAACCAATTTTCAATATTTTCTGCCGAGTGCATTGCGATTATTGAATCTCTCAAATATATAATAAAAAATAATTTTGAACATTCTCTTGTTCTCTCTGACTCTCTCAGTTCCCTCCAAAAACTTAAAACAAGTCCTCTTCTTCATCCTGATGATCACTTTGTATGTCTTATTCGAGTATTGATAACCTCCATTCAAAGCTCTGGAAAAACTGTCACTCTGATTTGGATTCCTGGACATGTTGGCATAGTGGGTAACGATATTGCTGATTCCTTGGCAAAACAAGGAGCGTCTAACCCTACCGTTACCCTCGTAAACCATATTCCCCTGTCTGATATTTTTTCCATCATCAAAGATAGATCCCGCAATGTTTGGACAGAGTATTGGAACATTGCTAGTCAATCCAAGGGTGCCCGCTACGCCTCAATACAAAGGACTATCCCATCAAAACCGTGGTTTCAAAAATTCCCCCATTTTTCCAAAAAAGAAATTTCCTTACTTATTCGTATGAGAATCGGCCATTGTTCCGTTCCTTCTCACCTTTATAAAATTCATGTGCTTGACTCCCCAGACTGTACGTTCTGTGGTCTAGATGTGGGAACTTTAGATCACATATTTTTTGATTGTCCCTCTCTAAATAAATATCCTCTCTTCTATCAAGCGTTATCAAAAATTGCCTCTCCTCCATTCAACATCTCATCTCTTCTAAGTCTTAACTCTACTCCAATCTTCCATAAAATTCTGAAATTTGCACATTTAAATAAAATTAATATATAAATTCACCTTTCCTTTCTCTGTAATTTTAAATGATGGCCTAGAACACCCTTGAAGGGTGAAAGCCAGAAATAATTGTAAAAAAAAAAAAACATGGAAAGAAATGTATTAGAATAATTACACAAACCCGCTAGACAAACCCTTCTTTGCCAAACAAACCATTCAAATCCTGGGATGTTTTTAAAATTATGATGAAATGCGAGTTTATTTTAGAGAATTTATTTTATAAGATTCTGACAAATGTCATATTTGATGTCTATTAAAAGGAACATTCCGTATTATCCGTGAGGTGGACTAACTGCATATTTACCGCATTTTTAAACTAGTATTTATGGAAACCTTCGCGGGCATGCGTGCGCACAACAACTCACCAAAGACCATCGCAATCGGATAAATAGTATAGGAAATAATTTAATAACGCCAGAGCTCACCACTATGTACAGAAACCATCAAAGATTCGTCGCAATCGGATATATGTATAAGGGACAAACAAAGAAACATTCATTTTTTTATATACAGAGTGTCCGGGGGTAAAGTGCATTAACTTCGGGAGGTGATTCTACACGATGATAGGAGTAAAAAAGATAAATAACTTTTTTCGAAATTCCAACTTTTTTTTTCCCATACAAAAGATCTACCTACTAAAAATCCTTAGTGCGAGGTACGATCTTACTTGCCGGGCACTATCGTGGCAACAATAAATGGTGGTGACTGACCCTTATCGTAACAGCGGAAAATAATAAAGCTGGCCGCGCACGCCGGTCAAATTTTACGTTTTTACCACAAAACTACCCCTAAAAGTTGGAATTTCGAAAAAAGTTATTAATCTTTTTTACTTACACTATCATGTAGAATCACCTCCCGAAGTTAATGCACTTTACCCCCGGACACCCTGTATATAATAATATGTCCTCTTATCGTCGTGACCCCTAACTTCACCTGGATTTTTAAACGACTTCAAAAAGGAGGAGGTTATCAATTCGACTGTATTTTTTTTATTTTTTTTTTTATTTATTTATTTTTTTTTTTATTTTTTTTTTTTTTTTTATTTATTTTTTTTTTTTATTTATTTTTTTTTTTATTTTTTTTTTTATATGTTTGTTACCTCAGAACTTTCAACTGGGTGAACCGATATTGATGATTCTTTTTTTTATTTGAAAGCTGGTGCTTCCCGTGTGGTCCCATTTTAATTTGGTTTGATTCTGACAATGGCATCCATGAGAAAACCATATAAGTCTTAAATTTGCGTTAAGTATGTGCGCGACAAATGGACGAATAACTCAACATCACGACAACCGATTTCGATGATTTTTTTTTTATTGGAAAGGATGTACTTCAAGGGTAGTTTGATGAGAGTTTGGTTAGGTTCTGATTATGGATCCATGACAAAGTACCGGAACTCTTCAATTCTTAGGAGCAAATTAACGATACTCGGCCGAATCTTTTATAGGCTGATATGTTTTTAGATTTTCACGGCCAAAAGTATGTTAGTTATTTGTTTTTGGGGTGTTATGCCGTGTTGCGCTACCTCCTTCTTTAGTCAACGTTTCGGGCAGCGTTGCAGTGTCCATCATCAGGGCAGATCTGGTAGATATAGGCTATCCGGATCTTTGAGTCACCTACCGTAATGTCGTTATGGTCAAGTAATGTCTGTCTCATATGAGTAGCACGTTTAGTTTAGTAGATCTACCCATATACACACAAATTAGTTAGTGTACTTCAGATTCACTAAAAATCAAAAAATAAACAAAAATTTTAACAAAACAAAAAAACGACTTCAAAAAATGCACTAAAAAGTAAAAAAATTATTTCGTATTCTTCTACAACAAAATCGTACCTACATATTGATGAGTAGAAAAAGTTAGTTGAATATTAAGTTGTAGAAGAATACGAAATTATTTTTTTACTTTTTAGTGCATTTTTTGAAGTCGTTTTTTTGTTTTGTTAAAATTTTTTGTTTATTTTTGGTTGGACACTTGAATGCTGAAAATGAGCCCTAAAAATGTGTCATATTTTTCCCTGCGCGAACAAGTGAGATCCCTGGGCGTACGTGTGGTAAAACTATGTACGAGATCATGTAAGAAACGTGGAGATCCGCAAAGAATGCAAGGCTTGATGTATGCGTAATGAGTAAGATTAAGAAAGGAACACTCAGATGGTTTGGGCATCTAGTGAATGAACGAGGAAAGGAGTGTAAGGAGAATATATGACGCAAATGTGAATGAAGTCGGGGACGCCCGAGAAAGACATGTCACGACCAAGTGAATCAGACACTTGAGTCAGGCCATGTTAAGAGTCAGAATAATAGAAGAGCATGAGTATGAGACTATGAAACTGGTGACAAGCGGTCTCACAGGCCGAGCAGCGTCTGAAACATTTTACCCCTTTCCCCGCGCTTGCTTTGTTCCAACGCCTGAATAGTTTCATCACAATCGGTTAAATGGTATAGGAAATAATGAGGGACAGACAAGTTAGTTAATTAATAAGTTTTCAATATGTATCCCACCACGAATTGTCGATATCACAAATTAGTTTATTGAAAATAAACTCATCCTGTATATAACTTGAGATGGTAGTTTGCACAATTAAGCACGGAAAATCTGTATGCAGAATTGCTCTATCTCCATTTTAGTGTGGCCAATCTCCTTATGAATAATTTTGATTTTGCATTCTTGCTCAATCTCCATTTTAAAATTAAAAATAAAGTATCAAAAACGATAATAAGTCACCTTATAAAGATTTATTTCAACTTATGAGACCTTTACCTTTACGTAAATAGCTTCGTTTTAAACACTTATCATAATGTTTCATTGAAATAATCAAAGAAAACCTCCTCCTGTAAAATTCGCAAATGGTAGTTTGGACAATTAAGAACTCGGCGACGTGTTGACTGTTTTGTAAAATGATACCAGTGATTAGAGCATTATTTTTTTTATTTATTGATTAGTATCTTAACCCGTCTGCTTGTTTAGGAATAAATTCATCCCAAAACACGTAATCGCGTTATACTTTCATAAGACCAAAAACGTCCCGAACGACCTTACATGTTAAAAGCTATAAATCTCTCTTCCTCTAATGCAAACATATGTATTTTTCTTTTAACCAGAAAGAAAATGAAATAATGCTTCTTATTGTCTTTGAAATATGAAAGCTATCTTGCATAGATATTTTACAATCTTGATCCAAAGTGACGGTTTCTGATTTTTCGTGCGACACTGAGGCCTCCGGATTGTGAGGTGCGAATATATTGAACCAAGCAGACGGGTTAACTATAAGGAAAATTAGTTATTTTGTTATAATGTTGATATAATTTTTTTTTGTTTGTTATTACTGATCTCATCTCTAGTTTTTTGATTTTTGTTACTACATAGGTACATTGTAATAACAAGTTCTTCATTGGTTTATTGATTAGTTTTATTTTATCGTTTTATATGTTATTAAACTGTTTTTAAAGACTGCTGCAAGCTGCCTTACCTAATTTCTATGCTATAGACCAGATACAGCAGCAGCCTCTCAGGCCGTTCGTCACCAATTACGTTACACAAAAACCATGTCACCAGTCAAAGGTTAAGTGTTGGTGACCATTTTATGAATCCAATTCAAAATCCAGGTTTCAAAAATAGACAGTTCCTCGGATCCGCTGTGATCCAGTGACAGCTAGTCACCGAGACACGCAATGATGTCATATGTAATGTATGGCATATAGCCGCGTCGTACTATTATTCACAACTCGTCAAATACCTCAAGTACCAAGAGCAAAGCTCAAAACTCACCCTTTCACTTTATCCAGAAAAATAACTGCAGTTAGTACTTTCAGTAGTATTTCATTACTCAGTTCATGGGATTTACCTAGATTGATGTATCTTCACTACCAGCTTTTTACGTTGCGCAATTTTTTTTACAATTTTTTTTTTGTAATATTTTTCATGACTTAGGCGGCCCCTGGACGATCAATTAAATTGCTCAATATTACGAATGAGCAATATTATTGACCGTTTAGGGTTAATATTGAAGATTGCTCAATGATTGAACAAAAGTTTGAGGGAGTTTAATTTTAAGGCGGCCCCTAGACGCTACAATAACATTGTACAATATATTGTACAATATATTGTACAATATTATTGTATCGTCTAGGGGCCGCCTTATACTGACAGCACGGGGAGTAATTAATCATAACAATAGGTGTTTATAAATGTAAATAAGAATGTTAGTCGTAAATAACTAATTTTCCGACAGTTGCAAGTCATAATATGAATAGAGCAGTAACAATACTGCTCCATTCGTATTATGACAGTAACCATTACAATACGTGGTTACAAATGTAAATAAGTATGTTAGTCGTAAATAACTAATTGTAAGACTGTTGCAATATTGCAAGTCGTGACACGAATAGAGCAGTAACAATACTGCTCTGTTCGTATTATGACTTGCAAGTGCAAACTTGGTTATAAAAATAGGTATAGTTCTAAGTCACTAGTGATATAAGTCTTAGTTGTAAGTCATTAGTTACCAATCTTGTTCTGTGTTACACGTGGGGAAAAGATAAATTAAGAATGCTAAGGAAAAAAGACGAAAAAAGAGTTGTCACACCATGTGGCGTCCAGGGTTGGAACCAAAACGCAAAAAAATGCCTCGCGGTGGCCGCCAGTGTTAGCACACCTACCTGAGGTGCCTACATTCTGCCGACAGACCAGCTCAGAATTATTCGGTCAGCAGAGCGGTAGAGGCTATCATCACCAGGGTTGTAGGATCTCTGAGGCGCAAGTGTGGCATCCCTGAAATAAACTCAATCCTACGGGCCGGGAAAGACAATGAAACAATTCGGCTGCAGTAAATACGAGGTGTATTGGAAAGAATCCGTTTATAAAACAACAATGGTACATAACACAGTCAATGTTAGAACACAGGTAGAATCAATAACCTATCTAATTCAGGGGTAATTGGGCCTAACCTCTCTCTCTGCTTCGAGACTCCCTGGGGCGGTCATTAATTACGCGTAGAATTTAAAAGGAACACACGCAAAAAGGGGGAATTAATGGCACGGGTACTCACTGCTGCAGGCTGGTGCTTGGAGATCAGTAAGGTGAGAGGAATTCAGACGGGGCTGGCGTTCCCACAGGTCTCTACAGGCGAACTTCGCCATTGCGGTTCCGTTGGAATATTCCAGAACAAGGTCGGAACGATTCACGCAGCGCGTGCACTCACCCAGGTGGCTATCGTAGAATGGCGGCTTGCTCGCCGGCCGCCGCGTGCGTGCTGGGCTTGGCACGTGGACGTGGGGAGGGGGGGAACCGTTTGGATTCACAGGGGAGTAGCCTAGTGATTTGCAGGGGTGTATTCCGGCGTATCGTAACCGCCACTTGTAGTATATACCTAGGTATAGATTAACAGCCTTACTAAAAAACCCCGTGAAAATTTTATTCAATTGACAAACGGCCGCGGATGTGAAAACATTACTAATTAAAAAATTGTTCATTGAAAGAAATACACATTGTTTACACGGCCTGAGAGGGTAGTTTATCTCTGTTTTAACGATTGATGTTTGAACGAAATTTGGAATTTTTCCAACGTATTTTAAATGTCTTGTATATTTCTTATTTTTGAAGATGTCGTAAAAGCATATACCTTTATATAAACTAGATAGAATTGCCTTTTAGATTTTTGTATCTGAAATATACAATCGTGTTTGAAAATTGCAGTATTTTAAGTTTCAACATGAAAAAATTTGAAAAAAAAACAGCTGACTGTAAACATATTCTATTAAATGGTCGAAAAATTTTGGAAAATTCAAAATTTAAAAAATACACACCTATTTATGAATTTGGAAGAAAACTGTCACTTCACTTTTTATCTCGTTAAAACTGAAAAAAGTAATGCCGGCATTGGTTATTATGTTGAATTACACTAATATTACAGTGAATTGATCATTTAAACGAAAATTATCTTCAAAATCATAAAAATTAACTGCAAGTACAACTGAACATTGTCAAACATTGTTTGACCGCGAAGTTTATAACACAAGATGGCCGCGCGCCTGCGCAGATCTATGTGAGATTCAAGGGGACCAACATAAAAATCATAAAATATGTGATTGTGTAATAACACTAATAAGTAAAGACGTAAAAACACAGTGCACCGCGCAAGCAACAAATATGCAGTTGACCGCTCGTTAAGGCGTTTTGTTATTAGTAAGGCTGTAAATGTATAAATGAATTTTTAAAGCGCCCTTGATTGTGATAGGAGGTGATTTTCTCATGAAAATGGCGCTATACAAGTCATCCAATTATTATTATTATTACCTTCTCTTGCTGCTGCTAAACTATTTGAAATACACCGCCAGTATCACCATCTGTTGGTGATGTGTGAAAGTTAAATTCACCAAACGATTGTACCGGGTATCCTGGAAAATGTAAAATTTTTGTTTACGGAAATATTTTTATTCGATATTTTCATTGTTTTATGAAAAATAGTAATAAATATCACAAAATTAGATCAGTTGTATAGTAAGTAGGGCGTGCTAAAAAATACTAAGAGAATATACCGACTGGTCAGTGATTGAGTGGGCATAGCGTTTGGATCCCATCCGGGCGTCGCGTGTTCAATCCCTCGGCTGGCTAAGTCCTCCATCACAACACAAGCAACATTTTCGGCTTTCTGTGGTGGTAGTAGGAGATTTTCAAACATTGTTGTGTTATTCGTAACCCGGGAATGTTTGTCTTTCTTTTTAAAAAAAAAAAAAGTATATATTTTTTTGTTTATTATTATATTATGGAGAAAAAATTGAACAAAGTTATAAAGAACTTTCTTCAAAATTACACAAATGATTCTGATTATATTATACCATAATGATATTATTCGATGATGATATTACATAAATTGAATTTCAAAGTAAGGATACCGAAAAAGTCGTATTAGATTTTTACAATATCATAAATGACATTATTCGCAAATACATCCCCGAAAAAAAAATTAACGGTAATTTAGAAAGGTTTCCCCCCTGGTACACTTTACCACTTATTAAAATTGTAAAAGAGAAATTAAAATATCACAAAAAATGGAAAAAATACAAGAACTTAGCTGACTACCAATCATTCTCAGTACTGAGAAATCGTCAGAAGAAGATCTCGCTAGAATGTTATGAAAACTTCATTACGACGGCAGAAGATTCAATAAAAAAGTGTAGCAAACAGTTCTGGTCATTTGTTAAATCAAAGCAATCCTCTTCCGATCTACCTAAGCAAATGTATCTTGGTGATATTTCCTGCAATGATGGACAATCCATATGCGACCACTTTAGTGATTATTTTAGATCAGTTTTTGTAGAAAATTCCAACCCTCGCCTCAATCTTACTGAGAATGATGATGACAACTCTAATCTACATATACACACTATTAACTTCAATCAATCATGTGTACTTAATTATTTAAAAAAACTTGATCCGAATAAAAGTGCGGGATCTGATTTAATTCCATCCATATTTTATGTAAAATGCCGGGACCAATTGGCTTATCCTCTCTCCTTGCTATTCAAAATGTCATTTGAAGAAGGCAACTTCCCCAACGTCTGGAAACAAGCACTTATTACACCAATCCACAAAAGCGGGGACAAAAATAACATCACCAACTACAGGCCCATCTCCAAACTCCCAATTGTCAGCAAGATCATGGAAAACATAGTTCTTGATCAACTTTTTCCAGCAGTACAAACAATCATATCCAAAAATCAACACGGCTTTTTCAGAAAACGGTCGGTCGAGACAAACCTTCTGGAATACACAGATTTTATTTTAAATTCTATGGGTGGTAAAAATCAAGTGGACTCTATCTATACGGATTTTTCAAAAGCCTTTGATAAAATTAACATTGAACTGCTTCTGAAGAAACTGTTAAAAATCGGGATTAAGGGTGACCTTCTCAGATGGATCAAATCGTATGTGACAAACAGAAGTCAAGCAGTTAGAGCTAAGGGTTTCTCCTCTCGTTTTTTCAATATACCTTCAGGAATCCCGCAAGGATCACATCTCGGACCTCTCTTGTTTATTTTATATATCAATGATATGAGTGAATGCTTTAAAAATTCCAAATTTTTGCTGATGACACTAAAATTTACAAAAAAATCACTAATATTAATGACAGCCTAGATTGCAAGATGATATTAATAGGCTTGGAATATATTGTGCGAACAACCAACTGTTCCTTAACCTAGAAAAATGTAACACAATATCATTCACCAAAAGCATAAATCCCCTAATATTTCCGTACAAAATCAATGACGTAGAGATAAAAAGATGTTGTGAAGTGAAGGACTTAGGAATAATTATGGACTCCGGAATGTCTTTCCGAACACATATAAATTCCATCCGTGACAGGGCATACAAACTTTTAGGATTCATCATAAGAGTGACCAAACCATTCAGGTCACCACATGTTATCAAAATACTGTATGTCTCTTTTGTTCGCTCAATATTAGAATTCGGATCAGTCATATGCAAAGATATTGAAATATAAGTAGATGTGCTATCTGCTGTTTTTATTATGTGGGTCTGCGCTTCCGGGTGTCGCCGATATTGTTTACCAATTAACAAATAAACTAAAAGAACAAATAATTAACGAATAAACCAAACGAACGTTAAACTAAATGAACGAATTCTTTCCTTATTCAAAATATATTGTTAACCAATATTAATGCACATTTTCAAAAAATCAACGAAATGAACAAATTCTTTTTGTATGAAAACTACGCTTATTAGCGCGTAGTCCGGCGACAGTTGTGCGGACACCATAGCATATCTCTTCTGTATTTGAATATCTTTGGTCATATGGAATCCCCAATACAAAGTTAATATTGAAAGGTTAGAAAGAATTCAAAAAAAGATACTGAAACACCTAGACTTTAAATCCTTTCGAACATCAGATAGCCTAAAAGACTCATTAACATTCCATAATTTATCAACCTTAGAAGATAGAAGAAATATATCCGACCAGAAATTTCTATTCAAAATTATTTGTTATTTTTAAACGTTGTTGACAACAACTATCTTCTGGAACACATTAATTTCCACTGTCCAATAAGAAACACAAGGTCAAACCAACTATTCCACATCCCCACACTCAAAAACAAATTACACACAACATTCATTTCTCCGAAGGACGTGCACAAAATACAATGATATCTTTTACGACGCTGATATTTTCCATTTGTCCTCAGGCCAATTTATTAAATTCATAATAGAAAAAATCAAAACAAATTGTTAATTATGAACTCTCCATCCCTGCTGCATGTTTTCCTTATTTTTATAATAATAATTGTTGGGTTTTGAATTGATATTGTGCTCAGTACCTACCTGAATGTCATTTTTCGATCCTACCCCCACCAACCATGTCACCTTGCTGAAAAAAGGCTTGGAACAATAACAACCAGCAGTGTGCACATGGTGTGCACCTACAACTGATCGACTTGTGACATTGGAAGGAACTGGTTTTTCTTTAAGTTTTGTGCTCGCCTTCGAATTTGGTAAGTGACTTGGCTTTCCTTACTTCCTTCTAGTTCCAGAGATTTACCAGACACATATAAGCATTCAATTCATTTCGTAATTTTTGTTTATTTAGCAATTTACAGTCCACCATTCGCCTGTTGCATTTGAGGCTGTCATTTCGGACAGTTTCGGATGCATCAATAATAATATTTGGATGATTTACATATCCCACATGCTTTAATTTGTGTATTTTTTTTTTCATTTCTGTTGTACATATATATATTTTTTCTTTTTTACTACCACTTTATGTTTTCTTTTATGTTTTAATCTTTGTTTATATACATATATATTATAAATTTTAGCGGAAACTTCGCTGGTTAATGCAACCATGTAATATGTTACTCTATTATGAAAATATGTATAACTGTTTGTTTCCTTAATAAACTAAAATAAAATAAAATAAAAAAACATAATGATGATATACGTGATTGCTACTATTGTTGTAGAATGGAGATTCCTCGAGCATACGACACAGAGGGCAGAACTGAAGACACCGAATCGATCGCCATGATGGTATGTTGTGTATTGGTAGTAGTAATATTTTGTTAGTTGTACACTTCATCTTTTCCAGAATTGAAAAACAATAGTGTAACAATAAATGTTTATTGTTTCAGGTTCCGAAAAGGCAACGGTTGGATTTGGAGGAGCCCTCGGATCATCCAACTCCTTCTACATCCTCTCATATGGCTCCAACCACTCAGGTATATAGCTCAAGCGAGCTTTTCAATAAAAATAAAGGTTTTGTATACAGCTATATATGAGTATATTTTTGTTTTTTTTCTGTGTATAGGTGACCGAAAACATTGGAAGTATGTTGTGTATTAGTAGTAGTAATATTTTGTTGGTTGTACACTTCATCTTTTCCAGAATTGACAATAAATGCTTATTGTTTCAGGTTCCGGAAAGGCAACGGTTGGATTTGGAGGAGCCCTCGGATCATCCAACTCCTTCTACATCCTCTCATATGGCTCCAACCACTCAGGTATATAGCTCAAGCGAGCTTTTCAATAAAAATAAAGGTTTTGTATACAGCTATATATGAGTATATTTTTGTTTTTTTTCTGTGTATAGGTGACCGAAAACATTGGAAGTATGTTGTGTATTAGTAGTAGTAATATTTTGTTGGTTGTACACTTCATCTTTTCCAGAATTGACAATAAATGTTTATTGTTTCAGGTTCCGAAAAGGCAACGGTTGGATTTGGAGGAGCCCTCGGATCATCCAACTCCTTCTACATCCTCTCATATGGCTCCAACCACTCAGGTATATAGCTCAAGCGAGCTTTTCAATAAAAATAAAGGTTTTGTATACAGCTATATATGAGTATATTTTTGTTTTTTTTCTGTGTATAGGTGACCGAAAACATTGGAAGTATGTTGTGTATTAGTAGTAGTAATATTTTGTTGGTTGTACACTTCATCTTTTCCAGAATTGACAATAAATGCTTATTGTTTCAGGTTCCGGAAAGGCAACGGTTGGATTTGGAGGAGCCCTCGGATCATCCAACTCCTTCTACATCCTCTCATATGGCTCCAACCACTCAGGTATATAGCTCAAGCGAGCTTTTCAATAAAAATAAAGGTTTTGTATACAGCTATATATGAGTATATTTTTGTTTTTTTTCTGTGTATAGGTGACCGAAAACATTGGAAGTATGTTGTGTATTAGTAGTAGTAATATTTTGTTGGTTGTACACTTCATCTTTTCCAGAATTGACAATAAATGCTTATTGTTTCAGGTTCCGGAAAGGCAACGGTTGGATTTGGAGGAGCCCTCGGATCATCCAACTCCTTCTACATCCTCTCATATGGCTCCAACCACTCAGGTATATAGCTCAAGTGAGCTTTTCAATAAAAATAAAGGTTTTGTATACAGCTATATATGAGTATATTTTTGTTTTTTTTTTCTGTGTATAGGTGACCGAAAACATCGAAGTATGTTGTGTATTAGTAGTAGTAATATTTTGTTGGTTGTACACTTCATCTTTTCCAGAATTGACAATAAATGCTTATTGTTTCAGGTTCCGGAAAGGCAACGGTTGGATTTGGAGGAGCCCTCGGATCATCCAACTCCTTCTACATCCTCTCATATGGCTCCAACCACTCAGGTATATAGCTCAAGCGAGCTTTTCAATAAAAATAAAGGTTTTGTATACAGCTATATATGAGTATATTTTTGTTTTTTTTTCTGTGTATAGGTGACCGAAAAAATCATTGACTCCGGTAGTGAAGAAGAATCAAGTTCTGATGATCTCTGTGATATTGGCCATTATTTTCCTCCAGTAAGGGTGGAAGAAACAGAGGTTTCTGAGGACGAGTTGGAGGCGGAGGAAAACCCCGAGGAGCAGAAGTTCAGCTGGTCCGAGGATTTCTCCACATTCACGGGTCAGCGTGAACATTTTACCGTCCTTCAGCCTGGCCCATCAGCAGACGTGTTCCCTCCGACAGTCGCTACATCTGCCTATGATGTTTTCTCCAAAATATGGGACTTGGAAACAATGTCCTATATCGCGAAGGAAACTAATAGGTATGCATGGAGCGTACTGGACGAGATGAACACCGAAGATGGCGTACTGGATATGGCCACCCGTTCCAGGCTGAGGGAGTGGCAAGATGTTACGGTCCCTGAACTGTATATATTATTCGCAATATTTATATACATGACCCTTTGTTGCAGAGAATCTTTATCAGAATACTGGACAACAGACATTTTAGAGATTCCTATAATTAGGACTCTAATGTCTTATAATAGGTTTTGTCTGATAATGCATTTCCTCCACTTTGTTGACGATAATACTATTTCTAACGTCGGTAACCAAAACAAGCTTGCAAAAGTTAAACCACTATTGGACATAATGAATGAAAAGTTTTCCAGTCTGTATACTCCCCACGAGGACATTAGCATAGACGAGTCCTTTTTGTTCTGGAAGGGTCACCTAAATTTCAAGCAGTGCATCCGCACTAGGGCGGCTCGGTTCGGCGTTAAAACTTATGAGCTGTGCGAATCGACAACAGGGTACTTGTACCGCTTTATAATGTACGCGGGAGAGAATACAGAAGTCGAAGAGAACCATCTTGGGTTTACCAGTAAAACTTCTAAAGTTGTACTCAAGCTCATGGAGGAGTTCTTCGACAAAGGGTACTGCCTCTACATGGACAATTTTTATAATAGCGTACCATTGACTAGGTACATGAAACAAAGGAATACCGATGTTATCGGTACCCTCAATCGCAACCGAAAGATGGTACCTGAGATCATTAAAAATATGGAGGAGGATTGTGTGCCACGGCATACCATTATTGGTAGACACTGTGGTGACATGTCAGTCGTTGCTTGGAATGACTTTAAAATTATCACCATGGTGTCTACCTACCACAACACCGACACGGTCATGAGTCAAAGAGGGTTCGATAGATACCAAATGCCTCAATCTGTGGTCAAGTACAATTCCTTCGTGGGGGGAGTGGATAGCAAAGATTCGCTGTTATCCACTTACCGCACGGAAAGAACGCCGGGTCACAAATGGGACATTAAGGTATTTCGTCGCCTGCTCTATATCAGCGTCATGAATAGCATGGTGATTTTTAGGCACAATCACCAAGACACTGTGCCAATTCTTCACCGTAAATTCAGTGAGCAATTGGCATTTCAGCTTTTGGCGCATCACTATCCCTCTTTGATAGCATCCAGACCAACGTCTTCCATCGCTGAACAAACTCTTCTCATGAAATTTAGATTAAATCATACACTCAATCATTTTCTATACAGGGACAGTACGAATCGACGCTGTCGCAAAAGGTGCGTACTTTGTACAATGCGTAAGCAAAACAAGAAAGTTTCTACATATTGCAAATCGTGCAAAGTTTACCTTTGCATTGGGAGGTGTTTTGAGGAATACCACACAGTGGAACATTTATAATTTTTTTTACCATTACTGTTGCCAAATTGTTTTTTTTTTTCATTTAGATTCCTTTTTTTTTCTTTTTTATATAAAACTTAAAAATTGCCATGAAGAGGAAATTCATTATACCTAATAGTGGTAGTCCCATAATTACAGTTCAGGGAGTGTGTCGCTATTTGTTACATGGGTATTGTTATTTGTTGTTTGGATGTGGTTGTTTGTTGTTAATTTTTTTTTTTTACTTCTGTGTTGTTATTTTTTTACTTGTGTGTTGTTATTTTTTTACTTATGTGTTGTTATTTTTTACTTATGTGTTTATGGTTTTTGTTATTTTCTTTTGGCCGTGAAAATCTGAAATCATAACCAAACATTTTAGTCATTGAAAACAATAATATTAACTATTCTCATTGTTCCATTATAAAAATTAAATATCTTAGAATAAAAAATATTTTATTTAAAAAACGTTTTACTTTTTTACGCCATCCATTGCAGTTACAATAAATTTCAGATATTACGGAAAGGAAAAAAAATCACATTTAAAATTATTTTTGGGCAATTTTTAAAATTTATTGTTGGAAATAAAACGGCATTGCCAAACATTGAAATTTGTTTATAAATGTGATGACATCCTTTCTACATAATTTAATTTGCATTTCATGTAAATTTGGTGGTACATATTTGTTTTACAAAATATGTAACTACATGAAATGACAATTTTTTTTTAACAATTTGTACATATAAATTAAAAATGTGATAAGTGTGTTTTTACAAAATTATAAAAAAATGCTATGTGCGGGTGTACGGGACGTGGCACTGTAGTCGCCAGCTGCACAGACGATGTAGTGGGAGGGGGACCAGCTGGCTGTTTCGACGCCTACGGGAGAAAAGGGGTAGGGAGAGGGAAAAGTGGTGTAAATGTAGGGAGAAATTGTAGGTAAAGGGAGAAACGGATCGAAGCAAGAGGAAGAAGGGAGGTAGAGCGGAGTGGTAACCTGCGCCTTGATAAAGGCGTTTCAACACATTGCATAGGTTCTTCAGGGTGGACAGGCCAGAGGAGAGAAGAAGTCCAACTTGCAGGAGGCAGGGCAGGGCACGCGATAGAAGAAAGTCCCAGTAGTAGTTGGATCGGGGAGGCGGGCAGGTGAAGATGTCGACTAGATGACGGATGCTGGAACTCTACTGCTCCAGAGCTTTCAGGGCTCTATTTAAAGGGGAAACAGCGGGTCTTTGCCTTTTGTCTCCCCGGAATTCCAGGAACTGAGATCCTGGAATCGGACCGGGCAAATGATTTGAACGCGACGGCGACCGTGCGTCTTATAATCTTGTCACATCTCTCCTACATGCTACGCTCCCTTGATATTTATACATAGTTGAATACATTATTGAGAATGTAAGCTCAGAAATCAACCATCCGGCCTTACTTTGCGAAATACGCATTCCGTAGAAAACAGCCAGAGCTTAAATACACTAAATATATGAAATTATGCTTTATATTTAACTTAAAATCGGTAGTTATATAGATATATTATTTCCATTATAATATCCAATTAGTAATTTTATATTCCGAGGAATTTTTAATATCTCCAAGGATATAATAAATTTTTAAACTTTAATACGTAATACTTTGTGAAACATAATTAATATACAAGATATTATTATTTGTTTTGTATTCATTATGGGTTTTTATAAACATCTACTAGAAATCAATGCTTATAACATGTGTGCATTTAATTATTAAAATAAATATTTGAAAAAAAATTTAGAGGTTTTTTTATTATCAAATATCATCAAAAAAAAATCCTGATTTTTATCATTTCGTTAATTAACATAAATTATTGTAACGCAAAATAAGTAGTGTGCGCGGTAAAAGTCAATTAATAGTCCGTATTACTTGGTTGAACCGTTTATTTACAGTACATTTCACAACGGTTACAATTTTCAGCCCTTGTTCCCTCTACAGCAGGACTTCCCAACCAGGGACCAGGGGGGCGTAGAGAAATGTCAGGGGGGGGCGTAATAGGTTTTAACCACAGCTCTAGCAAAGACTGAACCCAGAATCGACCAACTGGTACAGAGCATGCAAGCTCAAGTATCTCATCAGTACTTTAAAAGTTTTTATTTATTTGTTCTAAAATTACTTTGAAAGTCGTTAGTCATTATCTAATTATAAAAATATAATTTAAATAATAATAGAATAATATGTAAAATTAAGAAAACTAAGAAATGTAAATGTGAAAGTAATTAATGATTAAAAAAGTGTACCTACTCTTCTATTAAAGATCGATAATAAATAGAGTCTGTCAAATAAGAGTAGAAAAAATAAAAACTGGAACTACGAAATTTGTAGGCTGGCAACACCAATTTACCTGTCAAAACAAACATTTAACACGTTAAATATCGGTCTCGCCGGCCCCCGGTTGCCAATCTATGTATCTGAGCAGTTAACATTTCGGGCGAAACAGATTTGGTATAAAACTCGCCAATTTGCAAGAGCGAGACAATATCAATTTGCTTGGATCCAACAGGGACGTATATACCTACGGAGAGAGACAGGATCAGGCGCAATTCTTATATCCGATGAAAACAAGCTGGCTTCCCTATGATTATCTCAAACACAATATACCTACTGCCGACAACGAGTACAAGATGAAGGTTCTATTTTTACTATTACTACTTCTACTACTTATTACTAATGCCGACAACGATTACAAGATGAAGGTGCTATTATTATTATTGCTACTACTACTACTTATTACTACTGCTGACTGACAATGATTACAAGATGAAGGTTCTATTATTATTATTACTACTACTGCCGACAACGATTACAAGATGAAGGTTCCTGCCGACGATTACAAGATGAAGGTTACTGCTGACAAAGATTACAAGATGAAGGTTCTATTACTATTATTACTACTACTACTGCCGACAAAGATTACAAGATGAAGGTTCTATTATTATTATTTTTACTGCTGACAAAGATTACAAGATGAAGGTTCTATTACTATTATTACTACTACTTATTACTACTGCCGACAAAGATTACAAGATGAAGGTTCTTTTTTTTTTTTTTTTTATTTATTTAGGAGAAAATACAGATACAGATATTAATTGGCAAGAATATACAAAACATCAACTAGAGAATTCACCTGCATCCAAACTATTTCTCACGAATTGACTTAAACAGCAGTTAAAAACATATACAAATATTTTGTCTTATAAATTGGGGAAAAAATATATAAGTAGGTACATAAGAATATTATTTTACAAATAGAGATATGAAATAAATGCGCAATATCCTTATAAGAATTTACAAATTATTTTTGAAACAAAAAAATATAAATATAGATAAACAATGTTATACAGAAATTTAAAAAAAATATATATATATAAACGAATGTATGTCTAAGTTGTTTACTTTGAACTTTGTAGGAAAACAGCCTTCATTTTTCTACTAAAAGTACTGCGTGTATCAAAAAATAAGTCAGAATCCTTGAGCTTTTGATTCTGATTAAGTGATTCGCACATTCTTCTGATTGGGTCCCTGACACCAGCATTTGTACGCGTCCGGCTAATGTGGAATAAGTCGTTAAGTCTTGTTACTCTGGGTGGTACTTTAAAGTTTATTAATTTCAGTAAGTTGGGACAGTCAATAACGTTGTTACAGATTTTATATAGAGTCATGAGATCAAGGTACGTTCGTCGGTTAGATAGCGTGGAGACGTTATAACTCGAAAGCATATTTATGTACCCGCGTTTAGGTGCGCTCATTCTGTAATTGAGGCACTGCAGAAATTTCTTTTGAATACTTTCAATGTTTTCTTTATAGATACCGTAAAGTGGATTCCATATGGAGGTGCAGTATTCAAGTTGAGAACGGACCAGCGTGTAGTAAAGAAGAAGATATGTTTCAGGTTTTCGAAATTCACGGCTGTTTCTGATGACAAATCCTAGCATGCAGTAAGCTTTATTCACAATATTATCAATATGCGCATCGAAATGGAGTTTGGAATCAAAAAGTACGCCTAGATCTCTTATACAGTAAACGCGCTCGAGTAAATAGTTACCAATACAATAATTCTGTATGATGGCGTTATGATTTTTAGTAAAACTTATTTGTTGTAACTAAGGTAAATTTTGTTTTCATTGCAAAATGCTTCGAACCTTACTAAGTCGCTTTGGATTAGCAGACAATCGTTTAAATTCCTAACAATGGCAAATATTTTTATGTCATCGGCGTACAAAAGAAATAAACAATGCAAGAAACATTTAGTAACAGTGTTAATAAAGAGTATAAACAACAGCGGACCCAGGATTGACCCCTGTGGCACGCCAGAGGTAACTGGCTCCCATGTAGAAGTGTGTCCTCGCAACGATACGGCTTGTTGTCTTTTTGTTAAATATGAGACAAACCAACGTAGTAAATTTCCTCTAATTCCGTTGTACATAATTTTTTTAATAAGAATAAGGTGGTCAACCTTGTCAAAAGCTTTTTTAAAATCGCAGTATATTGCATCTACCTGGTGGCCTCGATCCATGCTGTTGAACAAGAAGTTTGAGTAAAGAAGTAAATTACTCATGGTAGATTTGCCTTTTACAAACCCATGTTGTTGTTCCGTAATTATGGAGGCAAGCTGGGGATATATATGGTCATGGACAAGTCTTTCCAAGAGTTTAGGGATCACCGAGAGAATGGATATTGGCCTATAGTTTTCTACTTTTTGCCGTGAGTCGCCCTTGTGGACCGGTATAATATAGGCCAACTTCCACCTATCAGGGAAAACCCCGTCACTCAGGCATTTGTTAAATATTATGGTAAGTGGAACATATAGTGACGAAGCAGCAGATCTGAGGAAAAATGCCGGTATTCCGTCATGACCTGCACCCTTGTTTATATCTAGCGACATTAAACTCGAGAGCACTTCTTGTTCCGTTAATTCAATGGTGTGAATGTGCGCAAGTTCAGAGTCGCAAACGGCTTCAAGTTGGTCGATGTTAATCATGTCGTTGACAGAGGAGGGTTCGAATGTTGATTTAAAGAATTCAGAGAACATATTACAAATTTCCTGGGCATCGTTAGATTTGCGACCTTCGAAGGACATAGTAGCAGGGTATCCATCAGACGATTTTAATGAGGATATGTATGACCAAAAACTTTTAATATTATTTTGCAATGAACTTTCGATGTTGTCGAAAAATAACTTTCGAGAATCACTAGCCAGTCTTTTGTATGTAGCACGTAAGAAGGAAAATTCACGATAGTCAGAAAGACCTTTATATGTCTTCCATTTGTGCCAGACTTTATCTTTTTTCCGTGATAACCTAATAAGTTCGGGAGTAAACCATATGGGAAATTTGTCATTTCGTCGTGCCAATAATGGAATGGACTTATCAATTATATTATTTATTTTTAAATAGAATCGATCTACTGCTTCTTCGGCTGATAAACTTGCGGTTTCAGATAACCAATCAATACAATTAATGTCATTATTAATCTGAGTATAATCTGCTTTCCTGAAATTGCGCCTACGCTCTTTTTTGTTTTTGATTTTTGGTTGAGTTTCGGATGATATATCAAATTCAAGGGCTGGGTGGTGTCTGTCTTCTGAGAGCAGAGGGTCATTGCTGCGTGTAACATTTGTTTCGCGACTGTAGAATATGAGGTCTAAGTATTTTTCATTATGGTTAGGTATGCAATTATATTGGAGCAAGTTCATCAATGACATTGTTTGCAGCAAAGTTTGCGATGCAGCCGTGTTTGAAGAGGCGAGACCTTGACTGCAGCCTTCGGAAAAAGACCAAGTAAGAGTAGGTTGATTCATATCTCCAAGTACACAAAACATATTATTTGGTTCAGATGAAAATACAGATTCTAGGTTTTTGGAGAAAATATCATAAAACGTTGGTGGCGAGACAGGAGGTATGTATACTGCACATATGATGAGATTGGAAGACCTTACCGGAATAGATAGGAAGATTTGTTCGATTTGGCTGGTTTCCCAGTCATCGAGCCGGGATGCTGCGAGCTCCTTGCGCACTGCTACCAGTACACCGCCTCCGTCCATCTTACCAGTAAGAGTACGGTCCCTATCTCGTCGGAACACCGTGTAGCGCGAATCTATTAATTCAGCCGTATTTATACTTGCTACAAGCCATGTTTCAACTAGAACTATAACATCATAGTTATTTGATAAAATATTCATAAGTAGTTTCTGAGTTTTAGTTCTAATACCACCACAGTTCTGGTAATAAACAGATATAGATGATGATATCATTTCAATAGAGTAATAGTGTATATCGATATATTCCACATTCGCGGGAGCGGTACTTTAAGTAGAACATACAAAGCATCAAAATTATATATGAAACATAGATAACTTATTAGATTAATTAGTATATAATAATAAATCAACAATATAAGATGTGAATGGATATGGTACAGAATGTTGAGAGAAAGCGGGCATCGATAAGACCAGTAACAGATTTGTAATAGTAGTAGTCACATCTTTTGAAGATCTCCCTCACGACGAATGGTAAACACCCTAGAGAGATCATCCTTCTTCGCCATGATACTTCCGTTCCTCACCCATGTGTACTTATAGCCGTTAGCTTTTCCGGCGGCACGTGTTTTTGCAAAAAGTATTTTATTTTTTAAGGTCAGGTGCTCGTTAACATAGAAATTTGTGGCGGGAACACCAAGTCCTAGTTGCTCCGTGGTGAGGCCGCGACGAGTCCTTACTGCAGCGATGACGTCATCACGGAGGCGCTTTGTCGAGAGCTGCACGACGATGTTGCGTGGTCGGTTGGAGGGCGAAGAGTGACCGCGAGCGACGCGATGCACCGACACAATACTGCTACTCGGAAGCGGCACATTGACAGTTGATCCCATTTTGTCCAATAAGGTCATCAGATTCTCACCCTTGACCTCGGGTATGCCGTGAATGTCTATGTTACACCCTCTGCTTCGTTGTTCCATTTCGTCCTGAGCGTCTCGGAGTGATTCGATTTCTTGTCTAAGGTTAACATTTTCCTCCTGGAGAACACTCATTTTATCTTCCAATTTCTTGTTATTAGTTAGTACCATCTCTATATTTTTGATAAGATCGTCATATTTAGAACTGATAAACTCCAGTGATTTCTTTGTTTCTGAGTTTTCCCTTTCTAGTTTTTTGTAAATATTAGTTTCAAATTCATTCATGCCTTTTCTAAAATCTTCTAAAGTCAGCTGCGTTGTGTGTGAGTCAGGAGAGGGCGAAACCGGGATAGCTGCGAACTTCTTAGTTTTATCCGTGTTGCTGCGGGTAGATGCCATTTCGTCAGCTTATATCTATAATCCGAGTAATGCACTTTCACTGCCTTGCTACTAAAGTAGCATTAGACTTTTGAACTACGATTTGACTTTTGCTGCAGAGTGTAAACTAAGAAAAAATAGCACTTGCACTCGCTTATTTTCAACCAGAAAATGACGAAAGGTGGAGGGATTCTGTCCCTGTACAAACAGCAACTTATTTGAAAAGTTAATAGTTTTTAAAACTTATTATTTTGTTATTTTTTCGGGAGCAAATGTAGCAGACAGCTGTCACTTTGAAGTATTATTGTTGTATTGATTGTTCTATTATTATTATTGCTACTACTACCACTTATTACTACTGCAGACAACGACTACAAGATGAAGGTTCTTTTATTATTATTGCCATTATTATATCCTGTGATTATCCACATTCAGTCATTCTGTCATCAAAATCGTATAGTAGTGAAATTTCCATTATATCCTGTGATTATCCACATTCAGTCACTCAGTCATCAAAATCGTATAGTAGTGAAATTTCCATTGCATCCCATCTCACCTGAATAATCATGATTCAATTACCTCCTGATATTTACAATGACACAGATGTAACGTGCAACACGTATGTGATTGACGATTTCAACAAATTAAATAATTTCAGTTGGGCGTCTTATAATTTAAAGATTATCCATCAGAATATCAGAAGTATGTCAAACCTTGATGATTTTCTGTTATTTCTAGATCAATTCAATCATACTTTTGATGTTTTAATTTTATCAGAGTGTTGGATCAATAAAAACTACACATCTAAAATAATACAAACTTGCACGGAATATCACTCAATAAAAAATATAAATAAATCTAGCGGGATTGTTGTCTACATCAAAGACGGCATACAAGCACAAGTCGAAGAAATTATATTATCACAAGGTAACTGCCTTAGAATTGTTCTGAACAATAATTTATGTATTTTTGCTATTTATAGATCACCTTCTTTCCAGAGCATAGATTCTTTTTTGAATTCACTCCAAGCTGTTATTAGCAATTTCAATAAATTTGAACGTCAAATCATTATAGGTGACCTTAATATTAACACCTTATCTCCATTTCACAACCAATTCAACGACTACATATGCCTGCTCACAGAAAACGGATTCATATTGACAATCAATACACCAACTCGAGAACAAGGCTCGAACAAATCCTGTTTGGATCACATCAACGTAAAAAATATTAACTTCACTGACTCATTCGTTATCCACACGTCAATTTCCGACCACTATACGACAGCCCTGTGCTTTAAAGATAAACCGCCCCCCCCTGCTAAAATCAAGTACGTCCCTCGATTAAACTTTAACAATTTAATTGAGGACTTGCATTTAGAAAACTGGCAAAAAGTATTTGATCAAATTGACACTGACATTGCGATGAAAGAATTCATTTGTATTCTACATACATACATATCTAAACATACAAGTAACAAACACATATCGAACAGCCAGTTTAAACTTACGCCCTGGATCTCTCCCGGCCTTGTAAAATCGATTCGCAAAAGAAACCAACTCCACAAAAGGGCCAAAAAGTTTCCAGATAATATTTTAGTACAAACTCACTACAAGAAATATAGGAACTTATGCAAAAAGATTATTAAATTTACAAAGGAAAATTACTTTAAAACGTTCATTTACGAAAATTCTTATTCTCCATAACGTATGTGGGTAGCATTTCGTAATATTAGTAAAACAAAAATAAACAGGTATTCCGAAATTAAATCGTTAGATATCGGTAACGTAAACTCCTCTAATCCTAAAAATATGGCGAATTTTGCTAATAAATACTTCACATCGGTGGGAACCACACTTGCCAAAAAAATTCTCGATAAATGCAATAAAACAGAAATCGATCTTGCCAAGTTGGTCACCTCTAACATCGTCCATAAAATAGACAATATACAAACATCGACGAATGAAGTCTTGGAAATAATTGACGACCTAAAGCCATCTAACGCTTGTGGACCAGACCAAGTCTCGACTAATCTGCTTAAAGTAACTAAGTAATTCATAGCATCTCCGATAGCGTTCATTTCCAAGTCTCAAATCAGGAATTTTCCCTAACCATCTAAAACATTCAGTTGTATTACTACACAAAAATGGAGATAAATCTGCGATTCAAAATTACTGGCCGATATCCTTGTAGTCCAGTAAAGGAAGGAGTTGTAGAGTGTGTGAGCAGGAACCTAAGCGATTCTTTCAGGACTTGTTTAGGGTTCTTAGGGTGTGAACATATTAAAAGTCCTGACGTCTAGGTGGCGAGCTAGGGGGGGGGGGGGGGGGGGGGGGGGGGGGGGGGGGGGGGGAAGGTCCCGATTTTCGGGTTTCCGTTTATATCTCAAAAACGGTGCGTCGCAGAGGAAAACTTTTTTAGAATAAGTAAAAGCTCATAAAATTATCTACAACTTTTATTACATACGTAATTTTGGAAATCCAAGCCGTTTTTGAGTTATACGCTCCACAAATGTTAATATTTTCGAAAAAAATCATTTTTCCTCACATTTTTCATCAAACATTCCTTCATATCGTCTAAAATATTCATCTAAGAAAGAAATTTATTTGAAAAAAGTTGTAGATAATTTAATTATCTTTTAGAATATATATACATATCTAAATAAATCTCCAACCAGTAAATATTTACAGCAATTTTAAGTTTTTTCGTAAAATGTCATCATTTTCAGAAAAAGCTGTTTTTTCTTTCCAAAATGTTAAGATGGGTTTTTTCTTCATGGGAAATTCCTTTTTAATTTTTGCACGCAAGAAAGCAGGTAAGTTGTTCTTGAACAGATTAGTGGAATTCATTTTATAATCATTATTATTGTGATGGATGATTAGGTTAGTCGTCGGAGATGCTACAATAACGTGCTACGATGCTGTTCGAGTTGGTGAAAAGGCAATGAATGCGATAGTGGGCTTGACATTCTCAGACATCAAGTTGTCCCGCAAAGATCGGGCATTCCCAATGTCTTCTGTCAGCTCGTCGATAAAAATTCACGATGAAAAGGTTGCAGTTGACCCAACATTGCTGTTTCAGCGGATGTGTATAAGCAAACGATCAGATGAGGATTTGATGAAATTCTTTGAGTATGAGTTGGCCCCATTTCCCTTGGCACTGTTCAATGAAAGTGGGATGCGAAAGACAACTAAATCTGTTCTGTATAGCTTATTCGAGCCTACCAAAAAAACTGTTCTACTGTCTCAGATGAACATAGTTGTGGACGGAGGATTTCTACTATACAGAGTAATTTGACAAAAAGATGCCTCCGTTGCCGCAATTTGTGATCGTTATATCACTTATGTCAACCACCACTATCCTGAAATGACTCGCACTGTGGTATTTGATGGGTACGCAAATCCAGTCAATAGTACGAAATCACAAGAACAGATGCGACGATACAGACTGAGAAGGTCAGCCAACATTAATTTGACATGGAACAAATCAATACCCGTTAAACAGGAAGATTTTTTATCCAATCCTACCAACAAAAGTAACTTCATCTCGTTACTACAGACAAAGTTCAGCAGTTAGCTCACCACCTAGACGTCAGGACTTTTAGTATGTTCACACCCTAAGAACCCTAAACAAGTCCTGAAAGAATCGCTTAGGTTCCTGCTCACGCACTCTACACCTCCTTTTGGACCATTCGTTTACTGGACTATTGGTCAATTCAGTCTCAAAAATTATAGAGAAAATTGTCAAAAATCGTCTTAGCTTTTATCTTGAAGATAATAATATTCTTTCTGAGAGACAATATGGCTTCCGGCCGGGTTTAGGTACTGAAAATGCCATTGGCAATCTGACTAAAGTAATTTCTAATAACATCGATCGAGGAATCAAAAGCATCGCGATCTTCCTGGATCTGGCTAAAGCTTTTGATACCATCTCGCACAAAATCCTTTTGAAAAAATTACAGCTAATCGGTATACAGGGGCAGTTACTTAAATGGTTAGGAATCTATCTAGAAAATCGGAGCCAAAGAGTTATTATTAGTGGTACTCTAAGCGATCCAGCCAATATCGAATTTGGTGTACCACAAGGAAGTACTTTAGGACCGATATTGTTTAATATCTATATCAATGACCTTTGCAACAGTAACCTTGCCGATCATATTATCACTTTTGCTGACGATACGGTCTTAATATTTGAGGGCAAAAACTGGTATGAAGCGCATAGAAAAGCAGAAATTGGAATAAACAATGTCAAACATTGGCTAGACTACAATCTTCTTACTCTTAACACGGATAAGACAAAATTTATACGTTTTAGTGCAACACAAGCGGGTCAACCAAAGGTAATACTAAATATTACTATTCACATTTGCAATGAACCGAACACTTGTACTTGCAATAATCTAGAATGCGTGGATAGTTTAAAATATCTAGGGATCACCATAGATAAATATCTGAGATGGGACGAACACATTAACGCAACTGCCTCAAAAGTCAGAAAACTTACACACCTTTTTATAACCATCAGAAATATTCTCTCTGTTAAAGATATGAAATCTATATACTCTGCCATGTGTAATTCTTTACTCGAATATGCATCCCTAGGATGGGGTGGATGTGCCAAAACAATATTAGACTCACTGGCTAAAGCTCAAAAATCAATACTAAGAGTCATCCTCAAAAAACCATTCAGGTACCCTAGAGATGCATTATTCACGGAATTAAAAGTACTTGATGTTAGACAATTATATTATATATTAGAAAGATTATATTATGTATAGGTATGCTCAAAAACAACGTCAACACTTCCCTTCCATTGACCACCTTCACGACACTCGACTTTCAAGGAACAATCCAATAGTCCCAATAAAAATCACGACGTCCCTCGGCCAACGGCAATTTTCGTACTTAGGGCCTAAGTTATTTAATATCATTCCTAATGATTGGAAAACTAAAAGTGCAAATGTTTTGCGCAAATTGATCAACGACTGGCTCCTTGATTTAGGGAGGATCAAAAGTGAAGATATTTTTTTTTTTTTTTTTTTTTATTTTAGCATATAAAAAATAATGTACATTTAGATAATGTAATAATTTGCGTACATGTTCATGTTCTAATGTTAATACCACCCTTCCATAGAAGCATTAGCTTGTGTCTGGAAGAGTAGTGTACATTTTTTAATGCTATATGTTGACCAATAGATAGTCTCATCATATAAAATAAAACAAAATTAAAAATATATAAGAAAATAAAAAACAAAATAAAAAAATACACACTCACTCATATTTCCATTCATTACAAAAACACGTACTTATCATTTCAGAACACAATTGTCTATTCTTCTATCGATACCCTTCCCATTTTTCTACATTCAACACCTGCGGTGATCTTTTTTTTTTATTTTTTTATTATACAAAATTACGTAAACTATAATTTATACAAAATACTTACAAATATATTTATACAAAATTACGTACTATACGTAATATTACAAAAAAACGTACTTATCACTTTAGAACATAATTGTCTATTATTTTATCAATACCCTTCCCATTGTTCTACATTCAACTCCAGCGGTGATCTTTCTTTTTATTTTTACCATCTGGATTTTATTTACTTTACCGGTTTTATTTTATATCAAGTGCTCTAAGGGAAAATATCTTAGTAGGATGAAAAAATGAAGCAAGGAAAGGGATATAAATACAATTGGTTATCAATTTCCTTCTCATGTCACTATTTATACACTAACTTAAGACATATTTATATACAAATTGTTTTTGTTCATTTGCTGCTTCCTTTTCGAGTCACATTCTTTTTGAGTTTCTTTACCCGCTCGTAAAGTCGAGGGATACGTCACTCACATTAATTATAATTATTTTTTTGTAATCACGTTTAAACATCCACGTTAATTATAATACGGATTTTGTCATCACGCTAAGAATGTCTCGATTCTCAATTTTTGCAAGCGATTTAAATGACCAAACACTTATCTATTGTTAAACAAGCATTCAATACTAAATCTGTACTTTAAGACATTGTTTTTTCTCTTCGCTTATATTTTTTTCTTTATGAGTTCAAAATTGAAGTTATTAACTAAAGCTTCTAAGAGGAATTCAATCGTAACACTTGTTTCATTCAATAAATAATATGTTTATATAATTAATCAATGTAATATGAAATTATGATATGAACTAAATTTGTCAATTTGACTGGCCGTGAAATAAATTTTTACACACCAGATTTAAATGTCCGGGTTAAATTTTCCCCCCAAAAAGTAAAAAAAAAGAAGGAAAAATTAAACCCTTTCATACACTTCGCCAAATGATCATCTAGTGAATCCAAGCTATGCAATTGCACTATATGAGTATTATAAATACAAAACAATACAAGAACAACATGTCAACCTACTAGAGACCAAATGGGAATATAATTCACCGACTCCAGATATTTTCATATCAGAGGGTTCGGCTCTGTGGCATTTCTAATTGAACCTATAAATCCTACTGATCCCTCAATATAAATATTTAAAAAATCTTTTGTAATCCTACATGTATTTAAAATTACTGATTTTTGCATTTTTATATACAAATTCTTTGACAAATCTAATATGCTTAAATTTTGAATCAGATTCCTAGGTATAGTGGCCGAAATAACAAATGGTAATATTTTTATAGTCCGAGAATGCCAAATTATATAATAAAAATTGTTGTGTAATTTTCAAAAGGAGATGTAAGCTGAAAAAAAATTTACTATTTTTTGTATCTAATTTTCTATGTAGTCTTTTGTACTTTTTTGATTTTATATTCATTCTTCATTGTTTTTTTATTTTTATTTAATTTCCTATAAATATTTTATTTCTACGCGTTAAAATTATGTTACATGATAGGTGGTTCAGTTTCTAAATTTTAAAATTAATATAAGTAGATTGTTATTAGAACTGGCTAATAAATTCTGTCTAGCAGTCACTGGATTTCATTAAATTAATGTAGTATATATATATTTTTTTAACTTTATTTATTCTCATTTCTTTGTACATATAATGTATAATAGCAAATAGTATACATATAATATAACATAATATATAATAACAAATAGTATGAACAAGAAATGAAAACCCACTAAGGCACTGCCTGAGTGTGGGTAATAAACAAAATACTATATTTCCAAGTACCCAAAGTACCTAAATTATAAAATAGACTTAAAAAACGTATAAAATATAAAGTTAGTATTACATAGGTAGAATAAGTGAAAAAGGTTTTTTTTCAGCTATTATAAAAATATGGAAAAAACATACTGATTTTTATTTTTAGTTATTATAAAAAAATAAACAGAAAACATATTGTACTTCAGTTTAGAAAGTTACAGAAAGTGAGTTGTAGAAGGATGGATAAATTTATAGAAAAAGTGTTTCAATATCTACATTATTCAACCATAATTTTACCTCTTTTACATATTTTATCATTTGAGTTTGTAGTGGTAGAAGGTTAAATGAATGAGGACCAATGAAACTGCTATGTGTCTGCAATAATTTAGTATTGGTTTGTGGGGTGTAAAATATATTATTTATTCTTTTGCTCATTCTGTTTTCATTTATTTCGAAATTATTTTTGTTTTTAAATACATGTATATTTCAAAGTTTGTAATATAAATAATTTACGTATATTAAATATTTTAGTAAATGATGATACATACTTAAAATTATAGATTTTTCACAAAAAAACAAGTAATTATAACACGAGTGCGCTTTCTGTAGATCGCCACTTGAAAGTATAGGTACAAACGCTATAGTGTAGAAAAGAGACAAGAGCCGTGACCGTTTTCTGCAGATCAGGTAAACGTCATAAACAAAATGTTAGTTGTAATGACAAAATCGACCAGTTGTCTCTGGCTGTTTTCTGCTGAATATGAGTGCCGTGGGCGCTTTCTGCAGATTGTTAAACGGTGTTTTCGTGATCAGCAAATATTTGAGAAGGCGATTATTATGAATTTTTGTATGAATGGACGTTTCTCCGTTGGATTACAACAATATCTCATTTTTGCCAAAATTGTGGCCTGGCTGCTTTCTGCATAACTACGTTCAATTGTGAGTTTGCACATAGAGAGTAAATGTTACATAATTTGTGGGTTTGCACAATTTAAAAATGTGAACATAAAAATACAGGGTTGAACAGATTGGATTTTGTGCAAAATGATAAAAGATAGTTTCGCATAAAATAGGTGTACATAGTAAAATTGACTTTGCATGAATGTGATTTGTGCAAAGATGATGTTTTGTACTACTTTAAAAGGAGGTGTAGTTTCAGAGGTTCACAGTGGGATGACTTTTATGAAAATAACAAAGTGTATGTACACAAATCATGAGATTTTGCACAAAAATGGGTGCATAAATAGACATGGAAATGGCTTTGCATAAATTTGAATTTGCCAAAAAGGGTTGCAGGTATATGCAACAGACCAAGAAGGTTTTGCACAAATTACAATTTTATGCAAAGTAACAAAATAAGTAGTGTGTAAAGTAACAAATACAGTGGTACACAGAGGGGAAATAAGGGGTCAAGCTTTGTTTTTTTATCCCTTTGGAATTGCTTGACCCCGGCAGTCGATTTATTCATTAATTACACGAATTATTATTTTTATACCAAAATCACGTCCGGTACAGCGGGTACAAATAAATCCATACTGAATAATAAATACACAGGGATTTTAAGGGGCAACTTATTTTTAACCAATGGATTCCTGACATTATTTGGAGTAAACACGTAAATGAAATTTTGGTCTCCGGTGACATTTTTGATGTTTTCTGTTTGTTTTTTTTCCAACTACAAACATGGATTCATACGTCTCTCACCCCTGGATACACTGACCCCCAGTTTAATACCCACCCCGAATACCCTTTTCCTTCCCAGAACTACCTCTCATTCCTATCCTAAAAATATCCTCCACACAGCATCCCCAAGGATGACTGGCCCTGAGGGGAATTATTTTCCTCGGAGCCTCCTGTGTGTATATAAAATCAGAAGGTGTCAGGGTGAGGGATTGGGCGGTAACACGGCTGAGTGACCAGTGTGACATGTGAAAGTTTTTTTTTGTTTGATTTTGAAAAAAGTTTTGGAAAATAAAAAAGGCGTGGAAAAGTCACCGGAGGTCAAAATTTCATTTACATTTTTTTCTAGAATGTCAGGAATCACTGGTTAAAATAAGTCCCTGTATCACATAAAAAATATTTTTAAAACATATATTATCCTACATATAAATATTTATAATAACATTTTTTTTTACAAAGTACCTGTGTCATTAATTTTATGAACCTGAATAATAAAAAATATGATCAATCATTATCCACACATTTCTATTGCTTTTTATTTAGTTTATAAAAAAATTTGCATCATTATGATTAGGTACTGCAATCCGGTGTAATTTACAATCCGACCGGATCGAGCCGGATTTCAATGGATCCGGCCGGATTGATCAAATCGGGATAATTTTGCCTTTTCGTTCCAAAAGGAACCTGTTTATGAGATAATCTAGTGAGGCAGTTTATATGTGCTGGTAGCATGCTACGCGGTTGCATTTGGGTTCAATGCTTGTTTTGACAGAAATGGCATCCGTACAGGAATAGAATGTTAATTTTGTTCTGGAGGTGGAAAAAATGCATGATTATAAAATTATACGTTGTAGCGGATGGCTTACACATCCCTAGCGAAGTACGCACATCTCTATGGACGACGCCACGTGACCAATGCCCGCCGCGCAGCGGATTCTCAAATTTATTATCGCGAGTTTGAATTTGGGAACGAGTTGGATCACACTTGCCCGATGAGCGTAGAGACGATGGGAAGCCGGACTATGGAATTTCACGGGATCTTCGCGTAATGTAGCATATTATTAATTTAGCTTTCTTTTAATTATCTTGGTTTATCATCTTAATAATTTAATTATATTTTCTTATTTCTCATAAAATAAGATGGCGTCCAACATTTCTTCTTGAACTCTTAGTAGCTTCTCTTAACAATTCTTTCAAAATGTGATATTAACCTTGAATTTACGAAACCTTGGCTCTTCGAGCGAAGGCACGCCCTGTAGATTCCTTTTATCGGCTTAGTAATGACTCTAGTTTTTGTATTTTAATTAATAAATTATGTTTTGCAATTAAGAGTTTCATTGATATCTTTCATGTCTCGTGCTCTGGGTTCGTATAAATACCTACACATACATTTTATACATGTAATCACACATGGCATTTTAAGTAACGTTTAATCTTACATTACATTAATTAACCAACCTTCACGTCTTCTCTTATATTTTACAACGCTACCCACAATACGTAAGAAAGGATTTAGAGAAAAAGGCATGAATTAATGTTGAAAAAAATACTCCACGGCTGCACATCAAAAACTTATAATTTTTTGTTCACTATTTACCAATTTCAAACGTAAAAGATATTCAGTTTGACTTTAAAAATACCCTTAATGATAAGTTGGTAGAATATCAAAGGAATTTCTTTATACTCTGTGTTGTTTTTGTACTTACGCGCTGGTACATACAGTAAATAGAGAAGCATATTTTTCCTTGATGCATTTGCATAAAAATATGTTTTATTCTTTTGTTATTCGGCGGTAAATCATCTCTGCACATCCCTACAAGGTCACTTAGTTATATTTTATGTAACTAGGTAAAACCTAGGTAGGTTCCCTAAAGCGACTGCACATTGTATATAAGTTTGTCGGCGGGTTAACGTAAGTATCTCCATGAACAAAGGGCCTAATAATCTATTTTAATCATTTTCACACTCGTACATGGATTGTAAACATAATTCATTTATCAATTGAGCAAAAACCATGTTTATTTGCTTACATTTTGACAAAACACATTTGTTGAGTGGAATGAAACTGATGGCTGCCAAAATGCAACTTAAGTAGTAGCACTGCGTGGTGGGGGGCGGCTCAGCGTCGAACGACTCGCACGCACCACATATTAGTACCACCTACTCATGCAACGACTCGATTATTTTGCCAAATATTGGCATCACCGGATCTGGTGAACGTTTAGAATCCGGATTTAGAACCGAATCCGGATCGCAATCCCTAATCATGATATATTATCAGAAAGGAGGACTAACAAACTTAGAACAGATTTGAGAAATAACATAAACTAATATTTGAAATTTAATGATATAAATTTTTTACCAGACTAGCATATTAAAATACATCATTTTTATAAAATATTAATATTTGAATAAGTGTACAAAAAAATTTTAAGTTTTAACAGCACATGTTATTAATCTTATTGGTCACAATATGTACTTTCATAAATTCATTTTTTTGTATCAGAAACTTAGGTTATATTGAGGCAGATGGTTGTTGTAGTGATGTGTGGTGTTGTGGGGATGTGATGGCGTTGTGTTGTGGCGATGTGGTGTTATCAGAAGTCATGGTCCTCCGCGGTGAATGGTTTCCAGTTGCCCAGCTTGACAAGATCGATGGAGACGTCCCACAGTTTCTTGGCTGATTCGGCATCTTGGGCTTGTCGACTGGGGGTCTTGGTGACACAATCACTGTTAACAATATAACAATTTAGTTTTGTTAAATATTATTATCATTAATTTAGCACCAATCAATTCAAATTCATTGATTATAATGTACGTATCATTATATTATTAACCCTCAGGCGGCAGGAAGCATCGAAAGCAGTGGTTCTCAACCGGTGGTCCGCGAGATCTAAAATTTGGTCCACGAAACATTTATTCATTTACAAAAACCAAATTGAAAGATATCCAAAAGCTGATTTGTAACCCTTTTGGTTTTAATAATGGAGAGGTAGCTGAAGAAGTCCAAGAAGAGCACATTGAATTGCGAAATGATAGTAATTGCAAGGACGCGATTAACAGTTCATCATTATTGTACCTTGTGGTCCCTGTGAGAACAAATAAATGTAATAGTGGTCCCTGGTCAAAAAAAGGTAGGGAACCACTGATATTAAGCATAGGTTCTCAATGTGGGCGATAACGCCCCCTGTGGGCATTTCAGACTTTCAGGGGTGCAGTAGAAGACGATATATATATAGAAGAAGTAGATATTGACAGTACTATAATACAACTGTTAAGTATGTATAGTACTGTCAATCTGATACTCCTCCCTCTCTAAACATGAGAATTTCTCAATTAGGGAGGTATTGTTACCACTAATATTATATATATTGGTTAATTATATACAGAGATGTACTTTATTTCAAATAAATCCATTTCAAATGGAAATGCAAAATGGGTATTTTGCATTTTAAATGGTTTTTCTTTTCACCCATTTCCATTTTCATTTTAAATGCTTTTCTCAATGCATTTTCCATTTTTGCAACATTCTTCCTACTATATTCACTCTGTCGGTCCATTGGTCCTTAACCTCGATATGAGAAATATTTACGTCTGTCAAGTTGCTCCCTGGTAGGAGCCCTGCCAAGCAGACACTGTAATATTAAATTTTTGATGGAAGTTACTATTTTTTTACGCTGGCAACATTAGTCCCGCGTAAATTTTTTGCGGTTTCGTAATCTGTCAAACTTTTAATTAAAAATAAAGCAAAGCACATCATCCACTTGCGAAGAAAATGATAATGACATTGATGATGACGATGGTTTTTTTCCAAGAGATTTTCCTGATCTAGACGGAGATAATCATAGCTAGGATTATGAACTTCCTTCGCATGAGCGGTGCACTACACACACACTACATTTAGTGGCTGCTGTGGATACACAAAATATTGAAATTTCAACTTACAAGAAGATACGCAATGCTGCTTTGGGAAAATGTCAGGCATTTTGGAATAATTGTTCCAAGTCCCCAAAATCTTGCGAATTATTCTTGGAAATTACGGGCAAATCAGCATCATCGCCGTATGCCACTAGATGGAATTCGTATTACAATGCTGTTATGGATATTCTCGCAGTACAGGACAAAATAAACGATGCCATGAAAGCTCTGAAACTCACTATATTCAAAGACTTAGAGCAGACTTAGCCGACCTAAAAGAATATACAATATGCCTAAAACCTTTTGCAGATGCCATTCAAAGTCTACAGGGTGAAAAACAAACATACTATGGGGTACTCCTCCCTGAATTGCAGAGAATTAACAAAATTTTAATTTCGTTAAAATTAGAAAACCTTGTGTACTGTAGAGCTCTTTGTGAAAAATTGGAAGAAAGCATAACAAAACGATTTCAAAGATTTTTTATTCTAGATTCCAGTGCGAATGATGCAATTTGCGCTACAGTGTCGCATCCATTTTTTAAAATGAAGTGGACTCCTAAAGAACAAAAGGACAGAGTCCGTTCAGTATTTTTACTACAAATAAGAAAATTAAAAGAAAGTACCAAAAAATCTAATGTAACTTTACAAAGTGGAAATAATTGCCCTGTACAGGATGAATCCTATTTTTTTTCCAAGATAATGAAGATTCATCTGATTCTTCCGCAGCAACAGCAGGAACTCCGGATTTAGAAGCCTTGCAATACCTTTAAGACAAAATAACCCATTTTGAAATGTTGCATGACTACCCTACTGTTAGGCACATGTTCATCAAATGCAATACATACTTGTCTTCCAAGTTTAGTACCAGTTGAACGCCTCTTTTTATATGGATGTATGATCATGAAGCCGCATAGAAGAAAGATGAGTGAGATGAGAAGCATAGAAGAATGATGTTTTTGAGAAGCTTGGTCTTCTTAAATCTAATACCTAATGGCTAAGGTTATGTGACCAAGCCCACTAACTAGGTAAAGAAAGTTAAGATAATTTATGTATATATATATATATATATGTGTGTGTATTTAAAATACACCTACATAATATAGACAACATATGTGGTTTTCTAGTGCGCCTACTTTAATGGAGTTTTCTGAGACAATCTATAGTCAAATAATGGGTGCGCACTAGAAAACCTCATATTATATTGTCTCACTGTCCTGTATTTCTTTATTGTTCACAGGTGAATGTCCCCTCACTTGAGAGTTACTACACAAATGATGATGGCCCTAAGAAAAATTCCTTAAAAATTATATTATTCAGTTAATAATAGATACTATTATATTCCACTCAAATTCAAGATTTTTTTTACACAGTACTTATCAGTATCTATGATTTTTTTATTCCACAAGTTGACGGCCATTATTAAATAATAAAGTTGTTTTAAAATTCAATAATTGTTTTAATAGAAGGTTAAGGTTGGCCGTTAGTTTTTACTCTCGTTTGACCTGAGAAACCATTTTGCATTTTCAAATGGAAAAGTTTTGACCCATTTCCATTTTGCATTTCAAATGGTTTTGGGTACCCATTTTGCACATCTCTGATTATATATCATATGTATTGGTTAATAAATAAAAAAATTAAATATAAAAATTATGGGGCAGAGAGATTGCACATTTGGGGTAGGTAAAACAAATAATATAATGGGCCATACATTAATTATGTGAGCAGTTTTTTTTTTCAATTTAGACTCCCCCCTCCCCCCCTTGGTGAGATTAAGTGAGATTTGGTCTGACCCCTGAGGGGGGGCCCCTCCCCCTCACGTGAGATTTACACTACAGTCGTTAAAGGACTACAATTATTTTCATAAAGAATAAAAATAATACAATTTTCAGGTATACTATAGCGAATTTATTTAAATTTAATAAAATTAAAAGTAAAAACAGACAACAGAACCACCTTCCTTATTTTTTTACTCACTCCATGCACTTTCATTTACTATTTCTATTAAAATAATTGGACACAGACGTCCAAGTTTTTTGGTGGTGTAGGAAGGCAGTTATCAGAAGTATCTACATCCTCTTCGTGCATCCACTCCAGATTTTCGTCCATGATGCATAGAAGCTCTTCAGCGCGACGAGTGACCACACGCGTTGGTCGAACTCTGACTACAGATTCGCGCGGAATTGCATGCAGCACTGACCGGTGTTTCTGTAGCTTCTTCACACACGAAGCAATATGGTTTTATGACACATATTTTTTTTAACATTAGCTCCACTGAGGAGGCCCTGAGGAAAGTAATTTCCCTGTGGAGCAACACTTTACTCCACGTGATTCCCAAGCTCTCTCATAGTGGAGTAAAACCTTTTTCATGTTCATAATGCAGTTATGCAAGTTACCAAAAGCAAGATATAAAAAATCAACAGTGTGATTCACAGATGATTTTTAAATGTCCTTACTGCAACTATTCATATTCTCAAAAGGGATATCTAAGAAGTCACTTGCTGACTCATAGTGGAGAAAAACTTTTTAATGTTCCGATTTAATAAATTAATGTATTTCGAAACTATTCATGTACCTACTTAGAAATCTAAAATTCACATGTATACCCACAGTGGAGAAAAACCCTTTTCATGTCCTGACTGCAACTATTCTTCTTCTCGACAAAAATAACTAAACGGCATTTGCTGACTCACAGTGATGAAAAACCTTTTTCATGTCCCGACTGCGACTATTCATGCGCTACAAAACGGTGTCTAAAAATTGAACAGTGAACAAAAACCTTTTTCATGTCCTGACTGCAATTTTCACGTTGTATAAAGGAACTTCTTAGAAATCATTTGCTGTCTCACAGTGACATAAAACCATTTACATGTTTCTCCTGCGACAATTCATGTTCTACAAAGAGGCACCAAAAAATCACATGTTTACCCACAACAAGGGGATGTTTTAATTTTTTTCGCTTGTTTATCCACAGTGGGAAAAATAATTTTTCATGTCCCGCCTGCAATTATTCATGTGCTACAAAGGGATATCTACAAAGTCACATATTTACAGAGGAGAAAAACCTTTATCAATAAATTTTCGTTTGTGCTTGGTGATTAGGAAACATGCTTTGTCGATTAATGTATCTTTGTTCTTATTTAACAACGACAGCTTGAGAACTGCCCCGAACAACCAAAGCGATTTTACAGGTTCTAACAAGGGCGGATCCAGGGGGGGGGGGTCATGAGCCCCCCCTGGGCTGGGTCCAGGACCTAGGTGGACCACTAATTAAAATTGTTAAAAATGTTTTTATATATTTTTTGTATCTACTATTATCAAAATTACCTACCTACTTTTTACTTGTATCTATTATTATCAAAATTAAATTATAACTTCTTGTGACTTGACCATGACTATGTGACCCCCCCCCCCCCCCCCCCTGGCGCTACGTGACCCCCCCCCCCCCCCCTAAAGCTGGATCCGCCCTTGGGTTCTAAGAAATAAAAAAACAATTTACCCAAACATCGACATAGCCTTAAGAATGTGCGTATTGACGGCAATTAGCAATTGCAGTGGTGAGCGGAATTTTTCCTGTCTAAAGAGAGTGAAAAATTATCTTCGCTCGACCATGACATAAGAGATTAAATTCGTTAGCAATACTTAACTTTGAATCAAATTTTTGCTATCTTGATGACAACTTTGCAAAAAAAAATGTAGACGCTGAAATTTTTAATATTCTTAAACAATTTTCATTGAATGTGATTAGTAGATATCAATTTTTAAATAAATAATTGATAACTTCTATTTTTTATTTATCAAATATTAGGATCCCTGCTAATATTTTAACTGCGGAAGTGTGTACGGGTATATGTTATTTCTTTACACAAAAAACTACTAAACCGATTGGATGAAACTTGGTATGTAAAAAAAAAAAAAGGAGACTCAGATTTACACATTTTATACCAAAATTCCCAAGCCGCGTGGCGCAGCATTAGTTATTATATATTTAATGAATAAATTAAAATTCGAATTCTGTAGATAATATATTGAAAGACATTGGATAATTCATTGAACCATGAAAAACAATTAAGTGTCTCGGCCGTATGTGCTACCGGCTTCGGAATAGGTGAGTACTGGCGTTTTTATAATATTCCCTACGCATTAACAATATTAACTCTTAAATTTTTTTTTCGATTGACCTTCTACCTCTAGACCCCTAGAGCCGCCTCTGATAATACTAGCGAAATTTTATCAATTAAATACACAAAACAATGATTAATTTGAAATTTCAATTGAAATGTTTCAATTACACCAATTAGGAGAATTGTTTTGTTCTTGAATGATATGATCTCACTATAAATAAATTGGCTCAAACGGAACAAGGTACTACTTGTTTTTTTCATTAAAATAATTGACCACTTGTAGATCAGGATCACTTTGAACCCAAAAAAGAATTTATCCGTGGGATAGTAATTGCATACTTTCGAGTGATGTCAAGATGCAGAATAACAGAAAAGTATGCATGAGAATGGCGGTCTATCCTCTCTGTTCTTGCCAAGCTGTTTTAGTATGTTTAGTAGCTGACTCCTCTACCAACCTGTAATAGAGGCCGGTTTGTTGTGCGCACTTCTCGTCCACGGCGCAGTAGATGGTGGTCTGCGCACCCGACTCGGGCGACTTGAAAAACAGCCGCATGGGCGACATGAGCACCGTGATGCCTGTGAAGTACGAGTCCCCGAGGTGCCGCGTCAGCTCCGTGTTCACCGCGCCCGGGTGCAGCGAGTACACATTTACACCCTCTATATTGTTTTCCTGCAAACAATAATTTATTAACCATAAATTATTGGCGTAAATAAATAAATAAATAATATAAATAATTCTTATAGGTAAACTTTCGAAATGGCTGGACACGTTTAATATAAATATTTTTAGAAACAACTGTTTGATTCACCTTAATTACTATAAAAGACAACTATTTACATTCGAAATTTCAATCACGTAAAATGAAAATTTGCTTTCATCGTGAGATATCGGCCATTTACAATAAATTCTGTCATGTTGTTGGTATTCCTGATACTAAAGCATAATGAAGGGTTAGCTACCATTTAACATAATATGCGTAAAGTAAGCACTAGTTTAGTGCATACCTAATACATAGATTACATGATAAGAACTTGTTTTTCAAAATGTGCGTTATTTTGCATGAATGGTAAAATCGCACGAAGTGTATCTTATCTAGCCCTTCGTATAATATCAGGAATACCAAAACGACAGAAACTATTGTGCTTTTTTCTAAAAAATATTCTTATTAAGTGTGTTCAAGAAGCCGGTATTTCACCCGAAGTAAGGTAAAATTAAGCTTACTTACTTCGGGCATGCATACGCCCACGACACACTTCTATCAGTTTATGTCTTCAGTGAATATACTTCTTCTCAAGTCAGTTCCTCATTGCTGAGGATCATGACCCCTACTCCAATTTCCATGGTGTACATATGATGTATCCGCCCCTTGCGGCCCTACGCTGCATGGAGAGTGGAATGCCGAGGACACTGATATTCCTGACGCCTGTAATTGGTGACCTTCCTCTGTTTCTTCTGCCAAACACTTAGCCTCAGTCCTCAGTTTGGCGAGCAACATATCCAAAGTATCTTAAGATAGGTAGTAAGCAGTCAGTTGAAAGCCTGTTGTGGATGCATAGCTCTTCCAGGACGGACACACTGAGCATTTTTCTCCAGCACCACATTTTGAGGGAGTCTATTCGTTTTCTTTCACTGGCTCTAAATGTCCATGTTTCCACACCATACAGAAATAATGCCTCTTGGTGGTCTTTGCAATGCCTCTGTCACTCCATATTTTTTGCATTTTACTCATGGCTATGTGAATATTCTAATGAACTTATTTTACCTTTAATTTCCTGGCCAATTCTGTGGTGAAGAGAACGTTGGCGAGTTTGCTCTGGCCGTACGCAGTCCACGGGCTGTAGGATCTCTTTTCAAAGAACATGTCATTGAAGTCCATTACACCGGCTGGAAATAGATACGGTTTAATTATTTATTGCATGCTCATAGGACTTTTACAATGCTTGTCCAACGGATAATAAGGTAAATTGGGGGTGGGTAAATTAGTTGGTTAAACATTGCAAAAATAATACACAGTAGAAACGTGAAATTACAGAAATACATTTAAGTTTTTTTTTACATTAACTCCACACAGGAGGCCTTGAGGAAAATAATTTCCCTCAGAACCTATGTCATCTGGGATGCTGTGTGGAGGGTCTTTTTGAGGAGAGGAAGGAATGAACATTGGTCTTGAAGAGAACCATGTTGTAGGAAGGAGGAGTTGAAGAAGCCACCTTTTTTTTTTTTTTTTTACATGAGCTCCACACAGGAGGCCCTGAGGAAAATAATTTTCCTCAGGGCCTATGTCATCTTTGGGGATGCTGTGTGTAGGGTTTTTTTAAGGAAAGGAAGGAGAGGAGAGTTCTGGGAAGGAAAAGGGTTTAAGGGGTGGGTAGGAATCTGGGGTTCAGTATGTCCTGGTCATCCGCCTCCAAGACCTAGACAAACCTCACCCCATGAACCCGGGCACCCCTGCTAAATCACCAAACGTAGCGAACCACTTGGGGTGATCTGTGGCAGAGGTGTTGGTTATCCAATAAAGGTTCCCGGGGCGGCGGTACCCATTCCCGCCTCCCCACCTGTTCTCATGTGACAAATGTCAACCATGTACAAATGTTGGGCACGCGTTTGGCGTGTTTGTACATGACAAAAGGTCGTTGATGTGCAACAAAAACAAAGTCAGAGACAGAACCGATCCCTGTGGGACGCCAGCATTTATCGAGTGTGAGGAAGAGGTGAAACCATCAGCTACCGTCTGAATCGACCTCTCCCTCAGAAAGTCGGCAATCCACATAGACAAGGATGCGGGAAGTCCATAAGAAGGCAGTTTGTTGGCAAGTCCTCGGTGCCAAACCCGGTCAAAGGCCTTGGAAATGTCCAGTGCAACCGTTTGGGTCTCACCAAAACGTTCCAGGCTACATACATTAGATACATTCAGAACTAATTATTTTTGCTTTAATTTAGAAGAGAAAGGTGTTGAACATGTCTAAAAGGTCTGTGCAGTGAAACTCTCTTAACCCCTCAGGCCTTCAGAAGATCAAAATAATTCCACTTTGCAACAATATCAAAATAAATGGAATATTTCTGAACTTATCCGAAACTAAAAACTGTTTTTGAAAGGTGACAAAATAAGCTTTTAAATTCTATTATTAGAAAATGTAATTTTTTAAATATAAAATTATAATTTTTTTTAAATGGCTTGAATTACTGACTTACTTTCATGTAAAAATAATTAATAAAAAATTCCCAAAGTTTCATAAATTTTTTTCAAATTGTGATTCGAAATATAGGTTTCATAAATGTCGACATTTTACTTCTTTTGTGGCTAACTTTTATATTTGCATTTTAAAGCGTGGTGTTTTCTCTTTCTAACAATGTTTACATTGTATTTTTCACTACGATTTCTATGAGACCTATATGAATTGTTACAAAATAGCCTGATGGGTTAACTCATTTAGTAGTAATAAAAAATTCTCTCAAGGATAATTAAATAAAAAAATATATCATTTGTTTCAGAACTTCAAACTACGTCACGCGTTCGAAATTTCGAAAGCGGCCCTACGTGCTTTTTTTTCAAACATGAGTTAACCTTGAATGCATTTTCTGCGTACCGTGGTGTAGGGTACTGAAAAGTTTAGTACAGTGTGTAGGTACTGTAAGGTGTAGTAATGAAAAGTGTAGGTAAGTACTGTACTGTAAGGTATACTGAAAAGTGCAGTATTTATTTGCTATACAATGTATTCATCTAATACGACTCAGTAATAATCATAAAAAATAATGAAACCAGTAATTCAACAATTCACATTTTTTCTCACTTGCAACTCTGCTGCCCAAATCAGCTCCAGCCATACTATTAATTTATTTATAAAAATAACAAGGGGAACTGTGGCCAGGCAGAGAGAAAGCCATAGAGCAACATGCCATAATTTGTAGGATTGTTTAGAGATCAAAGAAACTGAAATAAAATATTCAGTTATATAAAATTTCATTACAACCTGAAGTGCAATTAGATGACATTGCAAATACATGGGTAAAAATGGCTTGGTGTATTTAATTGTGGATAATGTTACTATAAGTAGACTTAATATATTGCACAGATTTTTTTTTGCATTAACTCCACACAGGAGGCCCTGAGGAAAATAATTTCTCTCAGGGCCTATGTCATCTTTGAAGATGCTGTGTGGAGAGTCTTTTTGAGGAAAGGAAGGAGTGAACATGGGTCTTGAAGAGACCCATGTTGTAGGAGGGAGGAAACACAGAGGCCGGCAAATCATTCCACAGCCGAGCCATTGAACTCAAGAAAGAGTCATAGAAATGACCCTTTCTCATGTTACTGATGTCAACCGTGTACAAATGTTTGGCATGTTTCCCGACTATGCACCGGTACCGAGGGGATCAATGATGCTAGTTCCTCGGAGCATCTTACATTGTAATACCGGTAGAACAAGGACAGCATTCCCACCTGACACCTAAAGATTGCAGTCCGTCTGTTAAGATGGGAGAATTTATCAAACAAACCGCCCGCTTCTGCACTGGGTCGAGTTTATTTAGGTATTTTGGAGCTCCAGACCATGGGTGGCTGCCAAATTCAACCGTGGAGCGCACTTGCGATTTGTACAGGGTTAGCAGTTGTGTACTATTAAAGTATCTGCGGGCCCTTGAACCAATAGAAGTGTATTGTGGGCGTGCGTTAGTACCCAAAGTGAGCTCAAATCTTATTTCTAATAAAATAGACCAAACAATATCATACTGCGCTTCCGCCCTCTTTAGCCAACGTTTCAGACAGCGTCGCAGTATCTGTCATCAGATGTAATGATGGACACTGGAACGCTGTCTGAAACATTGGCTAAAGAAGGAGAAAGCGCAACACGGCATAATAATCCAAAAATTAATCAAAATAAATATTATATGCAATATCACATCTGCCCTGATAATGGACACAACGCTCTCTGAAATATAGGACATAATGCTGTCTGCAATATGATTTGGAATTTTTATTTTAAAAATTGTTAATGGTATAATAGACATCCTTAATTTATTAAGATTAATTACCTTTTTTTTAACAGGAGTTCCACACAGGAGGCCCTGAGGAAAATAATTTCCCTCAGGGCCTATATCATCTTTGGGGGTGCTGTGTGGAGGGTTTTTTTAAGGAAAGGAAGGAGAGGAGAGTTCTGGGAAGGAAAAGGGTTTAAGGGGGGGGGGTAGGAATCTGGGGTTCAGTATGTCCTGGTCATCCGCCTCCAAGACCTAGGCAAACTTTACCCCATGAACCCGGGCACCCCTGCTAAATCACCAAACATAGCGAACCACTTGGGGTGACCTATGGCAGAGGTGTTGGTTATCCAATAAAGGTTACCGGGACGGCGGTACCCATTCCCGCCTCCCAACATTCAAATCCATATAGCAACAAGAAAAATTTCATCTAAAAGTCTTTTTAATCTGCAGTTTTTTTTTTTTTACATGAGCTCCACACAGGAGGCCCTGAGGAAAATAATTTCCCTCAGGGCCTATGCCATCTTTGGGGATGCTGTGTGGAGGGTTTTTTTTAGGGAAAGGAAGGGGAGGAGAGTTCTGGGAAGGAAAGGGGTTTAAGGGGTGGGTAATCTTCAGTGGGTGGGGTTCAGTGTGTCCTGGCCATCCGCCTCCAAGACCTAGACAAACCTCACCCCATGAACCTGGGCACCCCTGCTAAATCACCAAACGTAGCGAACCACTTGGGGTGACCTATGGCAGAGGTGTTGGTTATCCAATAAAGGTTCCCGGGGCGGCGGTACACATTCCCGCCTCCCAAATTGAAGGCAATACGATTGGTCCCCTAACACCAATAGGAATCAATCCTTATCACAAGTCACTCTCTCGCGCTGCAACGAAGATCATTCAAGTCGTTCTATTTTAAACTGCCGGATAATACACTGTCTTGTAAATCGTACTTGTTCGCGCTCCACTTTCCTATACAATTGTTCATATTAAATTATGGTACGATATGTTGGAATGTAATTTGTATAAACCTGTAGTATTGTATCTACGATCTACCACTTATCATACACATAAAAATCTCCCCCAAACAGGCTATAATAATATATCTCAATGTTAGCAAAATCCTACTGTAAGGTAGGCGCGCTGTGGCACCACACTACAGGTACCAAATTTTATGATTCACGTTTCGATATACATAATTGTGATTTTTTTATTTATTTTATATATTTATTATAAAGAAAAAGACAGGAAAAAAATATTACAGAAAAAATAAAAATCAATGGGTGCTTTTACTTTGAAGTTAAAAAATAAAACTTATTTTTGACTGCCTTTTCAAATTGGATTTACAAATAAATAAAGTCTGTGAACGACTGAGATCTATTGTTGGTAGATTATATGAACTTTAATTCTATGTTCCAATATGCACACTTCGAATAATTTATTTATCATTAGCTGACTCTGTTATAAGATATATAACAATACTATCTCCGTACAGAGACACGCCCTTATATTCGCTCCTTTTTAAAAATTAAATAAGTAAACAATCTAAACGTTTTTGACAAAAAAAAACAGTGCTCACACATACGGAATTACACTAGCAGTGAAGTTGAGAAGTTTCAAGTTGTTTTAGAACGTCAGTGTTTACCTAAATCTGATTTTTATAATACTAAGTTTCTGTCATAACAATCATTTGACTACCACCGATCACTTAGTCCGAACTCTGTTGTCTGTGTGTGTTGTTTGACAGCTGAGTCTACGAACTCCGCCTACACAGCGCAGGGCCGCTAAACCTTTTTTCAAACCACACATCTCGAAGCAGTAAAAATGGATACCTGTGATACATACTCATTTATCACGGCAGCAAACAACATTATCAATTCTCTACATACCACCATAATGGATCCAACAAATAAGTTCACCAAAGAACAGATGGGGAAACTATCTCCAAAACTTTCGGAACTACTGGGCAACATAAGCCTTGTTGCAGCGAGAACAGGCTTTTTGGAAGGTGAACTTAAAACATTCCAACGCATCTCAGAAAACCAGCCGCTCCAGCCTCCGCCTCAGTCCCTGCCAAATGGGACACAAGTAGCCCAAATGTGCGAAGCAGCCGACGAGTTAGAAGAAAGAAAGGTGAGAGCAAAAAATTTAATCATCACAAATGTCCCCGAAAGTGTCATGGTGAATCAAATTGACCGGATTAAACAGGATAAAATGGAAGTTCTAAAAATTCTCAACAAAATCGATACCACACTTGTTGAAAACTCTGTCAACGTCTTCCGCATTGGCGCAGTAAAACCAAATAAAGTAAGACCTATGAAAGTAATCCTTAATGATCCGTTGATTGTATTAAACATATTGCGTAGAAAAAATATAGCTCTAACACACACTGATTGCAAAATCTATTCCGACCAAACCCCTCTACAAAGGCAATACCTAAATGATCTTAGACAAACCCTGGCTAACCGTACCCTGGAAGGCGAAGTCGGACTTACTATAAAGTTCATAAACAATAAGCCAGCAATAGTAAATGTCTCAAAAAACTAAAATCCACTATTGGATATGGCCTAACTAGCCAAAAACGCCGGACCAAATGCCCTGACGAAATCAAAATCTATTATCAAAATACACGAGGACTTCGTACAAAACTGCATGAGCTTAAAGTAACGGTACCTCTACACGGACATGATATATTCATCCTTACCGAAACATGGCTCGTTCCAGAAATAAAATCTCCTGAACTTGGTTTCACAAACCACAAGATATTTCGCCGTGACAGAAACCCAAAATCCAGTACCAAATCCAGAGGAGGCGGAGTTTTGATTGCAATCAAGGAAAATATATCCGTGAAAAAACTAAGCACGAAAAATACCTCATTGGAGCAACTATTTATACAAATTGTTACTCCCATGGAAAAAATCATCATTGGAACTGTATACATACCACCAAACTCCGACATCCAAACCTATAAGAAACATTGCGAAGACGTCGAATTTCTCATGTCAAAAAATCCTACATCGAAAATAATTATCGTCGGCGATTATAATCTTCCCAATTTGAAATGGAACTCTAGTGACAATGGTTATATTACTAACGAAAGTTCTAACGACCCAGCACGTGAAGTAATAGATATGATAAACTATTTAAATTTGCATCAACACAATTTTGTACCCAATATATGTGATCGCCTTCTAGATCTTGCCCTATCAAACAGCTCTAAACTGTGTGTTGAAATGTCAGACGATCAGCTCGTACCGGTGGATAATTATCACCCCCCCTTACACATTACAGTAAATATGTACACAAACAAACCACCACAGAAACAAACGACACTCAACTTCAAAAAAGCCGATTACGATTCTATTAACTACCAACTCACTAATACAGATTGGACTTTCTTGACTAATAACAGTGATAGCGAACAAATACTAGAAAAACTCTATGAAACATTTTCTGAATTTATAAAATCTCATGTCCCCTCATATACACCAAAACACAGAACATATCCAATTTGGTTCTCCACAGACCTTATACTCTTACTGAAACAAAAAAAACAGCTACACAAAATTTTTAAACTCACTCACCAAATCAACGACTACTCAAACTTCTCAGAAACAAGAAAGAAATGTAAAACACTATCTAAACTATGCTATAAAGCACACATCACCTCCGTTGAGAAAACTGCGCTAGGAACAAAAAATCTTTGGAATTTTGTTAAAAAATTAAACAATGAAAGTACAGACTACCCCCCCACAATGCATTATGATGGCAAAATAGCCAATAGCACCTTTGATATTGTTAATTTGTTTGCGGATCATTTCCAAAGTGTATACGAAGGTGAAATATCAGATAACAACGTACCATCGTACACATATCAAAACACAATAAATTTACAGAACTACACCATTACACAGGAATCATGCTTAAATAAAATCATTTCACTTGACCCTAACAAATCTGCAGGCCCAGATAACATCCCACCAATATTTTTCAAACAATGCGCATCTGCAATATCAGGTCCACTCACCACATTATTTAACCACCTACTTTCTTCTGGACATTTTCCAACCCGTTGGAAATCTAGTTATATTACCCCGATTCTCAAAAAAGGTGACGACTCAGACATTAAAAACTACCGTCCTATATGCATACAATCAGCGCTCCCGAAAATCTTTGAATCCCTTGTTCTTGATTTAATTTATCCATCAATATTAAAAGCAATTGATAAAAACCAACACGGATTTGTTTCTGGTAGGTCAACTGCTACCAACCTGATACTTTACCATAACTATATTATAGAATCTTTTACAAGAAAAAAACAAGTTGACAGTATCTACACAGATTTTTCAAAAGCTTTCGACAAAGTATCACATAAATTATTACTTGGTAAACTGTATGCCTTAGGACTGAGAGGCAAGTTGTTGGATTGGTTCTCAAGTTATTTATCTAACAGAATCTTATTTGTTAAAATTAAACATACTATATCTAAGTTATTATATGCAACTAGTGGTCTACCGCAAGGGAGTCATCTCGGTCCCATCCTTTTCTTAATATTCATAAATGATATCATAAGCTGTTTCAACGATGTAGAAGTTCTGCTTTTTGCCGATGACATCAAATTATACAAAGAAATATCCAATATAGGTGACTGCCTAATCCTACAGTCAAACATAGACAAATTACAAAATTGGTGTGTCACAAATAACTTATTCCTCAATATCGACAAATGTAAGACACTAACGTTTTGTCGAACAAAGACCCCACTATCTTTCAAGTACACAATAGATAACAACATATTAGAAAAAGTCAATGAAATTAGAGATCTTGGAGTTGTGTTTGACACGCAATTAAATTTTATAAATCACATACAACAAATAACTAACAAAGGCATGAAAACACTAGGATTTATAATCAGAACAATCAAAGACTTCAACTCGTTGGAAGTTATAAAAATCGTATATTTGTCACTCATACGCAGCTTGTTGGAATACAATTCCATTGTTTGGTCCCCTTATTATCAAATTCATATAAAAAATATCGAAAGAGTGCAGCACAAATTTTTAAGATTTATCAACTTCAAATTACACATACCTACTCAACACATTAACTATACATCCTTACTAAACACACTTAAATTGCATTCCCTAGAAAACAGAAGAAAAATAAATGACTTAACTTTTTTGTTTAAAATTATTCACTCTGAATTAGATTGTTGCGAACTCCTGCATCTCATCGATTTCAGGGTACCCAATCGAGCAACAAGGCAAAACATATTATTCTGCAACAATAATTCTGGAACGAACTACCACATACATGCACCTATTTCTAGACTTCACACATTAGGAAACAAATTCACCTCCAATATCGATATATTTAACACAAGTTTACCATTATTTAAGAAATACCTAAACGATACTTTTATGTAGAATATTTCGATATTTAAGGAGCATCACCTAGGGGCTAATGCGTATATTTGTGTATTTCTATATTTAACCACAATGTAATAACTAGTTACCGTTTTATTTTTATGTATCTTGCATTTTGTCATGTATTATTTACACATCACAATTAATTACTAACATACGAGTACCTACCTACTAGTTTATTTTCTACGCTGTTTACAACTTAAAAACTTTCTCTTTTATCGTAATGTTTTATCTTCCTTAATTTATCTGTATTACTTGTTATTTATTTATTTTTATAGTGTATATTTTGTTTTTAAAAAACCTGTCTCTGTATTACAAACTTGTAATGTAAAAGCCCATCAGGGCGTTGAAAATTAATAAATAAAAATAAATAAAATAAATAAAGATACAGAATTACAACTTGGCGACTTTCTTGGGTTCAATGAGTTCAAAATTGATTAGTTAAATTATTAGCTCATAAAATTTTATACAAACGAAGTCATAATGTTCCGTACTTTTACCAGAATCTCAAAATTCTCTCAGTAAGATCAATTCTGTGGTATAAAATTATATTTCTGCGTATGAATGGCCCCATATACATAAATAGACCGGACCACACTTATGCTGCGGCTACATTAGCGGGCTACGGCGAATATTCGCATTGTCGCGATGAGTGTGGCCGCGTAGATCGTAGCATCGCGTAGTAAACGGGCGACGACGAATGCCTATCGGGGCGCTGTCGGTAAACTGGCGCGCATCAAAGGGTTTTGTCGCGACAATATTCGCTTGCGTGGCTACACTGCCGATCGGCGTCACTTCAGTGCACTCTAGACTTTGAAGTGGGAGCGGGACGGGTGCTTGACGGACGGATGTGCGCGCCAACGCGACATGGATCTAATGTAGCCAAGAACATCGCGTATACCCGTTTACGATGTTTTTAGCACGCCAACGCGACACGAATCTTCGTCCGCTAATGTAGCCGCAGCATTACAATACTCGTTTTACGTTAAATGAAGGACTATTTTACTTAACTATGCAGTTAGATGTGTTAAAGCAGGGGTCTCCAAACTTTCCAACCTTAGGGCCATACTGATTACTCCAGTAAGTTCCTAGGGCCAAAACTGTTTTAATTTTCCAGCCATTATAATTCATGGTTCATGGGGTGAGGTCTTGGTGGCGGATGCGTCTGCCCACCTGCTGCGTGGCATGCCGGATCGAGAAAGACTGGGTGAGGGAGGCCTTTTGATGTTTTCAGCCAGACTATCTCGATCCATCGCCTTGCACCGCAGTTGAAGGGATGGATTCATACTTCCGTCACTCCTGGACACACTAACCCCCAGATTCCTACCCACTCCTCATACCCTTTTCTTCCCAGAACTTCCTATCCTTCCCTTCCTTAAAAAGACCCTCCACACAGCATCCCTAAGATGACATAGGCCCTGAGGGAAAATATTTTCCTCAGGGCCTCCTGTATGGGGATAATGAAAAAAAACATACACTTGCTAAATTCGCTAGTTCAATTACTATTGCTTTGTACTGTATTTTCACGACCACAACCCTTGACGACATCTGGTGGCTAAACGTGGAAATAGTTAGTGCCCTCTATCCATGGCTAACAGATAATGCTAGTAGTACTTTTTCGCGAATAAGGGAACGTACCCATACTACGTGACAAGGGGGGGGGGTCTTCAAAATGTCACGCTCCATACAAACGAGCGGCGGGTTGCTTAGGATTTTGGTCACCGGGGGGGGGGGGGGGGGTTAAAAATTGCAAAAAGTTGGTCACGTAGTATGGGTACGTTACCTAATCTCGTTGGTTCGACATTATACTTGTCATTAACTTTACCTAGCTAGTAAATAAAACCGAGTTACTATCATTCTGTGTTACTATGATTTTATCCAACTTATCACAACAATAAGCCATTAGATGTCGCGGGCCTGATTGATGACACTGGTCATCAGCTGTCCCGGGCCGGATTGACGACACTGGCGGGCCGGACTTGGCCCGCGGGCCGTAGTTTGGAGACCCCTGGGTTAGAGTCTAATAGAGCTACTATTTCAACTTAATATTTGGTTTTACATTACACATCTGTACATTTTTTAATTTCGGCAGGTAACATATTTAAGCAATTAGGTATCATGTAGTCCAGCATTCTTTGTCCATATTTTTTTAAATGCTTAGGTACGATTAGTCCTTCATTTAACGTAAAACGAGTATTGTAAGTGTGGTCCGGTCTATTTATGTATATGGGGCCATTCATACGCAGAAATATAATTTTATACCACAGAATTGATCTTACTGAGAGAATTTTGAGATTTTGGTAAAAGTACGGAACATTATGACTTCGTTTGTATAAAATTTTATGAGCTAATAATTTAACTAATCAATTTTGAACTCATTGAACCCAAGAAAGTCCCCAAGTTGTAATTCTGTATCTTATAACAGAGTCAGCTAATGATAAATAAATTATTCGAAGTGTGCATATTGGAACATAGAATTAAAGTTCATATAATCTACCAACAATAGATCTCAGTCGTTCACAGACTTTATTTATTTGTAAATCCAATTTGAAAAGGCAGTCAATAATAATAACACCTAAATAAACATATTCTTTAACCAGTTCAATATTTTCACATGTACATGTACACAATGCAGGGATACCAACATAATTCACAAACATTTTATAGCATTGTTGGGTTTTGCCATAGCACGAATTTAATACAGAAATGCCCTTTTAAAAGTTTCCCTGGTTTCGGCACCATAAACGTAAGGTAGGCGCGCTGTGGCACCACTTAACAGAGAGTTAGAGCACGCATCTACCCTATGCGTGCAATGCCTGTGGATCTCGATGTGGTATGTCTGCACAAACCAAAAAGCACGGTACTTTACGAAGGTACTCACGGTAGGTTCAGGTACATTGGGATTCTTCATGCCGACACTTGCATATTTCAATTATGATCGCAGGCAGTCGTTATTTTTTGTTACGATTCAGTCAGATGGTTTAGAACGACAATCACGGTAAGAAAAATCACATTAGCAAATGGCGATAAGGCAGCGATGAAGTAATTTGCATAATGTAATGTTATCAATGAGAATGGTTGAACTTCCCATACTAGAATGGCTGATTGGTGTCGGCGGACAGTGCTCGTATATAAAGGTATAGTTGTAGAATAATGTAGGTATAGTTAGGTATAGTTAGATACCCAATGTGCAAATTAAAACATAAGTTTGAATTCTTGCCGTACCATGGATGAAGCAGAACCAACCTGTCAGGATCCCATTCGGCGTTACGAAACATTTACTTATTCTTCTGCATGGGTTCTACATAATTTAATTAGGACGAGTTGTTTCAAAAAATTTGACACATTTATCAAATATTTTAAGTTCATTTTCACGTTCTGTGTAAGTTATATTAAAGTTCTGTGATTATTTCAGTTTTATGAAGCAACTGGCCTATAATGATACAATAACAGAACTTGAATAGAACTTACACAGAATGTGAAAATTAACTTCAAATATTTGATGAATCCGTCAAATTATTGAAACCACATGTCCTTAGTATATATTATTTCATGACTATTGTTCCACAAAATATTATGTACTGGCTTTTTCCCGCGGCTTCGCACGCATTGTGTAAGGGGGGTTCCCACTCCGCCTCCTCCACCTCCCCCCTCCCCCACCCCACCCCTCCCTCGTCTCTCCCTCCCTCCCGCTTTCCATGTATTCAATCCCAGTACATTCAGTTTTTAAACAGCCCGTCACAAAATGTCATTCTCAAACACGCGAACTGTCAAACGTGCGGTAGTTGTTAGGTTTTATGAAATTACATATCCAATTTTCTGCGCAATTTTCTTATTTTTTCTCTCCGTAAGAACCATCCTCATACTTCAAGGAATATTCTAAAAAAAGAATTAGCGAAATCCGTCCAGCTGCTCTCGAGATTTGCACTTAGCAACAAATTCAGCGATTCATTTTTATATACAAGATATCACAGACATGTTTGTAAAAGCGAAATTCTTTTTCAACAGATAATCAATTTGAATACCTAACCAGTGTAAATTGGCATAATCAGTTTTCTTCTAATTGGTATAGATCAGGCTTCTAGGGATTATCCGTTCTATGACATAATTATATTATAGTACTAGCGAGTTCCCGGCATGCGTTGCAATGCCACTTAATAAAGAAATTGTTTCTCCCTGCGTGTCCTTTCCCATTCATCCCGTTCCCCTTGCTCTCCTGTGTCCCCTTTCCCTCACGCGTTCGCACTCCGCCTTCCCTCTCCCTGTCCCGCGAACCCACCTCCCGCGTTCCCCTCCACCCTCCCGCCTTCCATACATTCAGTCCCGGTACATTCAGTTTTAAAACAGCTCACATGCCATCTATTGAAATTTTTTATTCAAATTTCATCAGGCCAGAGCTCAACAGTATATATAGAATCCTTCGCAGGCGTCCTCACAACAATTTTTTTATTCAAATTTCATCAGGCCAGAGCTCAACAGTATTTATAGAATCCTTCGCAGGCGTCCTCACAACAACTCACCAAAGATTCCGCAATCGGTTGAAATGAGTTTAGGAAATAATTTCATAACACCAGAGCTCACCACTATACAGGGTGTAACAGAACGTACCCGAGGGATTTTAACCATCGATTCCTGACATTAAATTGAGTAAAAAATATAAACGAAATCTTGGTCTCCGGTGATATTTTTCATGTTTTTTTAATTTATTTTTTCTACAAAAACATAAAAAAATGGTAGATGTTGGACTGTTAGAGGCGGGTTGAGGGGTTGGTCGGTTACTCGGCTGAGTGACCAATGACAACAAGCGGAAGAATTTTTTTTTTGTTTGAATTTGAAGAAAAAAATAAAAAAAAAATAAAAATGTTACAAAAAAAGTCACTGGAGACCAAAATTTCATTTACATTTTTTACTCCAAATATGCTCAGGAATCGCTGGTTAAAGTCCCTCGGGTACGTCCTGTTACACCCTGTGTACAGGGTGTCCGGGGGTAAAGTGCATTAACTTCGGGAGGTGATTCTACATTATGGTAGGAGCAGAGCCGGTTTTAGCACTATCAGCGCCCTGGGCGAGATTTCCACGGCGCCCCCTAAGCAGCGGCGTAGCGTGGGTTTCGGCGGCCCGGGGCGGAGGAAAATTTTGCCGCCCCCCCCCCCCCCCCCCACCCACCCTATCTTCTACAGGTGCTTCTTCCGCAGATTTTCAAGCGCTGAACGGGCGGTGGGAAGGGGGGAGGAGCAAGTATCATTTTTTTATGCTGGTTTTGATAACCCCATGTGCCAAGTACTCTTCCAATAAAATCATGCTTATAAATTCAACTACAAATTTATATATAACTGCTCTCAGAAATCGAGAAATGTATGCCTGTAATAGAATTTGGCATCTTCATCACGTATGGAATGCACCTCAGATGCAAAGCTTCACTCGGTACACGATGAACTGGCAATTTATTGTTATATTGATAGCACAAAACTGGTTTAAATTAAACCAAATGTGCAGTGTGCAATGTGCGGCTCGGCTGTGGAACGATTTGCCGGCCTCTGTGTTTCCTCCCTCCTACAACATAGGTCTCTTCAAGACCCGTGTTCACTCCTTCCTTTCCTCAGAAAGACCCTCCACACAGCATAACACAAAACTGGTTTTAATTAAATCTGTATGTGGTGAATTAAAACTACACTCAGACCATGAAAATGGCTTTGTCTTTAATTCTGCCGGCACTTACATTCTGAACACAAAACTGGTTTTAATTAAATCTGTATGCGGTAAGTTAAAACTAAACTCAGAACATCGGGGAGGAGGAAAATTTCGTCGCCCCCTTATTAGGGTACTTCAAGCGGCGGGGGAGGGGGGGGGGGGTTGTATATGGAAATCCTGTTTTTTTATTACGACTTATTTATATAAGAGCTGTTTTTTTTTAATAATCACATTTGACGAGTGTTCTTTCAACGAAAATCATGTTTATAAATTCTACTCCTTAGTTGATTGATTGATATTGCGTTAGAGTCCCCAAATAATAGTAACACACGCAACAATCAATTTCTCAGAATTTTACAGCATTATGTAATTTAAATCTAAAGTTTCTTTTGATGCACGATGCATCTGCAACTCGTTATTTAATGTATCGTTGTATTCTGAACACAAAACCCATTTGTATGCGGTGAATTAAAACTACACTCAGAACACGAAAATAGTTTTTCTTTAATTTTGGCATTAAATAATTAGTCTGCAATTGAAATTTTATAACCGCACATCGAATAACAGAATGCTTTCTTTCGAAATATGTCAGCAGATGAATCCAACTAGAATTTGACATTCTGTTTTGGTTAAAATTAAATCTCTACCTTGCGAATTAAAACTACACTCGGAACATGAAAATGGTTTTTCTTTGATTCTGGCAGCACATACATAGTCTGCAAATAGAATATTATTAATTAATAAGAGGATGTTTTCCTTCGAAATGTGTCAACAGATGAATACAACAAATTTACGTTCTCAACACAAAATTGGTTTGAATTAAGTCTGTATGCGGCGAATTAAAAGTACACTCAGAACATGAATATGGTTTTTGTTTGATTCTGGCAGCACATACAGAGTCTGCAACTAGAATTTTATAACGGAACTTCGAATTAAATAATGCTTTAGTTTGAATTGTGGCAGCAGATGAATCCTCAAATGGAATTTTACATTCTGAAAACTGGTTTAACCCTTCGAAGAATTAGAAACAAATATCTTTAAACTTTTACCTGTCACTGTTTGCGCACAAAATTTCCGGTTCTTCCCATGCATTTTAAATGTTCCTTTTTTTATACTTTTGCAAAAAACAAAATTGTTCTACAATCTCTAGATAAAGTAATTTTTCCGACGTGCTTATTGGAACATTATTGTTTCTAAATATAAAAATTTTGGCATTGGAAATGTGAATTGGCTCAAAAATACACGCCTCCGAATATTAGAATTAAAGTACCTAAAATATAATAAACCTAAAAATTTTAAGTACAGATTTCTTTTCTTCGAAAAATTAAATAAAACTGTATCTTACCTTTTTATCGCAATCACAAATTTATTTTAAAAATAAATGTGTGGGACATAATTTCATAATTTTATTTCAAAATTAAATGTGTGGGACAATTTGCGTCTCCTGCGATTACATTAAATTGATTGGGCTAAATTAAATCTGTATTTGAATTAAAACTACACTCACACCCGTATGCATAGTCGGTCCCTCGAGATGTCCTCCACTCGACTCAACCTCGACTCAACCTCAAGGATAAATTCGGTATGCAGAACTGAAAAAACTATCCTCGACTTGAGCAAATTCCTCAGTCGAGTCGAGTAATGAACTGTCAAACTCAAGGTACGTCGCGATCTACCTTGAGGTCTCCTCGAAGCTTGTTGAAGACAGCCCATAGCTGAAAAAAGTGAACCATAAATATATTCTTTACAAATATTTAAATATTTAATTAAACATTCTCTACAGTTTGCCAGCAACTCGACTTACTGGAGGTTCCTCACTGGAGGGTGAAGCCGTAACTGAGCATACTGATTTCAAGGAAGTTTTTAAGATTTCCTTGAGGTGACCTCGACTAAGGTCGAGTGGAGGAGGTCTCGAGGAACCGACTATGCATACGGGTATTAGAATATGAAAATGGTTTCTCTTTGATTCTGGCAGCACATACATAGTCTGCAACTAGAATTTTATATCTGCACTTCTAATAAAATAATGGTATCTTTCGAAATGTATCAGCAGATGAATACATCTGAACACAATTCAGGTTTTAATTGAGAGTGAATCTGTTTGCAAGTTATCGACTTTAATTAGTTTCACTCTCATAAGACGCGTACGGTTTTCCTACGAATTGCGAAATTTCCCCCCCCCCCCCCCCCACGCTACGCCACTGCCCCTAAGTGCAATACAATTCCATACGAAAAAAGGCAATGAGTATGATGAAATAACCGTTTATAAAAACAAACTATTTATTTAATAAACTAATGTAATTTCACTTTTCTAGTCTTCCTATCGGCGAAATTGATAACCCAATACAATTCTTTGACTAGGTTTTATCAAAATCGACGTTTTTAGCAATTTCATTTTTGTTCGAAAAAGTTGCCAAGTTTGTCAATTTAGATTGAGATTTTGTCGATCGCAGATAGGTTTATCTTGAATGAATTATTTCATTGTTTGCTAGTTTTTTTATGAAATGATAATTAGAGAAATGTCGCCCTATATCATTCTTAGGATAATTCTCAATGTGAGTTTGTTTGCACTGGGCCACGCTTAAAAATATTAAAAAGAGATACATAATGTGTTTCTCTATGGTTGGGGATTCCCGGTAAAATGAACTGCAGCAGTGCTCCGATCGAAGGGATTGTCCACCACGTTCCAATTCTAGTGTTGCCACCATAACAATTTTTTTCCTAAATTTGAATTTGAATTTACGAGTAAGTAAGCCTGGCTCAAAGAGCGAGGGAATATAAAGGAGCGCCTGTGGTGCCTGTGGCGCCCCTTTATGTCCGGCGCCCTGGGCGGTCGCCCAACCGCGCCCTACCCTAACGCCGCTACTGGGTAGGAGTAAAAAAGATAAATAACTTTTTCTGAAATTCCAACTTTTTTTTCCCATACAAAAAGAGATTAAATCCTATTAAAAATCCTTAGTGTAAGGTAGCACTTACCCAAGTTAGCTTGCCGGGCACATTTGTTGCAACGTTACTTGGGGTGATTTGGCCTGTATCCATGGAAACCGTTGTGAATTTGACGTTTATACAGATCGAGAATTTGATGTTATACAGATCGTATGTTTTAAACCAAATGTAAAAAGATAACTGCACTTAAATAACAATTGAAGGCACTCTTTTAATGATTAAATTGTTATAAACTAATTGAACACTTAACTAATGTCATCGCTTTTAACTAATTTAACAAATTTTCAAAATGTCCACCTTCAGCTTGTAAGCATGCATGTAAACGTAAAGTAATATTATTATCAATTCGTACGTTGTGGCGTATTTCATTGATGAATGAATGTCTGCCCGTTCTTTGTTGGTAAAGTAAGGCATTGACTGAATAATTCAATAACAAAATTACGCACAAATAAACACCATTTTTACAGCTAGGCAGGTTAGGCATGTCTACAACTAAATAAACAAAAGTAAGTCTGAAAAAACCACGCACTGAATGAAGATGTTCCTTTAAGTCAGTCTTAATAAATACTCACTAGATAAAGACACATTAAATCAACAAGTTTTGACTAACAACCATAAAGTTTTTAATGTGAAACACTACTACGCGAATAAAATTGTTACATTCGAATTCAACACTGACACTGAGCACTTGGAGCGGGGATTCGGCATTCGGCAACAGTGGAAAATAATAATGCCGCCCGCACACGCCGGTCTAATTTTATCTTTTTACCAGAAAACTACCTCTAAAAGTTGGAATTTCGAAAAAAGTTATTCATCTTTTTTACTTGTACTATCATGTAGAATCACCTCCCAAAGTTAATGCACTTTACCCCCGGACACCCTGTATAGAAACCAACACACTTAAGTTTCATCGCAATCGGATGATTGGTTTAGCAACGCATAAGGAACCATCATACATACATACATGCAAGCAAGTGAGCAAACATTGATATAACAATTATTATAAGTAATAATTATCAGCCTGAAACACTCATCTACATTGAAAAATCTTCTGAGAAAAGATACTGTTGGCGGCAAGTATCTTTTCTCGGAAGATTTTTTCAATGTAGATGAATATTTCAAGCTGATAATTATTGCTTATAATAATTGTTACCCTTTGTGCTATGCATAAAAATCTTGTCTTAAACGTTAGTTTATCAATTAAAAAATAATAATTGATATAACATAGATAATACCTGTTATGGTACGCTCTAAACGACAGAATTCGAGCCCACGGGAGCTCCACCGCGGACAACAACACCCCGCTCCCCCCTGTTTCCTGCTTCCTACCTCCTCCCCTCTCTGCACTCCCGCGCACACCAACGCGTCCCGCGAGTCGAGAATTGCAAGCGGCCTCGGGAACACGTTACGCTCCCCCGGATCGAACACCGAGTTCGCGGCTAATTTCTGTCGACCAATTTGAAACGCAATTACATCTGCAATGTTAATTGAAGTACATACGGGTTTTAGCGCTGGTATTCTGCCATGCCTGTGTGAACTTCGGGTCCTGTCCTAGACTCGGAAGTGCCCCCTGCTGAACCCGGAAGGCGTGGATCCCCGAACATCATGTAAGCTGTACAAATATTCCCTCTTCTGTTTGTATCTTTTAACGATAGACTGTAACCCTCGCGCAAAGCCATCACTCAGGGAGTTTCGATTCAGAGATCACGAGGTATAAACACGATAGCTAGGATTGTGTAATATGCATTTCTTGTGTTGAATTGTACTGTAATAACCTATGAAACTGTGTTTTGAATTTGCAATACATGAATCTATTTAAACTCAATCCTGTTGTTATTCTGCCTCGGCAGGAGCATTTCCTAGAGTGTATTTCCCGGACGACCGTGGGGAGATGAGAGTTCCGAAGCATTCGTGCGACCTGCCCCTGGAATAGAGGGTACTTTTGTCTCTGCTGTGAGCTGGCCTGGGACACGTTTAGGGCCCATCATAACAACGGGCGCGCAATGTGGCGCATAACATACCTTTAGAAATACTTTTAACTCCATAATACATGTAATTTGAAAGACTTATCTTGTTACTTATATAAATTGATTTTTTTCTACTAGAATTTGTAATGACGGGACTACTTGTTGATAGTGCGTATTAGCATTATTAGTGTGATTTTGATCACTCTATTTTTAACTTTTATCTGATACTATAATGTCTGTTCAATGATTCTGATAAAGTGTTTTTTTTATAAATAAATACGCATTTTAAAAGTAACGGCATGTTAGCAAATACGCAGGTGTAGGCAGAGAGGATAGACCGCCACACAATTGTCTTGGAACACTACCTTGCTTCATTCCACACATACTCTTCTGTTATTCTGACTCTGACATGACCCACCTGTCTAGATAGCATCACATATTCTTCTTACACTCCTTTCACAAGCATCAGCTTCCTTGAGAGGATTTTTCACATAAAACGCGGTGCTATACAAATTAACCAAATGTTATTATTATCTTTTAAGTGTGGTAAAATTACGCACTCTTCTTATTTCTAAATATGACCAAATTGAAATAACACTTCAATTCAATACCATTAGTACAAGAAACAATTGTTTACATTGGGGGAGCAGGTAAAACATAATAATAATAATAAATCTGGACAACTTATATAGCGCTGTTTTTGCGAAAAATCGCCTCAAGAGCGCTGTACAAATTAGCTTGGATTTTACATTAGAATTTACTTAACTTAGGAGGCTAGATAACAACTCGTCTTGCAGCTATCAAGCGCATGGATTATTGGAATTCTAGTCTCCCGATAAATTAAATAAAATAAAATATCTTTTTATATGTACGTATTTTAATTTACTTAACTATGTAGGGGGCTAGATAACCACTCGTCTTGCAGCTATCAAGCGCATGGATTGTTGGAATTCTAGCCCCCCAATAAATTAAATAAAATAAAATATCTTTTTATATGTACGTATTTTAATTTACTTAACCATGTAGGGGGCTAGATAACCACTCGTCTTGCAGCTATCAAGCGCATGGATTGTTGGAATTCTAGCCCCCCAATAAATCAAATAAAATAAAATATCTTTTTATATGTACGTATTTTAATTTACTAAACTATGTAGGAGGCTAGATAACAACTCGTCTTGCAGCTATCAAGTGCATGGATTATTGGAATTCTTGCCCCCCAATAATACATTTACCTTATGTATTTAGTAATCTACGTAACATCCTTAGTCTAAATTAATCTAACTTAATCTAACTTAATCTACTTAATCTAACTTAACCTAACTTAATCTTACTCACACATACTCAAAACCTATATTTAATAAATCTGCAGTTCATAACAATAGTTGCAAAGAAACCATAAAAATAACATGTAATCAACGCTAACGAAAATGTATATACTCGTAATACACTGTAATAATTGTCACTATGAACTATTATTATTGATTGTTATTTTAAACACTGTCTCTTAGGCATTTTATTTTGTCATTTATCACTCCATACGTACGGCACTGGTAGAAACCGAAGGGCGCGGGTTCAGTTCGATGACTTCCTAGTCCATATGCTTAGGGGCGGGGGGCAGGCGCGGGCGGTTGGCAGCGGGGGCAGCTAGGGATGTAGAGATTACAGAGGTCATCAGTTTGTTTTCTTCTCTGGTGCGTTTTTTAGAAGGCCGCTTCGGTGGCCCACACACCGAACGGGTCATATGGTCCACAGTCGTAAATACAGCGACTGCGGGCGGAGCGGCGAGCAGCAGGGGTTGCAGTAAAGGTGCGGGGTGCGCAGGGGTACGGCTATGACACCCAACGACCGAACAAATGACCACATCTGGTGAATGTACGCTACCCATCCTGGGTTTTAAACACTTCGCATCTAATGAATCACGATAACAATCTGCACATATTCTTAAAACTCGTTATACGTCCACACTGATTACGATAAAATTATTTTGAGTTCACATATGTAATGTACACAGAGTAATAAACATTATTTGACACTTTTAAGGTTTCAAAATGTTAATTATCCCTCTTATTTAATAAGGGATAACGAGACCGGCCAGAATGCGTCAGGCTGCTCCGAGCGCCTGACGCATTCTTTCCCAAAATAGATTCTTTGTTTTTACTTTAGCTCCACGATCACAAGGGACTATATCATCTTAGGGGTCGTCCATTAATTACGTGAGGCTCGAAAGGGGGGGGGGGGGGGGTGGGTTCGGAAAAAATCACGAAATATCACGAGGGGGGGGGTATAATGAGATATCACGTGTATTTATTTTTCGTGATAATATTCTGAAAATTTCAAAATGCTTTGTACTAAAAAAATACACATTATTTTGGGGGGGGGGGGGGTTAGTCTAAAACCTCACCACATATCACCAGGGGGGGGGGGGTTAAAAAGTTGCTAAAAAAATATCACGTGAACGACCCCTTAGGGGATGTCGTGTGGAGGGTCTTCTTAGAAAAGGAAGGAGAAGAAGTTCTGAGAAGGAAAAAGGTACAATGGATGAGTAGGAATCCGAGGGTCATTGTGTCCAGGGGTGACGAATGTATGAATCCAACACTCCCACTGTGGTACAAGGCAATGGCTCGCTAGAATCTGGCTGGAGAGGTCAAAAGGTCTCCCTCACGCAGCCTCTCCCGATCCGCCCCGCCACGCAGTAGATGGGCAAACGCATCCGCCGACGAGACCTAGACAAACCTCACCCCATGAACCCAGGGATATTCAAAAAATTTGTGAGTATTTAGATTGACGCGGAACCTTCCGGCAAATGTCACATCATCAAACATGGCGAATGTCTTTGATTGGAACTATATTTATTGCATCTTTTACTCTTTCCCTTGGCGTAAATAGTTGTTTCTTACATTAATTAAGTGGAAACGAAATCTTCTTTAAATAATTAGTGTGTAGTTAAGAAAAGTATAAAGCGTTGCGTTAGTTAGACAAAGATCAAAAGTAACTTACATGTGTGCGCCATCGAAGAGACATTAACAATCCTGGCCGGCTTCGATTGGATAATCCTCGGCAGCAGCAGAAGGGTGAAGAGGAAATGAGCAAAGTGGTTGGTTCCAATCTGAGTCTCAAACCCGTCCTCTGTCTTGCCCTGCGGACACATCATGATGCCGGCGTTGTTGATGAGAAGGTGGATCTTGGGCTCGATCTGCAGGATGTGCTTGGCCGCCTGGCGAACAGAGGCCAGGGAGTTGAGGTCCAGCTTGGTGACCACGATGGATCCCAACCCCTCCTGACCTTCGCACTTCTTCTGGACTTCCTTCATGGCTATCTCGGCCTTTGCCGTGTCACGACATGCCATAACAATGTGGGCACCTGGAAAAAATATATATTTTATAATTTTGACATAAGAGAAAAAGAATAAACGGTAAACTTTCGGAATGACTGGACGATACCCTTTTGATTTGCCTTAATTTCTATAAAATACAAGTATTTGCATTCAGGGCGATGGAAAACACTGCATTCAAATTTCAATACAAAATGTACTGTACAGAATATGGATTTAACCCCTCAGGCTAATTTGTTCAGTTTTCAGAACGACTCATAAAGGTCTCGTAGAAATGGTTGTCTCCATTACTCTCATGGTTAGAAAAATGATCTTAACAATTTGAATGACAAAAAAAGTGAGTTGACGATAATCTTTATGAAACATTTGCCTAATAAAATATACGTGTATTTTTTTTCATTATCAGAAATTTTAATTAGAAAGAACACAAGGTGAGCCATTTTTAAAACATTATATGTTTGCAGTAAAAAAAATTATATGTTTATTTCGAATTATAAAATTTGAAAGCGTATTTCATCACCTTTCAAAAACAGTTTTATTTTTCAGATGCATTCAGTAATATTCCATTTATTTGGATTTTATTGCAAAGCCGAAATATTTTTACCTTCCGACGAGATAGGTCGGAGGCCTGGGGGTTTAATTAATATTCTACCACATTTTTTATTGAAATTTTGAATGCAGTGTTTTCCATCGCGCCGAATGCAAATAAGTACCTAGTTGTCTTTTATCCAGTCGAGCGACAGTCCAAATAAAAACTTTTTTTCGGATTGCTTACGATTTTTTGGAGCTCATTTTGCATAATTTCCGCCCACATTAAAAAATCATACCTCCGGATTTGAATACAATCTGAATATAGTTCTATTCAGCCAATGAATTCATCATCTTTTGTCGATTATCACATATTTGTAGGATTTATAAAATAAATATTATAAAATCGTAAACTTCTACTTAATTACTTACAAATAAAGGAAAATGCGCCAAGATTTGCAAAGCAATACAAATAGTGCTATATTGTGGCAAAAAGCACTCCAGTGGTTATAGAAAATAAGATAAGTATTAAGTGTAAGTGGACACACAATCCATCATCCCCAAACTTTACCAAAAAATCTAATTCAAAATTAACAAAACTGTGAAATATTTCATCATCACACAATAATAGCAAGCTATATTTTAGTGACAATATATTTATTTTATGCAAGTTTTTAATTTTCTTTTGAAATAGGCAATTCACAAGTATAACAACATCATTCAATAATTATTACTAGCAGTTAAAAACTCATAAACTTGCAGCTACATGACAGTAGTAGCTTTGTAACAAACTCTAGGCACGGTTTTGCATAAGGCGAGGCGCCGGAGATGTACTCGAAGGTGGGTTCTTAAATTTCAACCGTACAGTCGCTAGCATAATAATAATGTCAGATAAATAATACGTTAATAATTTGTAAATAAAATTTTTTGTAAAAGGTTTTTATATTTTACAGAATTAGTGCTACCTATTTTAGTGAAGAAATATTAAAAACAATTAAGATCCAAGTATAAAATCGACAAATTATTCAGCACCTTTAATAATATTATATTAAAATCCACATTGATGGCTTAAAATTAAAAATACTACATGTTGCAGTTGATGTTAAAGTTGTGATACTACGTCATCGATATTTTAACCACAATTAATAAAGTATTAATAAATTCACGCTGTATACACAAACGATCTACATAAACTGCAAATCATTCATTCCAGGATAAAAAGGAGCATTTTAACTGAGCCTACTATTTAGAATTTCCATATTTTTATGTTACAATCTCAACATAAATTTATGTAATTACGAAATATTAATTATTTTAAAACAAATGGAAAATATTACCTCTTTTGTAGAAGTCCAGGACGGTTTCCTTCCCTATTCCCGTGTTGCATCCTGTGATGACGGCCGTCTTCCCCACCAGACGAGCCTTGCTATGACACTTCCCACTGAATATCGGCATATTGCTTTATTCTGGAATATGGATACAATAATAAAAAAAGTCCTAACGACACCTCACTTCGCTGCTTCTCACAAAAGCTTCGCGAACACTGACGACTGACGATACGATAATAATATAAGTCTGATCACGCAAACGCTAGTTTATGTAGGAAGTACAGAAGCGGCAGTGACGCATACCGATTAGTACAAATTTCGAATGCCTTCAAAAAAATACAACTTTATCATTCACAAAACTTATAAACTATCTAGCTTCAGATATAGCTATTCAAAGGTTAATTATTATTAGATTGATGAAATGGCGATGATTTATTTTTTTTAAATAATCCACGAAACTCATCCATCAATAATATTATTGTTTACGTCCGCATTTGACAGGTTCGGGTTGAAATGGGTTGACATATGGTTGACAGCAATATTTATGGTTGACAGAGAGGGTGGGTGTGACCATTGGAATAATTTTGAAGGGTTGTTTGTTGACATTAATTTGCCGGCAAGTAGGTTCAGGGTTGCCAGGGCAGTACCTTGGGTTGGAAAGGTTCAAGGCCGTAAAGAGCGCACTTCACGTACGTACAATAACCACACTGATTTTTTTTTTTTAATTTGAAAAAATATTTTATGACTGTAAGGTACTTTAAAATTATTATTATATTTGATACATTTTTAAAAGAAGTGGATTAACAACATCGTTTTTCTAAGTTATGCATTATCTCACGTTTACAGATTACCAAAGAGAATAATCTAATCTCCCATTTTGTTTATTTTTCGCAAATGTTAATCAAAATGTCTGCACTGACGTTGAAATTTCTAATATTAATATTGAACTTAAATTTTTATCTGTACTACGTGGGAATCAGCAGTTTTCAAAATACTTTAGATTTACTGTAATACAACATATTTATTAAAAAATATGAATATATTTCTGTTATATTTACCTAATTTAATTTTCTAAATTCACATCAAACTCGATCGATCGTTTTACAAAAATGATAGTTAGTTGTGCAACTTTATGACAATGACTTGCAAAATATGAAGACACCAATTGTCATTTAAAAATTTTCCACGCAGACTTCCAAAGCTTCTCAAATCTCGTAAGATACTAAACATAAATGATTCAATTTATTATATCCGCGTGAAAAGTATTTGTCAGTCATCGTTACTCCATGCTAATGGAATGATTTGGCTGAACTGAAAACATGTCCAACGACAGCAATATTATGTCATAAGTATTTCACATCTTATTTGTACACATGTGTGTAAAAAATGATAACGAAATATGACGGATACCATGGGCGTGAGATGACTTGTAATATCTTATAAAATGAGGTAATATCGTAAACGTTTAGCAGAAATCCATTTTTATGGAATACTTATCTACATCCGATAGTGTGTGTCGTTCTTAGCCCTAGAAAGATAACCTTATTCTGCCGTACATAAAAGATAACCATACGTCGCAGAGGCGCATAATATATTAATGTTTTTTTTAAATTAAATACCTACGTAATGTATTTATTTAGGTGATTATTTTAATGTGTGGTTAATGAACTAATAATAAAAAACTTTTTTAGTGAAATTATTTATTTGTTTTAAACATTAAACTTAAATCAAAAAACCTCTAGAAAAAATCAACAAAATTAACCCTTTTCTGTTTACAGGAAAATATTATCACAAATTTATGTTTTTTTTTTATAAAACTAATTAAACTATTTTAATTTACTAATCAACTATAAAATAATCAGTTAAAACTATAATTATTACGCTAAAAATTTGGTTTAGAGGCATTCAAAGCAAACATCTTTTTTGTAAACTGTTTTTTAGCATTTGGCGCAAGACATCTTTGACATTCTTTTTTTTTACTTAAGCAAAAGCTGCAATACCGTCTTTTCTTGGCTGGAGGTTCTTTTACATTATCTCTAGAGCTCTGCACATCCGGTTTCGGAAGAATATTGGTGATATTGTCTCGCACGCGCTTGAGCAAAGTAGGAGCTTCGAGTCTTTCCGTCATCCACGGTTCAGATAACTGAGTGCTTAACTTTTTTATATATGCCCTTTAGAGGCTTTTCATTTTTCACTAGAACGTTGTGACAGTATATGACATAAGAATTGACGAATGCCATGTTCAGTATGCCATAAAGCATAGCCATTGGCCACCTATTGATTTTCCTTGAACATGACATTTAAGAACACATTTGATCGAATGTGTCCACCCCGCCTTTTCCAGGCTCTGAAGATACTGGTGGAGTTATAATGTCTTCATTTTGTGTATCATACAATTCTTCTGGCACCTCATCATCGATGAACTCATCTTCATAGTCACTCTGCATTTCATCTTCACTCACATGATCTTCTGTTTCACTGCCACTTTCGTGATGTCCATCATGCTCGTTCTCTTCTTCTTCAGCCATAAATCTCAATATTGCATCATCATATAGTATTCTTCGGCTCGTCATGATGAAGGTAAAAAAAATTTCATGTTAAAAAAACAAAAAAATTACCTATAATCAACATGTAATGTAAGTATAAACAAATTTATACTTTTACTAAAAGTCACTCAAAAGATAACCATACGCCTTCGGAGCGCATTACCTGGTCATAACTGCAAAAATCTGGTACTTACCTCGTAAAAATGGCCGTCCCGCGACGCTGTGCACTGACGACTGAACTAACAAAAAAGGACAGCTAGATGCGCGCAATCATTAGAAAGAGACAGCGTTTTCTTACCGTCGCGGGCGCCTCTGAGGCGTAGGTTATCTTTCTAGGGTTAATCAGAAAAAACGGAAATATTTTCAAATCAATCAACTTGGTAAAAAAGAAACTAAGTATATTTTGTTAAAGAGGGTAAGATTTAAGTTTGAATTTCTGAGTTATCTGCCATCTCATTCCGACCCACGATTGGTTTATTGGTTTGTAATCTAAAAATATTTGTTGTGATTTCAATTCGGGTGTCGCTTTATTCAAAATGTTTATTTTATTTATTTATTTATTTATTATCAGTTTCAATAGCAAGGTTTGTACATGTATGTATAATGTATAGTATTGTATAGTATAAGTATAGATTCTTTTTTTTTTCACAGACCTCCTTACTAGGATTTCCTGTTCTGAGGTGGCCTGTGGTTTTTTTTAAATATTTGTTTTGGTTATGGATTGTCTTTATATCGTCTTCAAGATGTTTGTAATTTTATTATCACTTTGATCTCTCAGTCATGTTTTTACTTTTGTTTTAAATATATTCATTTCCTTTGTATTTTTGATTTGATCTGGTAGAGCATTGTATAATTTCATAGCATGGAATTTATTATTTCTCTGTCCAAAAGATGTGTTCAAACTGGGAGTAACCAGGTTGTTATTGCTTACTGCCCTGGTTGAGTATTTATGTTGAGCAGTGGAGTATACATATACGTTTTTTTTCAGTTTAAATAAAATATTTTTTGAATAAAGTTTCTGTACATTGAAGACTTGAAAGTTATTAAATATTTCTTCCGTCGGAGTTCTAAGCGGAACTTTAAGTATTGTCTTTAGTACTCCTTTTTGGGCTATATTGAGTCGCTCTGTATGAGTGCTCAAGGCAGACCCCCATCCAGTTATACCGTACTCTATTTGTGATTGACACAAAGCATAATATACTTTTTTAATATCGTTTATGTTGAGGATATTACGAATGTTTCTAAAGAAGTATATGTACCTGGTTAGTTTTATTATATGTTGGATTGTTAATTTGTTTTGCTTATGAAAATGCTTTGCTTTGCTTAAAATTTTAGTCAATGCATTCAAATTTTTCTTCTACTACTAGCTGGTTCCCGGCATGCGTTGCTATGCCATTTAATAAATAAATTATTTCTCCCTGCGTGTCCCCCTTCCGCCTCCCCTTCCTCTCCCACGTCCCCTTCCCCTCTCGTGTTCCCACTTCGCCTACTCCACCTTCCCTCTCCCACTCCACTCCCCCCTTCCCCCGTCCCGCGAACCCCCCTCCCGAGTTTCCTTCCTCCCTCTTAGGTTCCCCTCCCCCCTCCTGGGTTCCCCTCCCCTCTCCCGCATTCCATACATTCCATCCCGTTACATTCAGTTTTCTAACAGCTCGCGTGCCTCCTATTGCAATTTTTTTATACAAATTTCATAATGCCAGAGCTCACCAGTAGTTTTATACAAACCTTGTCCTGACAATAACGAACACAAAAAAAGAATTACTTATCCAATTTGGAGCAGTCGTTCGGAAGTTATGCGCGTACATACATTTCGGCAATTCATTTTTATTTATATGTGTGGCGACGCATTATCTTTCGCCATCTGAAGGAACGTACGAGAAACACATCTTTGAAAAAAAAAATTCATTGCGCAGTAAAAAAAACTATCAACAAGTAACAGATCTCCGCACAAGTGCTCCTGCACGGCATCTCTACACATCCAGGGCAGCTTCCTCGAGGATTCCATCACGTCTCAGCTATAAGTTTGATTATAAACTAAATAATGTTTGTCTCTCCACTGTCATATCTATCAAGGACCTTGGGGTCACTCTGGATTGTAAACTTTCTTTTCGGGATCACATTAATAACATCGTAAACAAATCACTTAAACTACTCGGCTTCATTCATAGAATTACCTCTGACTTTAAACATATAAATACACTTAAATCTCTTTACTGTTCGCTGGTCCGCCCTCACCTTGAATATGCTAGTGTCATTTGGTCTCCTTTTTATGCTGTCCACATTTGTTACATCGAATCTGTACAACATCGCTTCCTACGAGGAATTGCTTGGAGGTTAGGACTTGAAAGAGGAGAATACTCGTATGATGAAATTGAACAAACTTTAAACATTTCCTCTTTAGAAAAACGTAGAAAGGACTCTGATCTAATATGCATTTTCAAAATTATCAACAGTATTACTGACACACCTGCTTTGTTACAACTCATCCAGTTCAACATTCCTTCCCGTAGACTCCGAAATAATGAATTGCTGTTCCTCAATCAACATTCTACTAATTATGGATATTAGCGATGGGAAATATCGATGGAATATCGATATTGTATCGATCTTTTTCACCATCGATGCATTTCGATACATTGTCATAGACAAATCGATTCTTGAACAATCGATTCTTGCATCGATGTCAAATCGATTAATTCTGACCAATCACAACGCTTCTCTCACATCGATTATTTCTGACGAATCACAGCGCTGGATTTTCATCGATCCATTAGCCGGTTCACACGGTTCAACTTTAGTTGATCAACTCGACACTTGAAAGCATATTGACAGGTGTGAACCTTCTTTCAACAAAGTTGAACAAGTTTTGGTATTAGGTGTGTAGTGTGTGGGTAGATTGTATAATGGCGGCATTTATTCAGCGGCCGCGTGGTGATACTCACTTTCACTGCTTTTATCTGACTCCATATATTTACCAAAGATATATCGTGTTGATGAATAAAAAGAGATCATTCTTATACTGAGTTTTACAATTTATTTTAAGTTTAGCCACACGATAAACGACAAGTATTAAATTGGAAGATTTGTAAGGAACGATACACAACCAGCACGTCAGGTGTCAAGAAACGAATGAATTCCGTTTTTCTTGTCGAACGGAATTCAAAATGGTATTCGCAGGCGCATGCGCATTGCCTGGGTTGCCCGCGGATAAAATGTAATATATGGCTGTTGTGTGTCCTTCCCTACATACCTCCCGCCCAGTTTTTTAGAAATAGCAGGTATGGTTAAGATTATAGTTCCATTTCTATAAAACGCCTAATGTCCATTTGATTGTTTTAAATTGACAGAATAATACTGGTTGCGATGCAGGATCAACCAGCTTGTAAGGGGTGAGAGAAAAATATTATATGAAACATATTTCTGTTCATAAAAAACAATCAAGTGGGCTTTTACAAAAACGTGTTTCAATGTGTTTCAGAAAACATAATGTGAGTGACATATATGACGATAAGGTTTGAGTCATATTTTGTTTAAATTACACAGTTCGTAGTTATATTTTCTGAAACTTGATAAATAATACTGCTTAAAATTAGCATAAATGTAAAATACTTTAAATTACTTAAGTATACTGCCTCGACAAACACTATGTTTGGAGCAAAAATGTTTAAATCGCTACTGCATCCTAGTTTATTGTTTTTGACTGTTTGAGTTGAATGAGTATGTACCTATATTGAATAATATACAATAGGAATATCCTAAAATATTCATATGAAGTGATCTTCCTAACGCTGTAATTTAAAAATAATTTCTACTGTAACAGTGAATGTAATATAGTAATTTCTACAATTATTCATACAAAGTAATCTACTATCACTGAAATATGAAAAATTTATTACTCTTAATGTGGTAAAGGTAAGTATGATATAGGATTATCTAGAAATTATTCATACGAAGTCATTTTCCTATCACTGAAATATGACACTTTCCTATTCTAAATATGGTAATAAGATTTAAGTCACATTTTTATTTATATTAATTTAGAAAATATAATATTGTGTTCATGAAACTTGAGTTTTTTTATTTATGTATGTTTAGAGTTATATAATGTACTTCTCTTCGAGTATCACTGAGGTTTCATGAACAGACAAGAGTATATTATCAACAATTGCTTACCGGAGCGTGATGTTAGTATCTCTATTAAAAACTACTATTTTATTTAATTTGTCATTTGAAACTGTTGAATTATTTAACTTTGAACTGTGTATTAACTGAATCAATACTAACACTATCACGCTTCCGTAAGCATTTGGAAAACTTATTAACTAGTAAAGTTAATTTCATCCACACCTCCACTCAGATATGGCGTTGTGGCACATCTGACCGAAGACGTCTGAAATTACTAAAGGGTGGACATTTTTATAGCAAATAACTTGGTAAGTTACTTAAACTAGGTACATATCAAAATATCATTATAAAATTCTATAAAAGTTTTTTTTAAAAGGAAAAAGTTGTATAGAATTTTGAAAATTTATAAAAACTTCAACGCATAAAGCGGAGTGGCTAAATTTACTATTTAAATATTCATCGCAAGCTGCGGAATGTTTTATTTTTTAACACAAGGTTATTTTTACGTTAATATGTGTTATATTGAGTATATGGTCAATACAAGAAATATTACACTCTGGTAATATTAAATTTAAAAAATGACTATTGTCTAAGTACATTGTTTTTCACACAATATACAGTGTTAAATTTTTCTTACAACTAGTTACATGGTTTACATGATTTTAAAAATGAAAAATTTTCATTGGTTAAATGGTTCATCACTTTGATGACCGATAGTTATTGTATAAAACAAATAATAGTACTAGAGTTCAAAATTTCTTTCAAAATTGAAGTCTTTAGTATCAGTAATTTTACAAGTATATGGTTTAAGATAATATAAGCTTTGTATATGTTTTTAAATATTATTTTTGGTAGTCATTTTTAATTTGGAATGGGATCTGTAGGAAGGAAAAGAATTAATTATATTTAATTTTGCCAATTATTTGCTTTCCGCCCGGTATCGATTGCCAAAATGGACTCTACGACCAGATCTTGTTCTTTTTATTTCTGGGAGTGGTTCCTGGCCAGTTGTAGGAACAGGAATATTTTCTTCTACCGGTACATTTTCCTCTACAGGTAGGAAGGCTGGTTTTAACCTATCTATGGAAACACGTTTATTTTTGCCTTTTATGTTGATGACAAACGTTTTCTCATCGCGTTCCTCCACTTTATAAGGTCCTTCGTAGGAATTTTGAAGGGGTCTCCTTCCACTGTCTGTTCTAAGAAAGACATGGGTAGTTAGAGATAAGTCTTTATGTACAAAGCATTTCCTTGATCCATGGGCGGTGGTAGGTGTTGGTTTGATGTTTTCAAATTTTTTCTGAAGTCGACCTACGTAAGTGTCGGGTTCTTCTTTAGGTGTTTCAGTGAAGAAATCACATGGTAATCTTAATGTTCTACCATATGTGAGTTCAGCTGGGGAACATTTTAGGTCTTCGCGAACAGTAGATCTCAATCCGAGTAGTATGAGCGGAAGAGTCTCCAACCAGTTCGGGTCACCGCTTGCACTAAGGGCGGCTTTCAGAGTACGGTGCCATCTCTCTATTAAGCCGTTGGCTTGTGGGTGGTATGCCGTAGTCCTTTTATGTTTAATTCCCAATTTCTCCGCCAGTTTCTTAAAGAGAAAGCTTTCGAATTGACGACCCTGGTCTGTAGTTATCGTCTCCGGGGTCCCGTGACGAGCTATCCAGTGGTTCATCAGTGCATTTGCGACGGTTTCTGCAGACATGTCTTTCAATGGTACTGCTTCTGGCCATCGGGTGAATCTATCAATCATTGTCAACAGGTATTGGTATCCATTACATGCTGGAAGAGGTCCAACTAAATCGATATGTATGTTGCGAAAGCGGTCTTCTGGTAAGACATAAGCTGAGGGTGGAGCTACTGTATGTTTTGAGACTTTCGCTTTTTGACAAGGGATACAGTTTTTAACGAAAGTTTTTATGTCTTTCGCCATGTTGGGCCACACAAATCTCAATTTTACTGTATTTGTTGTCCCAAGTATGCCTGGATGACTGACATTGTGGACGCTTTCAATTACCTCGGTTCGCATAGTAGTTGGAACAAAAGGTCTGACATGACCAGTTGAGATGTCACACCAAAGTGATCTGTCTGTGCCGGGAATCACCATTTGACGTAGGGAGAGGCCGGTGTCAGCTTTTGCCTTAATAAATTCGTCGTTTTGACATTGCGCTTCTGCCATCTTCCCATAGTCAATCGTAGTAGGGCAGTTTATCTCTTCGATTCGAGATAGGGCGTCCGCTACTATATTCTGAAGTCCAGAAATATGCCTGATATCCGTTGAGAACTGTGCGATGAAATCCAGCTGTCTTTCCTGGCGTGGAGAGCTAGAGGCACGTTTCTTGCAAAAGGCAAAGGTGATCGGCTTGTGGTCAGTAAATATTATAAAATTTCGTCCTTCAACATTATTACGGAAGTATTTTACGGCTTCGTAGACACCTGTTAGCTCGCGGTCGAATGTGCTGTAGTTCCGCTGAGCTGGAGTGAATTTTTTAGAAAAGAATCCAAGTGGTTCCCATGTGTCGCCGTTGGATTGTTGTAAAGATGCTCCAATAGCTGTGTCACTTGCGTCTACCATGATGGCAATCTTCGCGTTGGGATTCGGATGAGCCAGCAGCGCTGCATTCGCCAGGTGTTTTTTACAATCTTCGAACGCTGCTGTTAATTCTTGGTTCCAGGTAAGTATTCTTTTGTCATTTTTCTTATAGCCAGTTATGCATTCGAATAGTTTCGCCTGAAGGTTTATAGCTTTAGGTAGGAACTTTCGGTAGTAATTTAACATACCTAAAAAGCGACGTAAACCCTTCGCAGTTTTAGGTAGTGGAAATTCAGTTATCGCTTTGACTTTTTCTTTAATAGGGGTCATCCCTGTTGGTGTAATTGTATGTCCCAAAAAATTTACAGTTGAGGCACCAAATTGACATTTTTGGATGTTAATGATAAGACCATGGTCGGCTAGGCGTTTGAGTAAGATGTCCAAGTGTCTTTGGTGTTCTTCTTCACTTGAGGATGCAATTAGTATGTCATCAAGATATACGAAACAAAAATCCAGATCCCTGGTGATGGCGTGCATAAAGCGTTGGAAACTTTGTGCCGCGTTGGATAACCCGAATTGCATGGTGGTAAACTCGTACAATCCGAACGGTGTGATGATAGCCGTTTTAGGTATGTCCTCAGGTTCTACGGGTATCTGGTGGTACGCCCGCGCCAAATCTATGGTCGAGAATATTTTTGCTGTTGATAGCTTGTGGGTGAAGTCGTGGAGCTGAGGGATCGGATATTTGTCCGGAACGGTCTTCGCGTTCAATCGCCTATAGTCTCCACATGGACGCCATTCACCGTTGGGTTTTTTTACCATATGCAACGGACTGGCCCAGTTGCTCTTGGAAGGTCGGCATATGCCCTGTTCCATCATAAATTTGAATTCGCGTTTGGCTGCTTCGAGAAGTGCTGGTGCTAACCTGCGCGCACGTTCGGTTACAGGGGGGCCTTTTGTTTCAATACAATGTGTCACTGTATGCTTTATTCCTGTTGTCTCCATGGTAGGCCGTGTCAAGCTTGGGTACTTACAGAGGATATCTCTATACTTCAGGGTATTAGAAATTGTTGAAATGCCTGAAGAGGTTCCCTTGTATTTTGGGCCGTGAATCAGCAATCCTGTAGACGAGTCCACGATCGCTGCCTTTTTTAGATTGACGGTAAGGTTGAAGTTGTGCAGAAAATCGGCTCCCAGAATAGCTCTTGATACATCTGCCACTATAAATTTCCACTTCATTGTCCTACGTAGACCCAAGTTGAGTTCTAGTATTCTTGTGCCGTAGGTTTTAATGCAATTACCACTGGCGCTGTACAATGCTGGTGTGCAGCTATCCGAGGTGATGCATTTTTTATTGTGGTTAAAATCTCTGGGGATTATGGAGACGTCAGCACCCGTGTCTACGAGGAACTTCTGACGTGTCTCACGATCAAATAGGAAGAGACGACAACCGTTAGCAGGAAGCTCACATGTCTCTACTGTGGTCTTTTTTCGTTTCCCTGGTGTTTTCTTCGGAAAAGAACATGGTTGGTAGCACTTGTATGCCTTTTCACCATAAATGCTGTGCCATTTACAATATCCCTCAGGGTTCCTGTTCGGAGATCTCCCGCGAGACTCTGACCTTGGTCTTCTAGCGGGGTTTTGTCTTGATGGGGATTGATCGTGCGAATTTCGGCGAAATTTTTGTCTATTTCGTCCATCGTAGTTGGATTGTCGATTGACGTTGTTTTGGTCCAACTTCAATTGTTTGATTTCTCTAGTAAGTGAGAGTACTTGTTTTTGAAGTTCTAGAAGTATCGAATTCTCAGGTTCTTCGACTCGCGATGTGCTTGGTCGCTTGTTACGGTCAACCGCGGTACATTCGGTTGCCTGATACACATCTATAATTTTGTCCGCCGCTGAAGCAAGTTGTTCGAGATCGTTGTCTGATAGTGCGGACAGTATCGCCTGGACATGCTGTGGGAGTCTCTGCAACCATAGTGTTCTGACGATGGCGCTCTTTGCCAAAGCGGGTCCAGCTAACTCCTGCATGTGCCTTAGTAGGCCAGTTGGTTTTCGGTCCTCCAACTGGATGCCGGTGAGAAGTCGAGTTAGTCGCTTCTCCTCCGAGTCCTGAAGACGTTCGATGAGGGCTGTCTTGACGCGTATATACTTTTCTTGGGCTGGTGGATTAATTATTATGTCGCTTATTATCTGCAGGGTGTCAGGATCAAGAGCGGCGATTACGATATTGTATTTGGTAAAGTCGTCTTTTATCCGAGAATTCACGAACTGTGCTTCGGCCTGGGCCAACCAGAGAGCAATATTTGACTTCCAACAGCTTGGTAAGCGTACTGACACTGGGTGTACGTCCGATGCTGGTCTGCTGTTTTCTTCCATGATGATTTTGTTGATTTTTCCGCTTGGAATTGTGGGAGGATCAGTAGCTCTTGATCCGCTGGCGTTTCCTTCGTTGGTTACGATGAGATTACTTGGGTTTGATTCGTTGGTATTTTCTTCTTTATTTTCCTCTTCGATAGTAATCATTTCCCAATTTGGTAAGAACAATTCGCAGCAGAAATGGCAAATACGTATGGCAAAATTTCAAAGGAAGTGTGAAAGTATGAAATAATTGTTTTGTAATTTAATACCCATATAAGTTTAAAAATGATTTCTAAAAATGTTTGTTGCAAATTGATTATGCTTTTATTTAAAGTTAAAATTTTTTGAAATTTGTTAAAAATTAGGTTAAATTTTTTTTTTTTAAATAACTGAAATTTTTAATATTTTACTTTAGATGATGCAAGAAAGTATTTGGTAAAGACTACGATGACTAAATCATCCGTAGGATTAAAATTTTAATATTATTTATAAAGTTTATTACTCGAGCAAAAATATATATAAAAATCTCCAAAACTCATGTAATTTAGTATTATCACCAAAAAGAAAAGTGCTAAACTTTAATAATATTATTGAAATACTCTAAATGATGACAAATTTATTTGTAGGTAGTTACGTTTTTGAGATGCAATTGGATTACATGAGCTCTGCAGATTTTTCAAAGGCAACATATTTAAGTTGTAACATATTGTGTACGCATCAATTAATGTAACAATTTTCTAAAAATGCTGAAAAAAAAAATTAGATTAATGAAAAACTTTTTTTAAAACATTCACGTGTCTGATGGGTCATCTTTTTCGTGATATCAGTTCTCTCTACGGCAAGACTGCTCCGCGAGGCCGTTGTGTAATTCGCTTCACCCAGGCTTGACAATGTGAATCCGCCTTAAGTGCCTTAACTGCGCCGAGTTGTTCCGTCATGAATCCGCCATTAACCTAGCTGAAACGGAAAGCCGGCGAATTTAGTCCTTTTTAATGCACCAAATAAGGATAAATACAAATTCTTTGAAAGGCATTTCATTAGACAGTAAGATGGTATCAGACAAGATAATTAGCAACGATGTTATACAGTTTTATGTCAAAGTTGGAATAAAAATGTTGGGTTTCGCAATCCACGATTAATTCAATTTACGTTTGACAATTAAAATTATTTACTTGAATTTGTGGGTATATGAGAACATTATATGGTAGCTGAAAAACAATGCAAGTTATTCATTATTTTAGAAGTCAAGTTAATTATAATCTCATTTTAAACCAAATGCTCATTTATCGCTGTTACTTGGTCGTGACAGCATAAACGTAGCATGATACATTTGTAAATTACTGAGGTTCCCCCGGTGGTCATAGTACTAGATTGAAGCTAAATTATTTGACATTAAGTATTTAAATATAAAATCGACTCACCGGGTTGTAGGATTGCTCAGGATTCGTTTCTCGACTCCCGACGGCTGGCGTATCTGATATTCCATCTTCCTCGTATCACGTCGGGGTCACCAGTTTGGTATTAGGTGTGTAGTGTGTGGGTAGATTGTATAATGGCGGCATTTATTCAGCGGCCGCGTGGTGATACTCACTTTCACTGCTTTTATCTGACTCCATATATTTACCAAAGATATATCGTGTTGATGAATAAAAAGAGATCATTCTTATACTGAGTTTTACAATTTATTTTAAGTTTAGCCACACGATAAACGACAAGTATTAAATTGGAAGATTTGTAAGGAACGATACACAACCAGCACGTCAGGTGTCAAGAAACGAATGAATTCCGTTTTTCTTGTCGAACGGAATTCAAAATGGTATTCGCAGGCGCATGCGCATTGCCTGGGTTGCCCGCGGATAAAATGTAATATATGGCTGTTGTGTGTCCTTCCCTACAAAGTTTTTTGTTGACTAGCTAAAGTTAATAGCCCGTCTACTTTTGACGTTCAAGTATGATCGCGCCATCTTGGTTACCATAGTTACTCGCGTGCACAACTAGACGTCAAACATTTATGTCCATATTCGTTAGACATTCCTAGTTCTACCGTCATGGAATCCGTTTCAACGAAAAAATATTTGAAATGGTCGGATGTTTGATGTTCAGATTTATGCATCCCTGTCTTTGGGATCAAAAGCAAGAAGTGTACACAAATAGAAATGCCCGTGATACTGCAATAAATAATATGTGTTTCATTTACACTACCTACCCAATATATTATGATAATGACAAAAAAATAATGGTAAATATTCAGAGCATGCGTCACCATTAATACGCATAAATTAAAAGAAAAAAAACTTTGTACAAATCTAATAACAATAACTACCTATGTCAAAGTATGACGTTTGGCGTTGTTGTTTTTAGGTTATGGTAAAGCTAATTTTAACGAAATATGGATTATTTCCTTGCTTCTCCGGTTATTGTAGTTAGTAGTAATTATTATTAATTTAAACATCTCTGAAAAAATTTATCGCCAATTTTGGAAAGCAGCTCATCAAATTGTTTTTCTGTCATCCATATCCTTCGGAGTCTTCTAGTTCCATCTCTTTCAAAATTGTGTTGGATGCGCCTAATTCATGATCCATTTTCTCGCCCAAATACGACGTTTTTTATGCTTTTTCATAATCTCGAGCTCATCTCGCAAAACATCAGAAGTTAGAGAGACGCACGCACTGACAATTTCAGTTGACGCCATCTTGAATGTCAAATTCGGTTCTACATTGAAACGTGTGAACATAATCTCGTTCAACTTTTTACGTCAAATAAAAGTGGATCAACAAAAATTGAAACGTCTGAACGCGCCACATCGTATCGATTCACAATATCACAATCCGATATAATCGTTTGAAATGTCATCGTAAGAAGAATCGATTCTCGCTTATCGATGTCTATGTTCATATCGAATACAGTTCGATACAATCGTTTTGAAATGTCATCGAAGTGGAATCGATTCTCGCTTATCGATGTCAATATTTATTCGAATGCACAGTCCGATATAATCGTTTTGAAATGTCATTGAAAATGAGTGATACAATCGTTTTACAACTGTCAGAATTCATTCTGAGAGGTTGTATTCAAGATACGTCAAAATATCTCAAATTGTGAACTGATAAAGCGTGTTGATGTTATCATCATCCAGCTTTGTTGTAAATGATGAATTAATACTTTTAGGTAACGATCTACGTTTCCAGTTTTAGTTTATGTTTAAAAATTGCCATGGTGACTGTTTTTCACAATTTAAAGTTTATTTATTATTACTTATGTTATTTTAAGGTTATGTATCGTCTAGGGTAGTGTTGGTCGTAGTATTCAAACGTGAAACGATTGTAAACGACGAAATATTACTTTTAGGTTATGATTTACGATTCCAGTACGTGTTAAAGATCGACATGGTGATTATTTTTCGTAAGTAGGTAGATGGGTTATTTTGAGTAATTTATCGATTTGTTTAGTGTATGTTTGATTTATTGTAAATGAACAACCGATATCTCTAATTTCATCGAGTACTAACTAGTACCTCAAAATATTTTGTGTGACTATAAAATATTGATGGTTTGTTCTAAAAAGTGTTATCAGCGCTAGAATTAGACACTTCTGTTCAAAGATATCATTATTCAATAAACACCGATTGCAAAAAACGGTTTGTTTACTGTTTTAATGTATAAGTTTCCTACAATCTAAATGTCATTTTGAGATTAATCGTGTAATGACGCATATCAGAATTTTGGAAACATCTATAAAATTACATTATCTATAAGAATACGGATCTTATGAAATAGTTTCAAGGTCGGGCCAGACCATAGATTATAGATAGTAAAGTATTATTGTAAATTATAGAAAATAATGTTGCTTGTAAAGAAATCATTGCCAGCAGTGAAAAATCTACGTTGCCATACCGATGTACCATGCTTTGCCCGTGAACACCCCCCCTGCCGCGAGAAAAAATACTGCCTTTGACCGCAGCTATTGCTCCTGAACTCCTAGCGATTAATCGATTAATCATTCGATCATTTTTATGTATCGATACAAAAATATCGATTATGTAAATGTATCGATTATTCCCATCACTAATGGATATCATTCTCCTTTATCCAGAATGTCGAGACTAGTCAACACAAATCAAAGCATTGAATTTTTTGGTGTAAGCCTAAATGACTTTCGGCAGTCGTTACGCAATGTGGTTTTTTAAAGTCTTTTTAAATCCATCTTCAAGCTACTTGTAGTTATCTTCTCTATGTACTTTTATATTATATGTATTTTGTCAATGCTCTTCATCTATATGTAATCTCCTTTCATTGTGATTTCTCTTTTTTTTCTATTCGTGTTATTGATGTATTCAGGGCTGGGCAGTATTTGAAATACTTGTAATTGAAATACGTATTTGAAATACAAATACGTATTTTGTATTTGTATTTCAATTACTTCCTAAAAATGTATTTTGTAATTGGTATTTCAATTACCTGCTGCTGAGGTATTTTGTAATTTGTATTTCAAATACTTATGGTTTCAAAATACATTTTCAAATACATTTAGCAATCTTAATAATGATAATGAAAAACAAACACACATAGATAATACATAGACTAAAAACGCTAGAATCCTGTACTGTTGTCCTTTGCTATAGCACTCTTACTAATGATTATTTGTAGTTCTCTTTATCATTGCTTTATTTTTATTTTATTTATTTGGGAGACCAACAGTTTACATTACTAACAGAGCATTCAGTAATTGAGTCACAATAATTGAACCATTTACAGGTTTCCACATAGGTATTGTATACAAGTGTCGTGATTCCAGAGATAGTTACTAATGAAAAATTACATTTTAAGAGCCGAGTTATGTAGGAGGGGGAAGGATGGGGGGGAATCGGTTAAGTTGAGGTACAATAATAAAAATATGCGCGACAAAAAATTAAAAGAGAAAAAAAAAGAAAAAAGGAAGTTCTTAGAGTGGTGGTTGTATTAGAGGGTATCTATATAGTTATATTGTTATTGTAGAGTATCGAGAGAGCGTCTATGTGATTTTAAGGGGTGTGGTGCAGAGTTAAATATTTCAAATTGTGTATAGTGTGTGTTGAAAGTGTTGGATGCACGATAGATGAAAGAGTTCTGCTTAGAATTTGTTTTGCACCGTAATGTACTGTACATTTGTGTTGCATTATAATGTACTGTACATTTTTTTTACGTCATGCTAGTTATTATTATTGTAACAGACGTCTTGATGTATTGGATTTTGTTTACGTGAAACTTGCAGCTAGTAGCTACACTTGCCTCAAATACCTGGCATTATCACAAACAACAGGTGCGAAGTGACGTCAACCCATGCAAGAAAAAACACATCGTGTCAAAACAAGTTTGTTATTCACGAAACTGAACACCTGCGGTCATCCAGGTAAACAACAGGTGCGGACTGACGTCAACCCATGCAAGAAAAAACCCTTCGTGTCAAAACAAGTTTGTTATTGACGAAACTGAACACCTGCGGTCATCCAGGTAAACAACAGGTGCGGACTGACGTCAACCCATGCAAGAAAAAACCCTTCGTGTCAAAACAAGTTTGTTATTCACGAAACTGAACACCTGCGGTCATCCAGATAAACAACAGGTGTGAACTGACGTCAACCCATGCAAGAAAAACACATCGTGTCAAAACAAGTTTGTTATTCACGAAACTGAACACCTGCGGTCATCCAGGTAAACAACAGGTGCGGACTGACGTCAACCCATGCAAGAAAAAACCCTTCGTGTCAAAACAAGTTTGTTATTCACGAAACTGAACACCTGCGGTCATCCAGATAAACAACAGGTGTGAACTGACGTCAACCCATGCAAGAAAAACACATCGTGTCAAAACAAGTTTGTTATTCACGAAACTGAACACCTGCGGTCATCCAGGTAAACAACAGGTGCGGACTGACGTCAACCCATGCAAGAAAAAACCCTTCGTGTCAAAACAAGTTTGTTATTCACGAAACTGAACACCTGCGATCATCCAGGTAAACAACAGGTGGCAAAATGAATAACATGTTTACGTTTTCCTTTAACACAGATTAGTATAAAAACCGTCTGAAAAATAAATAGTCATTCATTATCCAAGAAACTTCTGAGTTATTACTATCTCCCGAAACCAAAGTGACGATCGGAGTCTAGCGCCCCTATTGCTTACAGTATTTGTATGGAACAGAAAAGTGGTCTCATACAAATTGGTCCTTTTCGAGCCGGATCCCACGTCACCAAATCTTTCTCAGTGGAGATGGCATCACACGCAGCAGCCGTAAAATCCTGGCTTCAACCGAGACATCACGGCCCTGCCTCGCAAACTCAGATGCATCTATACCTACCGCCGATCCAGATGCTACCTTAAGCCTACGCCTCCACCATCAAAGATCTACAGGAGGCTGATAAAGGCAACAACAAGATATGCAACAAAACACTGAGCAGCTCACAGACATGCATCAACGTACCCAGCAGCAACGAGATATGCAGCTACCACATATACCGCAACGAGGTATGCAACAACAAACTGAGCAGCAACGAGATATGCAGCTAACAGACATGCAGCAACGAACCAAGCAGCAACAAGATATGCAGCTTCCACACATGCAGCAAGGAGACATGCAGCAATAAACTGAGCAGCAACGAGATATGCAGCAACAAACTGAACAGCAACGAGTTATGCAGCTACCACATGCAGCAACGAGAAATGCAACAACAAACTGAGCAGCAACGAGATATGCAGCTACCAGATATGCATCAACGAACCAAGCAGCAACAAGATATGCAGCTTCCACACATGCAGCAAGGAGACATGCAGCAATAAACTGAGCAGCAACGAGATATGCAGCAACAAACTGAGCAGCAACGAGTTATGCAGCTACCACATGCAGCAACGAGAAATGCAACAACAAACTGAGCAGCAACGAGATATGCAGCTACCAGATATGCATCAACGAACCCAGCAGCAACAAGATATGCAGCTTCCACACATGCAGCAAGGAGACATGCAGCAATAAACTGAGCAGCAACGAGATATGCAGCAACAAACTGAGCAGCAACGAGATATGCAGCTACCACATATACCGCAACAAGATATGCAGCAACAAACTGAGCAGCAACGAGATATGCAGCTAACAGACATGCAACAAACCCAGCAGCAACGAGATATGCAGCTACCACATATACCGCAACGAGATATGCAACAAAACACTGAGCAGCTCACAGACATGCATCAACGAACCCAGCAGCAACGAGATATGCAGCTACCACATGCAGCAACGAGAAATGCAACAACAAACTGAGCAGCAACGAGATATGCAGCTACCATATATACAGCAACAAGATATGCAACAAAACACTGAGCAGCTCACAGACATGCATCAACGCACCCAGCAGCAACGAGATATGCAGCTACCACATATACCGCAACGAGGTATGCAGCAACAAACTGAGCAGCAACGAGATATGCAGCTAACAGACATGCAGCAACGAACCAAGCAGCAACAAGATATGCAGCTTCCACACATGCAGCAAGGAGACATGCAGCAATAAACTGAGCAGCAACGAGATATGCAGCAACAAACTGAGCAGCAACGAGTTATGCAGCTACCACATGCAGCAACGAGAAATGCAACAACAAACTGAGCAGCAACGAGATATGCAGCTACCAGATATGCATCAACGAACCCAGCAGCAACAAGATATGCAGCTTCCACACATGCAGCAAGGAGACATGCAGCATAAACTGAGCAGCAACGAGATATGCAGCAAAAAACTGAGCAGCAACGAGATATGCAGCTACCACATATACCGCAACAAGATATGCAGCAACAAACTGAGCAGCAACGAGATATGCAGCTAACAGACATGCAACAAACCCAGCAGCAACGAGATATGCAGCTACCACATATACCGCAACGAGATATGCAACAAAACACTGAGCAGCTCACAGACATGCATCAACGAACCCAGCAGCAACGAGATATGCAGCTACCACATGCAGCAACGAGAAATGCAACAACAAACTGAGCAGCAACGAGATATGCAGCTACCAGATATGCGGCAACGAACCCAACAGCAACAAGATATACAGCTTTCACACATGCAGCAACGAGACATGCAGCTAATAGACGTCTAGCAACAAATTGGCAGCAACGAGATATGCAGTTTTCATATACGGAGCAACGAGACATGCAGCAACAAACTGATCAGCGACGAGATATGCACTTACCATACATGCAGCGACGAGATATGCAGAAACAGACATGCAGCAACAAGATATGCAGCAAAGAACCCAGCAGCAACGAGATATGCAGCTACGGCATGCAGCAACGAGAAATGCAGCAACAAACTGAGCATTAACGAGATATTCAGCCACCAGATATGCAGCAACGAACCCAGCAGCAACAAGATATGCAGCTTCCACAAATGCAACAATGAGACATGCGGCAATAAACTGAGCAGCAACAAAATATACAGCTACCACTCATGCAACAGCGATATATGCAGCTACTAGATATGCAGTAATCCGCATATATGGATACTCGATACCCTGTGGCAGCCAGCCAGAGAATTCCCGAGCTTGCAGCAATCGGCCCGACCCTAAATGCTAGTCCCGGATATACTGAAAACCAAGACCGTACTCACACTGGATGAACATATCGAAACATAGATCCACTGGCCTAGATCACCTCCGCGATAGTAGAATCACTCCACATTGCCAGAAGCAAGCCCTATCAGAGAGTACAACAGCTGGCCTGACACGCAAAGCAGATTGCTGACCCATTTGCGGCCCTGCGCGCTGCAACTCCACGCCAAGCTGATCACCAACCTGCCTGAATTTGCAGTCCCATACGAGCCTGAGCCGCGTCCTGCCATCCCATTTTCATGATAAGTTATTCCTTCTTATTGTTTATCCTAGTAATGGCACCCAACCCCGCCTCCCAACTTGTTTGTGACGAGATACACAATTCAAGTAACGGCAGCAACTAGCCCGCCCCCCAACTTGTTTGCGACAAGATACGCAACTCAAGTAATGGCATCAGCTAGCCCGCCTCCTAACTTGTTTGCGACGAGATACGCAACTCAAGCAATGGCAACAAATAGCCAGCCCCCCAACTTGTTTGCGACAAGATACGCAACTCAAGTAATGGCATCAGCTAGCCCGCCTCCTAACTTGTTTGCGACGAGATACGCAACTCAAGCAATGGCAACAAATAGCCAGCCTCCCAACTTGTTTGCGACGAGATACGCAATGGCATCAACTAGCCCGCCTCCCAACAAGTTTTCAACGAGATACGCTACTCAACCGAAGGCCAGCAAGGCTAATTCCATCTTCTAATTTCAATTCCAGCAGTGCCACTACCAGAATAGTGGTGCTCCTCATCACCGCAGCCAAGGCGAGCAAGCCTTGCCCCCAGCAGTGCCACTGCCAGAATAGTGGTGCTCCTCATCACTGCAGCCAAGGCGAGCAAGCCCTCCCCAGCAGTACCACTGCCAGAACAACGGTGGTCCTCATCGGAGCAGCCAAGGCAAGCAAGTCCTTCCAGAACATCGGTACTCTCCTCAGACGGGAGGAGCTCGTTTCCACATTAAAAGGGATAAAATTTCATGGAACTGACTCCGAGATGAAAACGCTCTAGTGGCACTAAAGTCACGAGACAGACATGCAATTCTCTAGCAATGCCGTGCATCAATTGGCTTTGATAACCGCCAATAAAACCTCAGAATCTAGGAAAAGTTAATACGACCCACAAAGAGGCAATACGACCCACGAATAGGAGATCAACCCGGATTTATTTCCTGCCTTACGATTCGGCCCAAAATACTACTTCAAGCCGTGTGGCACTCGAACGTGAGCTGTGACAAACCCAGTGTCCCTGAACATATCCAGAAGTGGACAAATTGGATGAACCTGCAAAACACATACACAATCACCATCCCAAGACGCTGCCTCAATAACATGCCGCACTCATCTCAGCAAGACCCGCCCGAACCATGTAAAAGGAAAGCCATGCCCTGATAACCCAAGTCCATTTCTGGATAGATTCAACAACCGTATTGTGTTTGCTGCGCACCGATCCACACATTTACTCCACCTTTGTGGCAAACAGACTGGGCAAAATAGATGAGATGACCAACATACAAGACTGAAAATGGGTGTCAACTAAGCCAAATCTCGCCGACCTTGGTACACGGGATCCAAACACCCAACGAACGAACACTAGAAGTGAGGCCCCACTACATCAGTCTTATGTCAACCCCTAATGGGAACATTGCCGCTAAATTGACTGATACACCACACACGCCCCTTTACACACTGCGGGCTAGACTATTTCGGACCCATGACTATCACAGTTGGCAGACATCGAGAAAAACGCTACGCCGCAATCGTCACTTGCTTCTCGATACGCGCTGTCCACCTAGAACTCGTTTCTTCTCTAACCACCGATTCTGCTATTATGGCCATACAACGAATGACAGCACGAAGAGGACAGCCCGTAACCATGTACCCAGACAACGGGACTAATTTCCATGGGGCCGAAGCCGAGATGAGAAATGCCTTGAAATTACTAAGTCAAGACGTTAAAAATGCTTGATGCCCTGACCACTCAGGGCATCGAATAGAGATTATACCACCAATAACGCCGCACATGGGAGGAGTATGGAAAAGACTGGTACGCTTGGTGAAACGAGCACCAAAAAAGGATAACTTGGTGATCATCATGGATCCTGCACTACCTCGAAATCATTGGCCTCGCGGCCGCGTCATCGAAGCGATAACCGCAGCTGACGGACAAGTTAGAATCACTCGAATCCAGACGAGTTCCGGGGTGTACCTAAAACCAGCCGTTAAAATCGCCGTCATCTTACCAGCTCCTACACCTGCTGAGTCATCTCCCCCTCCTCTTCACAAGGACACATAACAAATCAAGATATCTACATCAAGAATTCGTCCGACGAACTAGCTAGGTGCAATCATTCCGATTGCACCGGGAGGAGTGTAACAGACGTCTTGATGTATTGGATTTTGTTTACGTGAAACTTGCAGCTAGTAGCTACACTTGCCTCAAATACCTGGCATTATCACAAACAACAGGTGCGAAGTGACGTCAACCCATGCAAGAAAAAACACATCGTGTCAAAACAAGTTTGTTATTCACGAAACTGAACACCTGCGGTCATCCAGGTAAACAACAGGTGCGGACTGACGTCAACCCATGCAAGAAAAAACCCTTCGTGTCAAAACAAGTTTGTTATTGACGAAACTGAACACCTGCGGTCATCCAGGTAAACAATGTAATGTGTATTCAAATGTAATGTGAATTATTATTTAAGGTAATAGTATTTAGTGTAGGTACCTATACCTTTTGTCATCCGACCGCTGTCTTCCCAGAGCAAGAAGATCTCCTTCGCAGGATAGTGGAGAAAAGGATTTTGAGGTCATGCATATAAAAAACGCTGGTTTTACTAGTGAAAATGAATGTTAAGTTTATTGCATTTTGCAAGAGAAAAAAGGAACCAAGGAAAAGTAAACAATACATAAATACCTCGAGCAACTATTAACTGTAGTAGAAAGAGAGAGTCAGCTAATTACGTTTAATTATTAATTCCGCACACGTCCCGTCGCCGTGATAGTCGTGACACTCCTGCAAACGACGACAGCCAACCCCGAGACACCGTCCAGCACGTCATGGGGCCACCAGTTTCAAGGAAATCCACAGCTGATCTACACCCATCAAGCGGCGTGTAAAAATCCCACCGGCCAAGGAACAGTAACGTCGGCGCACTCTTCAAGAGTCGCAAAGCTGCTTCATTTAAAGGGATTCCACCCAACAAACAGGCACACGGCGGATCTACACCCATCAAGCGGCGTGTAAAAATCCCACCGGCCAAGGAACAGCCAAGTAATCAATACATCCCCGTTGATTACCGTTTAAATTTTCTTCCGCATGCGGATACAGCAATCTCCCGGCATCCGGCGAGGAATTCAACAAAAAAATAAGGCTTCTATGCCATTTAAGTCGTCCCACACTCACAGAACGAAAAATAAATAACTTTCTAGGCTACATTGCACTAGAATCTTTTACAACCAAAACTCCTCCTCAAAAAATCTCCTCTCGCCTCCAAAAAATTACGTGATGTCTGCCGCCATCTTTCCTCGAATGACGTTTCCGGTCTCGTTGCAGTTTCGCCAACCAACAAAGTTAAAAAAAAAAGAAAAAATAAATAAAGCATAGACAATAAACGGTACCTATTTTGAGCAGTACCTGCTCATGAAATAGATATGTTACATTTCCCCGCAACCCCCGAAAATTTTACGCCGCGAAGTGAAGTAAAATTATTAGGACACCGCCCAACAAGACTCTCTCTTTCCACAACTGTTAAAAGAAAAAATAATACATCACAGTATCAGAAAAACAATAACATAAGATATACCAAAGTAGCAAATTAAAAACAAACACCCATTCACAGAATGGCATACAAAAGAAAACCTTGAAAATGAGGTAATACCTCCACTTTTACAAGCTCGCTTGTAAGATTACCAACACGTTACTCACATGACGAGATACAATCTCTCAAGAAAACACTAGTGAGTATGGAGAACTTAAGCTCCCACTTTCCTTTATATAAAAAAGCAACACTTAGTTATTATTAACATATAATTAACTCTCTCTTTCTCTATCCTTATATTCTAAACCAAAATGATATATGGAAAAAGTAACGTCATACAAATTATACTCAATGCGTCTTAAATTATCAACTAAAACTAATCCAAGGTATAAACAAATATACAGAATCAACTCGTTCAATTTGAAATTGATGTCTAGGAGGTCAGATCAAGTATAATACAATTATTACTTGTCTATCGTATAACAAGTTTTATAAAAAAACTGTCAATTACAAAGTGGTCAGAGTAGGGTTTATATGTAAAGACATACCTATCTGTCAAAAAAAATCAGATCAAGTATAATACAATTATTACTTGTCCATCGTATAACAAGTTTTATAAAAAAAACTGTCAATTACAAAGTGGTCAGAGTAGGGTTTACATATTTCAATTACCTATCCATCAAAATTATGAAAAAAATCATTAGGAACACAGAAGCAAAACAGGATCTAGAATGTTAGGCTTAGAGCTTAGGGATTACAATTAAACAAAACACCTAGCTATTATAAAAGTGAACCTCAAAAGGTACTCTTGATTTTATACAAAAATACAAGATGTAACTATGATAAATCATCCTCAGGGGACGTTGCTTGTGCAAGAAAAGACTGAAGATAAACCCAGGTGACATTCCTTCAAAAAAAAATAACACTTAATACATCAAGTAAGTGAAAAGTCATAAATTTCTTGAACAAACAATGATATTTTGGTGATCAAATATACTTATTAGATAATCGACACTAGGTAAGGGGTGATCGAACAATATCCAAATGAACGACACTAGTAGACAAAATTAACAGTACAACACTGGTTTAAGCAGTAAGAGACCTATATATGTAAATGCTTAATGTTAACTTAGAACTAAAAGACAAAATACACTTTCCTGTATTAGAGGTAAGGTGATAAACTTCAAATATGAGTTACTTTAATGGGTAGGTATGCCAGAGCAGTACCACCTTTGTTTGTGACAAGAAAAAAAAAATTTCTTAACAAATATTCTTAACAAACTTAACTAACTGACTTTAAGGAAAGTTATACCAGACTTAATCTATTTAACATAGCTATGGTATATTTAAGAAAAACTTTACTTAATCACTAATTGTTGAAATTTTAACAATCTGTACATAAGAAAGTCGCTCAAATCTCTCATAAACAGAAGTTTTGAATCATTCTTTCCAAGTGCTTGGAAAGTTATTATTCGGGAGAAAATTCCAACGAACTTGAGAAGAAGGATTCAGACTTAAACGCTAAAACAGTACAACATAACCTATTGTTTTACGAACGCATCAGTGTGTAAGTATAATTGTAGCCTATAAGGAAGGCGAAACGACTCATTTCATACAAAAAAAATTATTTAGAGTTTAAATAAAAAAATTCTCGTCAAAGACTAAGTCAATTACAAAATATGACTTAGACAAAATATTGGGCGCCACTGATCACACGGATCAGAGGAAACGACATTCATTGTAAACGACGTTTCCTATAGAAAAAATTCCGAAGAATTTAAAGAAAAAAATTAAATTGAGGAAGCAAGATTGAGGAAATTTCGTGAAAATTCTAGACAAAACCTCTTGAGGGTACCAAACCTCAAAAGCAAGTGACCAGAAAAACCACTGACGAAACAAATGGAACAGCATGCAGGGTTGGTAGTCCCGCATGCAATCACGTTGGTTTCATCTATATATAAAGAGTAAGAAATATTTAATCCATGCGAACAATATCCTTTACATGAAAATTTCCTACAATTTTACCGTTCATATCAGCTAGAGTATAGACCAAATTAGAGACTTTACCTTTAATAACATTGCGAACGAATCTAGGGGCCAATTTGTGAGAGAAATAATTCGGTCCACTGGATTGAACGAAATTCTTCCTCCAAACGACATCGCCTACTTCATAATTAACCGTCTTACGGCGTAAATTGTAGTGTTGGGCATTTTTCTTAAAAGCTTGAAACAAAGCATTTGAAACTTGTTCATAAATTGGAACTAAGTCTTCCAACTTCTTAGCAAATTCGTCCCTAGATTGCTGCAACGTAGTGTCTACGACACCAGAAGATAAGTTATTTTTATGAAAGTTTCCGTCAATAATTTGTTCCCTACCATGCATGAGGAAGAAGGGGGTGAAGCCGGTTGCAAAATTAACCGTGTTATTGAGAGCTGATTGAATTTGAGGCAGAAATCTGGACCAATTACGCTGGTCAGATTCGGTTAAAATAGACAAAGCAGTTCCAATGGTTTGGTTATAGCGTTCGACCACGTTATTTTGGGGAGTATAAAAAGCATTATAAAAAGGCGGAGGTACGTTATACTCTGCTAACAATTGTTTAAAGTCTTTTGAAATAAATTGTTTTCCGTTGTCGCAGACGCACGTTTGCGGTACCCCGTGTACAAGGAATATGTATTGTTCAATGTTTTTAACAATGCTTTTAGTAGTTGCATTTCTAAGCGGAAAAATCCAGGTATATTTAGAAAATACATCAACGACTGTTAGAATATACATAAATCCTGCATAGCTACGCGGAAGAGGACCGACAAGGTCAATAGACAGCATTTGCATAGGTCTTGTGACTATTTTCGGGTTCGTAGAAATGCCTGCCGGCGCAGCAGTGTTAATTTTATGTGCCTTACACGTTTTACATCTATTGACAAAATTTTTGACGTCATTATACATCCCTGGCCAAAAATAATGAAGTTGAACCTTCTTATATGTTCTAAAAACTCCTGGATGACAAGAGATAACCGACTCATGTTCTTTAGATAGAACAGCGTTACGGTCCTCAAAAGGAACAACAAGCTTCCAAGCTGTGTCCTCCTGCAGAGCGAAACGAGATTTAGTGTGACGAAATAATTTATTTTCCTTAATTTGAAAATTATTAAAACGTTGTGGATTTGATTTACAATTAGAAAATAAGGTATTATACCAAGTATCTGTACTCGTGGGAGCGGAATCAACGGCCGAAATTAAAGAAACGTCTTTACGTGAAAGAACGTCCGGAACCGTATTTAATTTACCTTTCCTATGTATAACATCAAAAGAGTACTGTGACAGCCGAGTAGACCAGCGAGCAAGCCGACCTGTTGGATTAGATAATGAGACTAACCACTGTAGACTAGAATGGTCCGTTACCACAGTGAAGTGAGCACCTTCTATGTAGGGCCTAAAATGGTTGACTGAATCTAACACCGCTAGGAGTTCGCGCTCCGTCACGCCGTAGTTTCGTTCATGCACATTAAGACACCTAGAGAAATAAGATACAGGGTGCTCCTCTCCTTCAAAAATTTGTGTAAGTACACCTCCGATCCCAACGTTGCTCGCGTCACAGTGAATCGTGAAAGGAAGCGAAAAATCCGGACAATTAATAACAGGGGCAGAAGTCAACGCCTTCTTTAATTTCTTAAAAGACAACTCCGCTTCAGGAGACCAAGAGAAATTACTAATTCCCTTCCTTGAACCAGTGAGTTTTGTTAACCCTTCAAAAATTAGGCTTTTTTTTCGGATGGTCAAAATATTTTCGCTTTACAATAAAATGCAAATATTTGGACTATTTCTGAACACATTCAAAAACAAAAAAAACTGTTTTAGAAAGGTGATGAAATGCGCTTTCAAATTATAGAATTCGAAAAATATATATTTTTTTAAAATTATAAAATTTTTGCATACAAACATAAAAAAGTTTTCAAAATGGCTCACCTTATGTTTTTTCTAACTAAAGTTACTGATAATAAAAAAAAATAAAAACACATCCATATTTTATTAGAAAAATGTATAACAAACACATATTGTAACCTCAATTTTTTGTAGCTCTATGAAAATTTTTTTTAAAAAATACCCGAAGTCTCAAATTCTTTTTTCAATTTGCGATTCAAAACTTTGTGTACATAAAAGTGTACATTTTATTATTTTTGTGGCTATTTTTTAGATTGGAATATAAAGCATGATGTTTTTCCTTTCTAACACCGATTAGAACATATTTCTAACTATGATAGTAAGGGAGTTACGGCGTCTTATGTGAGACCTATGTGCGTTGGGACAAATCTGGTCTCCTGTGATTAAACGGGTTAAGGGAGCAGCAATGGTTGAAAAATCCTTTATAAAACGCCTATAATACCCGCACAGGCCAATGAAAGCTTTTACCTGTTTAGAATTCTTTGGAATGGGGTAAGTACGAATGCATTCCAACTTAACTGGGTCTGTGCGAAGTCCTTTTGCATCCACAACGTAACCGAGATACTTCAATTCATCCTTGCAAAACTCGCACTTTTTCAAATTGACAGTTAAGCCTGCTTCTTTCAGACGCAAGAAAACCCTATTTAATTGCTCTAAATGTGAATCGATATCTTCTGAAATTATAATTAGGTCATCCAAATAGCAAAAAACGTTTTCGTCGAACTCTGGACCAAAAAGTGCATCAACCAGACGCTGAAGTTCACTAGGAGCGTTTTTTAACCCAAACGGCATCCTAACGAATTCAAACAAGCCATGTCCAGGTACTACAAAAGCCGTTTTGCAGCAAGAATCCTTATGTAAAGGGATTTGCCAGAAACTTTTCGATAAGTCAATAGAAGATATGAAGCGTGCACCACGTAGCTTGTCTAAAATACGCGAAATATACGGCAAGGGGTAGGAATCTCTTGTCGTGACGCTGTTAAGCTTCCTGGAGTCTAAGCAGAACCTTGCAGAACCATCCTTTTTAGGCACAATCAAAACCGGGTTCGACCAAGCCGAACGCGAACGTCGAACAACACCTAAGTCAAGCATTTCTTTAAGTTGAGCTTCAAGTTGTTTTTGACGTGTTTGAGACAACGGGTAATATCGTTGCTTAATGGGATCTCCCGTCGTATTAATTTTGTGCTGAACTAAATGAGTACGACCCAATCCACATTTTTCAAAAGAAATTGACTTAAATTTATCAATTACATTATTTAACCTATGATTGTCTTGAGGGGACAGTAGGGAAGCTGACGTGATCTTGTGAATTTCACCTATGGTATTTTCAACATCACGTCCGCTGTTGGCCTTTGAAAACAATTGAGGAGCGATGTCAAATTGTTTCCAAAAGTCGACTCCCAAAACAATCACAGGTGAAAGAGAAGGAATAACAAAAAAAGTAACATATTTCTTAAAATTATTATAAGTAACTAGTACTCGCATAGTACCAATTACATCTTGACGTACACCATCAGCGGTGGTAACGTACGATTCTAACTTATCTAGATTAAACCCTAAACTAATAAAGAAGTTGTAAAGAGAACCGCCAAAACAACTGACAGTCGCACCACTGTCCAAAAGACCTGAAAAGACAAGGTTTTGAATCGAAATATTCGCATGGGGTCTTATATCTTGTCCAGAACTAGCCATCGGCATGCATGCGTCCATGTCACGCCTGAAGAACCGGTTACTGGAGCTATAAACTAAGGGTGATGATCTCCTGGCATCCTTGCTAGCAGGACGCAGAGGATCACACTCTAGTTTTTTGGATTTGTGCGAGCGGGGTCATCTCGGCGTTTGTCAGAATTCTTCTGAGAATCAAACTTCCATTTTCTACAAAAAGGTTTTGTATGACCTTGCGCCTTACAATAAAAACAATTTAAAGTTTTTCTACTATTCGAAGAAGAAGAATGTGTAGGAGAAGAGGATGATGCTTGAGGAGAAGTAAAATGCGGTAAGGGTTTATCTACGGAGTGCTTTTCAAATCTCCTACACACATTTACCAAGGAAGATAATTCCTTTTCTGCAAAATATGCGATGGCCAATGCGTATTTAGGTAACAGACTATCAGAAACTAGGTCTACCAATTGTTCCTCCGTAAGTTGAACGTCTAATCTGAGATTAGCTAATTTAACTTCATCAACGTAATCCACAACACTTTGGTTAAATTTCTGTTTCATCGCGAATAAAGCTTTTAGGGCCTCTGTTTGATTAATACAACGGTCAAAACGTGCAATGAGGAGATTTCTCAACTCAGGCCAAGATAATGAATCTTTATAAATAGTCCTATACCAAGAGAGAGCTTTCCCCTCCAAAAGATCTGCAAAGGACGTCACAACCGATGACAGTTCTATATGACGGCATCTAGATAATTCCTCCACACGTTGTATAAAATCCCTAACATCAGAAGAACCAGAAAATTTAATACCCCAAGAATGTACGGACGTATTTGTATTTATCGATTGATAATAATTATTGACTATGTTTGTAGTCTGACTCGCATTATCACTATTGCCTTCATTTTGTTGTGGAGAATCACTACTTGATTGTTTTAAACTTTTATTATATATGCGAGCCTGTTCCCGCATAGCTGATAACGTAGGCTCTGGAGTGATATTTAATTCAGATAACATCTGTATCATCTCCTCCTTAGTTGCACCGTTAATATTAGTAATCGCCATTTTGTTTTGTTTTTTTTTTTTAATTTTAAATTTGGGAAAAAATAATTAAATAATTATTGAATTTAAAAAAAAAAATAATGTACTTTATAGTTTGAAATACCGGACACCCTGTAAAGCAAATTATCCTTCATTAAAAAAAATTATTAGAAAAAAAAATCAAAATTATTTTCCAAAAAAAAAAAAATTTTTTATGTATGTAGCTCACCGGACATTTTATAATGTATGTAGCTCACCGGACATTTTATAATGTATGTAGCTCACCGGACACCGTGTAAAGCCGTGAATAAATCGAACCGATGAATACAGAAGTAAAGAATAATTAATTTGAAAACAATTTCATATATTGTACGTTGGGAGTATGTTGTTTAAAAAAATTATACGTTGCTTTACGTATTTACAAGGTATGTTGATAAACAAACACGTCAATTTGGCAGGTGACAGTTGACATTTGAAATTCATGTATTGCCAGTAAAGATGAAATATTTTCCCCCACAAATTCGTAAGTTTGTCACTGCTAACAAAGTTCTTTTAAATTGTCAAAAACAATATATTATCACGCATTTATCTGTGTGGCAACACATAAACTAAGCAGAAACGTCAAACAAGTATAAATGCGTATAAGAAAACATGTTCCTAACCTAAAAAACTACACACACTGATGCGTTCTATAAAAGATACATCGTAAAATACAGATAACTTACAAATTATCAATACCATCCTAATTGATATATGCATGAACTGAAAATCCCATCCGAGCACCAGTTATTAAACTTAAAAAACTCATAGATTGGGCCGCCAAATGTAATGTGTATTCAAATGTAATGTGAATTATTATTTAAGGTAATAGTATTTAGTGTAGGTACCTATACCTTTTGTCATCCGACCGCTGTCTTCCCAGAGCAAGAAGATCTCCTTCGCAGGATAGTGGAGAAAAGGATTTTGAGGTCATGCATATAAAAAACGCTGGTTTTACTAGTGAAAATGAATGTTAAGTTTATTGCATTTTGCAAGAGAAAAAAGGAACCAAGGAAAAGTAAACAATACATAAATACCTCGAGCAACTATTAACTGTAGTAGAAAGAGAGAGTCAGCTAATTACGTTTAATTATTAATTCCGCACACGTCCCGTCGCCGTGATAGTCGTGACACTCCTGCAAACGACGACAGCCAACCCCGAGACACCGTCCAGCACGTCATGGGGCCACCAGTTTCAAGGAAATCCACAGCTGATCTACACCCATCAAGCGGCGTGTAAAAATCCCACCGGCCAAGGAACAGTAACGTCGGCGCACTCTTCAAGAGTCGCAAAGCTGCTTCATTTAAAGGGATTCCACCCAACAAACAGGCACACGGCGGATCTACACCCATCAAGCGGCGTGTAAAAATCCCACCGGCCAAGGAACAGCCAAGTAATCAATACATCCCCGTTGATTACCGTTTAAATTTTCTTCCGCATGCGGATACAGCAATCTCCCGGCATCCGGCGAGGAATTCAACAAAAAAATAAGGCTTCTATGCCATTTAAGTCGTCCCACACTCACAGAACGAAAAATAAATAACTTTCTAGGCTACATTGCACTAGAATCTTTTACAACCAAAACTCCTCCTCAAAAAATCTCCTCTCGCCTCCAAAAAATTACGTGATGTCTGCCGCCATCTTTCCTCGAATGACGTTTCCGGTCTCGTTGCAGTTTCGCCAACCAACAAAGTTAAAAAAAAAAAGAAAAAATAAATAAAGCATAGACAATAAACGGTACCTATTTTGAGCAGTACCTGCTCATGAAATAGATATGTTACAACAACAGGTGCGGACTGACGTCAACCCATGCAAGAAAAAACCCTTCGTGTCAAAACAAGTTTGTTATTCACGAAACTGAACACCTGCGGTCATCCAGATAAACAACAGGTGTGAACTGACGTCAACCCATGCAAGAAAAACACATCGTGTCAAAACAAGTTTGTTATTCACGAAACTGAACACCTGCGGTCATCCAGGTAAACAACAGGTGCGGACTGACGTCAACCCATGCAAGAAAAAACCCTTCGTGTCAAAACAAGTTTGTTATTCACGAAACTGAACACCTGCGGTCATCCAGATAAACAACAGGTGTGAACTGACGTCAACCCATGCAAGAAAAACACATCGTGTCAAAACAAGTTTGTTATTCACGAAACTGAACACCTGCGGTCATCCAGGTAAACAACAGGTGCGGACTGACGTCAACCCATGCAAGAAAAAACCCTTCGTGTCAAAACAAGTTTGTTATTCACGAAACTGAACACCTGCGATCATCCAGGTAAACAACAGGTGGCAAAATGAATAACATGTTTACGTTTTCCTTTAACACAGATTAGTATAAAAACCGTCTGAAAAATAAATAGTCATTCATTATCCAAGAAACTTCTGAGTTATTACTATCTCCCGAAACCAAAGTGACGATCGGAGTCTAGCGCCCCTATTGCTTACAGTATTTGTATGGAACAGAAAAGTGGTCTCATACAATTATTGTCCTGTGCTATAATAGCACTGTTATTGTACATTTTGTAATATATTATATTATACTTGTCATTGCTTTGTATAGTACATTTTTGTATCATAGTATTAGATCAAGCACTATAGGAATAATTTGACTGATTACTACATTATTTTTAAGTTAATTACTGTAGAGCGCACTTGAAATGAAATAGCACAAAACTGCGCTATACAAATGCCATCCATTCATATATAAAAATGAATCCTTGTTTCCCTTGATCACGCCATAACTTCAGAATGACTTTACCCATTTCATTTTTTTTTAAGTTTACTAATACTTTATAGAAGGTTCTTACGGAAAGAAAAATCAAGAAAATTACGCAGACAATTGGATAATTTCAGAAAACTTAACGACTATTTTAACTTCGCACCTTTGACAGTTCGCGCGTTTGATGAAATTTGAATTTAGCAGGCAGCTGTTTTTTTTGTAACAAAAGAATTGTCTATGGATTTTTTAAATTATAGATATTTTAAATAGGTACCTGTGTGAGGTACAAAATTTGATTAATTGTTCTTGTAATATAGAAAAATGAATATTTGTAATATGTGAAAAATGAAAATTTGAATAAAAAATTATAATAGCTGGCACGCGAGTTGTTTGAAAACAGAATGTACTGGGACTAAATATATGGACCGCGGGAGGGGGGTTGGCGGGATGGGGGAGCGGGAGAGGGGAGAGGGTAGGCAGGGAAGGTGGAAGGGAAATGCAAGAGGGGAAGGGGATGCGGTAGGGGAACGGGGACGCACGGGAAAGGACATGCAGGGAGAAACAATTTATTTCTTTGAATATTGCATTATAACGCATGCCGGGAACCAGCTAGTGTTATTATAAAATAATTATTATAATCTAACACCTAAGTCCTATACCACAAAACTTTACAAGTGGGGCGGAGACGAGATGTGTCTCGTGAGCAATATGATTAGTCAATTTTAGCACGTCTCTGTTTCATTCTGCTCAGCTTTGCTTCTATGGAAATGCACCCTTAGATATGGGTATGGGCACTTAAGATAATTTATTGCAATCAAAGGTTCTACAAAAACCAAATGTATTTTGTATTTTGTAATTTGTATTTTGTATTTGAAATTAAAAAATGGTTAAAATACTGTATTTTGTATTTTGTATTTCAAATACATGACTTGAATGTATTTTGTATTTCGTATTTTAAATACATGCGAGAAAGTATTTTGTAATTTGTATTTCAATTACAGCAAAGCATGTATTTTGCCCAGCCCTGGATGTATTGTTAATTGGACTAATTGTCCGTAAATAAATAAATAAATAAATAAATAAATAAGGCCCATCGTGTCTTCAGCTTCTGAGAACAGCTACATCCCGCGACTTATAAGGTTCGACGCCACCTTCAGCCAAGGGATCAGCTCACCTTTTCATGACACCCCGAAGCCCGCCGTTCTTCGCCGCCATGGAAACACGCTCCGCCTCGCCAGGACTACCTGCTGGTGGCTCAGCTCACCGAGCCACTCACCGTTCATCTCCGCGACTCAAAGCGTCGAGCAACGGCCTGGAAGATAGGTTGTCTCCATTGCCATGGTGTCGAGCAACGCGCTGGTGACATGCAGACCCGTGGTCTGCTCCACCACAGCATCATCGACCTTCACCACACCATCACCTCCGTGCGCCTGCAGCATCTCCTCCACGGCACTCCGCATACATCTTGTTACCTTTTCACCGACCTCGCTACGTAGCCCAATAAACGACAGACTCACATCCCTGACGCCTTTTATTCACGTCCCGTCTCTGCCGATCCGGCCCGCTCCCTCATATGGATGGATGGATTGTATTTTTCCTGTGGAGGGGTGCAGATATACGTTCATCATTTGTCCCATTTTCAACTGTTGACATTTAGTGTGTAATGAAGAGGGGCAGCATTATATGTTTTAGAACAAAAACAAATCAATCTGCGCATTGACATTTGACGTTTTTGAATTTTTGGAATTCACTCACTACTCAATATTATACTTATCACAATATTTCTTCAGCTTTTTCGAAAGATGAGAATTCGTTCCATACAAAATGTATGAGGAAAAGAATTTTCTTCATAACTTTTTTTATTGATTCTTTCTGATTTTTTTATAGCTATTCTGCTATTCGGGGCGAAGACAAATCCAACAAATCAAAGATCGTAAAAATTGGTCCAGCCGTTCATAAGTTACAAATGGTGTAACTAACCCGACTTTGTTTTATATATTAACTAGCTGACACGGCGAACTTCATACCGCCTCAGAATCAATAACCGTTTGTGTTAACTTATTAGCTGAATTAATTTCTTTTTTTTTAAGTTAAAATGAATACTCGAAATGAATTAAGAAATGTAATTTACGTGGCAGCAAGGCATTTGCTTTATTAAAGCGAATCGAAATGATTCACGTGGCATTATTGTACTACTTTCTGTTAAACTATTTGCTGGATTGTAATATACGACATTTTTCGTTTTGTTGTCATTAGATATCTTCCCAGTTCCACCGGGCGCATCGAGAAAAAATAAGTCACAATTTCCATCATTAATTGCCTTCATTAACGTATCGTATACTTCCTTCTGTTGGGGGTTCAAGAGTGATAGGTACATTCGTTCGAACTGATTTTTTATTTATTTATTTATTATAGATACAAAAGAAAGTACAAAATTATAATTTGAAAAGCTTTGCCTGTCCAACTAGGAAAGTTTCCCGTTCCTGGGACAAATTGACATGTTTAGTTCATATTAATATTATTCCTGAAATGTAGATACATAATTACATAACAAATACAAAAAAAAATCATTTTCCTCTGAAACTAAGCTGTGTAATAAAGAAAATGTATATAATATATATAAATATAAGTACACATACATTTTTTTGTGACAAAGTAGAAAAGGTAATCTGGTAGCATATATTATAATCGGATTTACCGAATTAACCTGGTAATATTTCATACATTCAGATTTACAGAGTATGAGATAAGTAAGTTAATAGTATTGAAAAGTGTAACATATACCTGATAACATGATGGAGGGATTACAAAAGATTTACAACATAAATATATGAAATTACGTTAGGTTATGTGTTTAGTAGTTTGAACTATTTATACATAGTACACTTATAGAAGGAACAGTAAAATTTAAAATATTAGCTATAATTTATGAATGTAATAATCTATGTTATTTTACGACAATATGCATATACGTGATACAATATACTTGAATACACATGATAGTACGACAATATGAATATACACCGCGCTCATGTCTTGAACTAGGTACTCCTGCTAAAATATAAAAACAATAACTATAAATATAGATAGAAATATAAACTATGAATAAAAATAAAATAGTACCTAATTTAGTGCTACTTTGGTGAAGTTGGTGCATTACTTCGTACGCCATACATGTTGTGTTATGTAGGTATTATTTATTTATTATAAATCATGAATCATTACCGTTGTAAGGTTGGTACCAAGTTACACACAGAGTTAGCGTGCGACGTGTAGGTGTGTGATTCGCTTTACACGTGCTTTACAGCAGTGATGTACCTACACGGAGACAGAGCAGACAGGCTTCAGGGGCGCATAACCATAATTCCCATGTATAAAACATCAGAAAGGATGTCGAAACGTTGCGAACACTGACATATGAATATATCTTGAATTCTGATGTATATGATTGCGAAACAATATCAGAACTCAATGAAGTGTGGTAGGATTTTTGGCCTAGTGAAAAGGAAAGTTATGTGATTTTGTTTACCAGTTATACAACATACGTTCACTTTCGACTTTCCGTTCAGAATCCAATCATTGACTAATTTACGCAGGACGCTTGCACTTTTCAATTTCCAAGAACCGGGTATAAGGTTGTACATTTTTGGACCTAGGTAAGAATATTGTCTTTGAGCAAGGGATGTCATAGTAGTAAGTGGAACTATTGGATTCCTTCCTGCATGTCGGGTGTTGTGGTAATGTTCTACTGAGTGGAAGAGGTGACGATATTTTTTTGTGTACAATATAACTTTTCTTATGAATAGTTGCCTAACATCCAAAACTCCTATCTCTTTGAATAAATCATTACTGGGGTATCTGTATGGTTTTTTAAGGATGACCCTTAGTAATGATTTCTGTGCTTTGGCTAAGGGGTCCAGAATTGATTTGGTACATCCTCCCCATCCTAAAGATGCATATTCAAGTAATGAGTTGCACATGGCATAGTACATTAGTTTCAGATCTTTTGCGCTGAGAATATTTCTAATAGCCATGAAAAGATGCGTGAGTTTTCTGACCTTTGTGTAAATTGCGTCGATATGTTCATTCCATCTCAGGTTCTTGTCTACGATAATTCCTAGATATTTTATGCTATTCACATATTCTAAGGTATTGCAATTGCAAGTGTTTGGGTCATTACAATGGTGTATAATAATTCTGTGAGTTTCTCTTGGTTGTCCCGCTTGAGTTGCACTGAAGCGGATGAATTTAGTTTTGTCAGTGTTGAGAGTGAGAAGATTATTATCCAGCCATGCTTTTACTTTGTTAATACCAATTTCTGAATTATTATGAACTTCATTCCAATTTTTTCCTTCAAATAATAATACTGTGTCATCGGCAAAGGTGATAATGTGATCGGCGAATGAACTGTTACATAATTCATTTATATAGATATTGAATAAAAGTGGTCCTAGAGTGCTTCCTTGAGGTACACCAAAGTTAATATCAGCTGGATCGCTTAGAGTATCGTTAATATTCACTCTTTGGCTCCTATTTTCCAGATAACTACCCAGCCACTTTAGTAGCTGACCCTGAATACCGATGCGCTGTAGTTATTTTAAGAGAATTTTGTGTGAGATAGTATCGAACGCTTTGGCTAGATCCAAGAAGAGTGCAACGCATTTTCTTCCTCTATCGATATTGTTGGAGATGAATTTCATCAGGTTTGTAATGGCATTTTCAGTGCTCAATCCTGGTCTGAAGCCGTACTGTCTATTGGAAAGGATATATTTTTTCAAGGTAATGACTGAGACGATTCTTCACAATTTTCTCAATAATTTTCGAGACAGAATTGAGCAAAGAAATTGGCCGGTAATTGTGTATCTGCGATTTATCTCCATTTTTGTGAAGCAGTATAACGGTAGAGTGTTTTAAATGATTTGGAAATTTTCCTGAATCGAAGCTTAGATTGGAAATATAGGCTATTGGAGTTGCTATGAAGGATTTAATACTTTTTAGCAGAATTGATGAGACGTTATCAGGACCACAAGCATTCGATGACTTGAGTTCGTCAATTATTTTCATGACTTCATTTGAAGTTGTTTGGATATTGTCCAATTTATGACCGAAATTAGAGATTGTTAACTTAGCGAGATCGGATTCTGTTGTATTAAGATTGTTGAGAATTTTTTTTGCAAGTGTGACTCCCACTGACGTGAAATAATTATTGGCAAAATTTGCAATGATTTTTGGGTCTGAGGTGTTCACGTTATTGATGTTCAATGATTTAATATCGGAAGATTTATTTATTTTTGTTTTAGTTATGTTGCGAAATGCTTCCCATAAACGTTTTGGAGTACAGTTATTATGGTAAATGAATTTTTAAAAATAATTTTCTTTCGCCGATCTTATTAGTTTTTTGCAAAGGTTCCTATACTTTTTGTAGTGAGCTTGTACTATAATATTCTCAGGGCACCTATTCGCCTTCGCATGAAGTTGGTTCCTAATGTTAATTGATTTGATAAGGCCAGGGGTGATCCATGGCGTGAGTTTTATTTGCTTATGTGGTATAAGTTTATTGCTTGAATATTTAGATATATATAAATGTAATTTAGTGATAAATTCATTCATTGATGAGTCGGCATCAGTTTGGTCTAGAACATTTTGCCAGTTTTCTGAGCTCAAGTCCTCAATTAAGTTATTGTAATTTATTCTTGCAACGTGTTTGATTTTAGCAGGATTAGGAGGTTTGTTTTTGAGGCAGAGTGCTGTTGTGTAGTGATCTGAGATTGTAGAGTGAATGACAAATGAGTCAACATGGTTATTTTTTTTTGACATTGATGTGGTCGAGACAAGATTTACTCCTGCCCTGCTCACGAGTAGGGCTCATAATTGTCTGAATGAATCCATTTTCTGTTAACAAACATAAGTAATCGTTGGATTGGCGGTGATATTCGTTAATCGTATTGATGTTGAGGTCGCCTATAATTATTTGTTGTTTTATTTTTTTTGAGCTGTTAATAATTGATTGGAGTGAACTCAGAAAAGTGTCAATATTTTGAAAAGAGGGTGATCTGTAGATTGCAAAAATGCATAAGTTATTATTCAGTACAATTTTTAGGCAGTTGGATTGTGATAAGAATATTTCATCAACTTGACATTGAAGTCCGTCTTTGATGTAGACAACAATCCCGCTAGACTTATTGAGATATATGTTTGTGTGGTGTTCAGAGTAATTGCGAATGACTTTTGAGGTGTAATCTTTATTAAGCCAACATTCCGATAAAATTATAACATCAAATTGGTAATTGAATTGATCCAGAAAAATTAAAAAAAACGTCAATATTAGAAATGCTTCTAATATTTTGGTGTATAATTTTAACGTTGTAAGCGCACCATTTGTAGTTATTTAGATTGTTCAGATCATCAATGACATTCATGTTAAGATCTATACCGGAATCATTTCCAGTATCAAAATGTAATTGAATCATAAGTATGTGTTGGTTGTGTGTTGTATAGAAGTTGGTTCCCGAGTAAAATGTGATTAAATGCGAATTCAAATGAAGTTATAGTGGTAAGTGTGCTTAATATAAATAAAATAGTATAAGCGATGTGGTTAGATGTGGTTTGATGAATGAGATAACAAGAATTAAAAACAAAAAGGAAGCAGGAATTGCGTGATATCAAATGAAATCCAGAACTGTAGTAAATTATACAAATATGAGTAATATAAAATAATATAGTATAAATAAAGTAATTAGATGTAGTACTATGAAAGAGATAGCAGGAGGCAAAAACAATAATAATAATAATAATAATAAGGTAGCAGGAACTGCGTGATATCAAGTTAATTCCAGAAGGATAGTAAATGATACAAATACAAATATAAATATGAGGGCGAGACATAAATGCTCGGGTCAAGACATACCTCGAAAGAATAGCCATTAGTTCAAATTTAACAAAGTTATCAAAGCGCAGCCAATTTGCTTTCGTCGGAGATAATAATGGCATTAGTACCATCGTTTTTGCGAATATAGATCTGCCCCCGTTTAGTCCAAACAAAGCGATATTGTTTCCCCTTCGCCGCAGTTCGTGTCTTGTACCACAGCTGTTTACCGCGAAATGTCAGTTATTCTGAAATGAATATCGGTGAGCAGGAACCAGCTATACCGATGTTTGAGGTGTTCAATCTGTCTTCTAGCTTCTGTTTGTTTTTGTTAAAAAAATTTACGTCTGTTAACAGGTGTTCTCTTGCTATGTTCGTTTTGAATTTGACAATGATTTCTCTTGGATGACTATTGTTGTGTTTTTTTGCGGCGCGATGAATGGCATCAATGACCTTTGTATCAGTGGAGGACTTTGTTGTTTTGCAGATATTAAATAAAACGTCTTGCAGATTTTCTCCTTTGATTTCTGGGATGCCTCTTATTTCTATGTTGTTCGCTTTGAGTTCCCTTTCCTGCATGTCCACACATTTTTCTTAGACATAAATCCTCGCTTGCAAGGTTGAGTTCTTTTTAGTGAGTTCATCGTTCTTTAGTTCAATGTCACGTATTTTAGCCATGAAATCCTCATATTGAGAACTCATAAATTGAATACTTTCAAGTATTTTGTTGTTTTGGTCTAGAATATCATTTTGGGTTTTTTCCAGATTAGATGTCTTGTTCATCACTAGATCTTGAATATCTTTTAGATTTGTCGGTGTCTGAGCGCCGAGCGCTGAACTGTTATCAGTAACTTTTTTACTCTGCACCAAAGGTTCAGTATCACTGTTTGTTTGTCACTGTGGTGCCGGGCGTGGCTGATTGGTCAATACATCTTGATCATATTGACGTTCACGTTCTAATTCTTGATTGAAAGCGTCGTTCATTCCGCGATCTGGCATTGGTAATCCTAACTTGACTAACAAACTGCCGTACTTGAGGTAATGCAGGTCTTCGATCAAACACAAAGCCTGTTTTTGTAATCCTCATTCACCTCGAGATCGGGATTCCCCGAACTGAAGCGAATTCGATGTAAAATGTCTTCTGACATGTCATCCTTGTACTTGTTCCATAGTTCACATGGATTCGATGGGAAACATGTCGAAATAATGATAGAAAATAATTTGCGTATCAGACTGGAGATGCAGAAACAATTGCTTCAGCGATTGTCATGTCCCAATGAGTATCGTTTTCAAGCAAATTGACCTGCTGACTTGCAACACGAAATGTTGGGCACACTACACCATTGACTTGTGATTCAAATGATGTCGGCTCACGAACATTCACCATCAACAACCGCAAGTGTGTAAATGTGACCAAGAGCATCAGTAAAACGCACAACCGGATGATCAGTAACCACATCGCCGTGTTTCCGACCTGGAAATCTCTTCGACGAAGCGTTCCAAGTGTAATAATGTGGCATCTCAGGGTAGAGCAACGTTCGGGCAAACAGATATTGGCAAATCGAAAAGAAACTGGTCAGTGTTGTTGCTGGAGGTGTTTCAGCACGTTTGGCAACATTCGATGCAATGAAATAAACTGGTTGACCATTCTCCGGATGCACCGCCAAATGTACAACAATGGGATGACGTTCATGAATAGGGAATGAGAATATACGTCAAATCACCTCATTGTAGCTCACCAACTTGATAGCGTGTGATTTCGTCGTTTTTTATTTGTAGTTTGAACGCCAAAAACCGCCATATCGATAACTTTTGTGACAAATTTGCAGATGTATTTGATTGACTTCACCGAATTCCAATACTTCACGTTGTAATGCGCCTTGAATGTTTTGGAAAGAAGTGACTGTTTTCCTGGAGTTGTGCAGACATACGTTCAGCGTTGGTCTCATTTTAGACTATTGACATTTGGTGTGTAGGAAAGAGAGGCAGCATTATATGTTTAAAAACAAAAGCAAAACAATTATCGCATTGACATTTGAATTTGACGTTTTTGAATTATTGGAATTCACCCAAACTTCAATATTATACCCACAATATTGCTGCAGCTCTTTCAAAAGATGAAAATTCGTTCCATACAAAATGTATGAGGAAATGAATTTTCTTCATAACTATCTTTTTCGTGAATTTTTGCGATGTTTTAATAGTTATTCTGTTATTCGGGGCGGAGACAAATCCAACAAATCAAAGATCATCAAAATCTGTCCAGCCGTTCTCGAGTTATCAATAATGTAACGTGTAACTAACCCGACTTTGTTTTATATATTAAGATAAGATAAGATTAAATCAATTATTATAAAAATCCAGATTTACTTACTTTTTGTAGGTTAGTATCAGAATAAGCCTCTTTTTTTACGGCCTCCGTGGTAGGGAGGAAGGCTCTCGACTAGCAGTCCGGAGGTCGCGGGTGAATCGAGCTGGTGTAAGACCACCGTTCAGAATTGAAACGTTGCTTGAAATGGTTTTAGCCGTATTTTGTGAACAATTCTGAATAGTCAGATACTTGTCCACCTTCCTCTCCCCCATCTCCTTCCCCACTCCAATACCTTCAGCCTATTCAGCCAACCCCAATTGGGGATGCCTTAGTCTCACTGGCTCCAGACGGTTTGAAGCAGCTGGGACTCTTGTGCAGTATTCTCATAAAGAAGAGTTCTTATGGCTGATGTATTTTCGTTGGAGCAACACGACTAACACCGCGTAATGAATACTAAACTCACATTTCTTATTAGAGCTAGAACAATCCTCCCTAATCTTTGAGATCATCAAGTTGTTTTTTGGCACTAACATTTACACTAAATTTATCACTTCAAATATTTATTTACGCACGTGAAATACTAGTTCTCCGATATTTTAGATTATTAAATTTATACAGCGTGTTACGGAACATACTTACCTACTTACTTTAACCAATGATTCTTGGGACTATTTTCTTAATATATAAAACAAAGTCGGGTTAGTTACACCATTTATAACTCCAGAACGGCTGGACCGATTTTTATGACCTTTGATTTGTTGGATTCGTCTCCGCCCCGAATAGCAGAATAGCTATCTATTAAAACATCGGAAAAATTCACCACAAATAAAAATTATAAAGAAAATTACTTTCCTCATACATTTTGTATGGAACGAATTCTCATATTTTGAAAGAGCTGCAGCAATATTGTGATATAATATCGAATAGTGAGTGAATTCCAAAAATTCAAAAACGTTAAATGTCAATGTGCTGATTATTTTGCTTCTGTTTATAAATTTATAATGCTGCCCCTCTTTCTTACACATTAAATGTCAACAGTCGAATATGAGACAAACGGTGAACGTATGTCTGTAGCTCTCCATAGGAAAATACAATAATTATATCTAATAATCTTCCTATATAAATAAAGAAAATTAAACGCAATTCCCGTAAGTCAGTTGAAAGTAGGAAAATCACAAAAAATATAAATCCGTACATAACGCCATCTCTACTGACAAAAACAAAACACGGACAGTTGCGCATCGGTAATTGCTTCATTGTATAATTTTTAACTTAATAAAAAAAATGAATTTAATTTTTATTTTTAATTTATAAACTAACGTTTAAGACAAGATTTTTATGCATAGCACAAAGGGTAACAATTATTATAAACAATAATTGTCAGCCTGAAACACTAATTTACATTGACAAATCTTCCGAGAAATGTCAAGAGCAGCTGACCGGCAATCAGAAGGACACGGGTTCAAGTCCCGTTGGCGGCAAGTATCTTTTCTCGGAAGATTTTTCAATGTAAATGAGTGTTTCAGGCTGACAATTATTGCTTATTATAAACTGAAGTTAATTCAGCTAATAAGTTAACACAACAGTTATTGATTTTGATCCGGTTCGAAGTTCGCCGGGTCAGCTAGTTTGGAATAAAAATGAAATTTTGTTCGTCGGTGACATTTACATTTTTTTTTCTAATAAATTTTTTCCACATGTCCCTAGTCCCTCAGACGAGTAACCAACCAACAACTCACTCTCTTCTAACTGTCCAATACTATTTTTGATGTTTTTGGTTGAAAAAAAAAACATCAAAAATATCACCGGAGACACAAATATCATTTACCATTTTTTACTCCGAATAATATAAGAAATCACTGGTTAAATAGTTAAGGGCCTTGAACCAGCCAGCGGCCGAGAATCCAAATTTCGTCGAAAGATGTTTTTACGATCGTACAGGGCGGTTCCAATGAGAAAGATTAAATTATTCTCCGTTCCAGCTTATTTAAATCATAACTCAATATCGATATTATTTCACTCACAATTTGCATTAATTTATAACTACATCCAAAAATGCTGAAAGGCATGATGATAAAACTATTAAAATTATATACTTTTTTGTAATTATTTTTTGATCATAAGTATTAATTTTTCAAAACTGTCTAAGCAAAATAAGAATGTAAAAAAATCTTAAATATATTAGTTTGTAAGACCGTAAATAAATAGACAAACTGAAGTAGGTATTTTCATCACAAAACACGTGCGCGGATCTTTTTTAATGATTTTATGTTGAGTTAGGTTAGGTTAGATTAGGTTAGGTTAGATTAGGTTAGGTTAGATTAGGTTAGGTTAGGTTAGATTTGGTTAGGTTAGGTTAGGTTTAATCTAATTATACTTACTAAAAATAAAAAAAAATCTCAAAATTTAAAAGATACATCTACTAGATAAAATAATAATCTCTCGAAATCAATTAATATTTTTTTGTGGAAAAGAGTCAATACGTCTAAATATTGATTTAAAAATGACATATTTCCGGTTTTCTCTGGTTATTCCTTATTAAGCATGTACATCCAATGGCGGATTTAGGGGGGGGCACGGGGGCACGTGCCCCCCCAGAAAATATTTTTTTGTACTGTGGAGATTCCATCACAGTACAGAAAACTGTCACTATCAAACATTTTTTTGCCCGTCCGCCCCTTGTGCCCCCCCCCCCCCCAGAAAAAAACCTGGATCCGCCCTTGGGTACATCCTTAACAAACTGTATACCTAAATAGATATCTATCTGTCAAAGTCCAATATATCTAGAAGGAAATGAACTGCTTGTGGCCTCACAGGTTAAGTATCTGGGACATATCCTAACCGAAGACATGAAGGATATAGAAGATATGGAACGACAAAAAAGAGCAATTAACATACGGGCTGGAATGCTCTCAAGGCGGTTCTACCACTGTAGCGACGATGTCAGAAAATTACTATTCAAGACATACTGTACTGCCCTGTACACGTCTGAACTGTGGACACAATACCCAGCAGCGCAATGGGACAAACTGAGGGTGTGCTACAATTATGCATTTGGCGGCGTAGGGTAGATTGGCACCCGGGGCGGTTTTGTATTGAACACCCTACATAAAATAAAGCACCAAATACTAAACATGCTTACGAGATTTCATTTTACTAAAATATTCGATCACAATATCAAGATTGTTTTCCCTGTCTCTTTTCAATTGATAACATAGAAAAATTGATTATTCGCGCTTTGGCTCATTGTGGACCTTAAATAAGATTTTATTAAGGAGACAGAAAAAGATATTGGCCTCGAACGCAGAACCTTCTGTTTACATGGTAACAGCTATACTAACTGAGCTAAGGTGTCTATATCCAATTCGGTCACATTTAACTTTATCATTCTTCGACTAAGAACTACCAACTTTATCTTCATTATCTTAACACACATATTATTGTGTGCTGGTACCTTTATATATGATTGCAATTCAAACCCGAACTAAATGCTATCTATAAGGGCGGATCCAGGATTTTTTTCTGGGGGGGGGGCACAAGGGGCGGACGGGCAAAAAATCAACAATTACTGTTAGGATTTTTTGCTGGGGGGGTTGGGGGGGCACAAGGGACGGACGGTCAAAAAAATCAACAATTACTGTTAGGATTTTTTTCTGGGGGGCACAAGGGGCGGACGGGCAAAAAATCAACAATTACTGTTAGGATTTTTTCTGGGGGGGGGGGGAGGCACAAGGGGTGAACGCGCGAAACAATCAACAATTATTGTAAGGATTTTTTTCTGGGCGGGCACATGGGGCGGAAAGGCAAAAAACTCAACGATTACTGTTAGAAATAAACTTAAGTATCATATTTCAAGTTTATTTCTACAAGTTCAAGTATGTACAGGAAGGTTTATGAAAGTGTCAAACAATCGAAAAATTAAATGTTTAAAAAAGACAGTTTTAGCTTCTATGTATGTACTGTGATGGAATCTCCACAGTTCACAAAAATACCCCCCCCCCTCCCCCAAATCCGCCCTTGGCTGTCTAGATAGTGTCTGGATAAATTATTAATTAGCTCAGTTAGTAGAGCTGTTCCCATGTAAGCAGAAGGTCCTGGGTTTAAGTCCCAGAGGTGCCGATAACTTTTTCTGATTTTTCTGTCTCCAGATTTTCGATTGAGTTTCGCTAATTTCTTCTTTCAATGCCTGCTTTGCCGGTGTTGGGATCACACATAACTTATATATTTATTTTATAGTGTTGATACAAGCTTCTCAAAATGATTCTTCAGTTTTAGAAAGGGAATTAGAATTTATATTCGAAAAAAAAATGTATATAGTTGCGACGCATTTTAAAATATGATAATGTAAGTAGCTAGATACAAGAGTACGTAGTTATTTATTGAAATATCTTTACAGCGGGGGATTTTGTGCGCATTCTTTGTCTGTACGAGTGGGTTGTCGTTGTCACCCCTTGGTGCTTGGCACCCGGGGCGGACCGCCCCCTCCCCCCCCCCCCCCCTTCCTTACGCCGCCACTGATGCAACTACCGAGGTTCTGCAGTGCCTTCACGATGTTCACCGAGGGGAGGGTGCACTCATTCCCAGCCTTACTTCGCCACCGACTAGCCAGCTTCTGGGGCAGGACACGGACTTCAACCAATATCATTGTCGTGGCTGCATCCGAGTGGCTCAGTTCCCCAATAAATGAGCGATGGATGCAGATGATGAGGCGACCTCCATGATGGACGATCTTAAATATCTTTTTATTTTTAATTCTGTCTATTTATTTTAATTTTGTGCTTTTTTTTGTTTTTGTTATTTGTGTGATGAATTTTGTTTTCATTTTATGTTTTAATTAGGTACCTACCTAATATAATAAAAAAATAATAAATAAATAAATAAAAAGTACTCATCTCAACGCGTGTCGCCAAAATCAAGGTCGTAAGAAACCAACCTGTTTGCACCTATTGTGGTAATTCAATCTTTTTTATCAAAGTAAAGGTCAATAATTATCTCCGTTTTTTTTAGGCTTCGTTTATCTTCACGAGAATTACATACTTAAAAAAAATTATAGTGGCGTGCGGTGATTTATGATGTTGGTAATTAAATTTGTTTTTTATCTTCACGAGAATTGCATACTTAAATAATTAAATTACAGTGGCGTGCGGTTCAGTGGCGTAGCCCAGCATGAGTGGCACACGGTGCGGATAACGTGGTGTCACCCCAAGAATTAATAATCCTCAAACTAGATTTTGGATAATGTCCTACCTATTATTGTAGAGAGTAATTAAGTATTATGATTGGCGACGCTAGTAATACGAGGGTGGTCTCTTATTCAAAGAATCGACAAATGATCGAAATCTGGGGAGCTCTTACATTTGGTCGACGAATTAACGACGAAACTACCCTATGAGGAAACTACCCTAGTTGACTAGTCAAATGTTTAAAAATGGTTTTCGAAATCCTCAAAAATTACTTATTATTTGTTATTATTCCTTAATTATTTATTTATGTGCGCACAACAATGGAATACCGAAAAAAAGCACACATATGATTAATAATTACACTTTTTTTTCAGTCAGTTATCGATCGATTCTGCTATACCTAATTGTTTTCAGGGTTTGCGTTTATTAGTTACCGTTTATTACAAAATAAATAACTATTCACTTTAAAAACACTAACAGAATAACAACTTGTTCAATACTTCACAATTCACTTCACGAGTTCACGTCAATCACAATGTACTAAAGAAATAATAATAATAATCGTTTATTCCAGAAAGTATGCAGGGGAAGTGCATTGCAATACATTGCACATGAAATGAAAAAGACACAGATGACAAGACAATGTTCAAAATATTTTTGTGGCAATATTCTACCTTCGTTACGCTATTCTTCACAGTCACTCGCCCAGTGTCATCATGTTACTTGCTAACTAGCAGCGACTAGCAGATTGTTGACAATCTACGAAAAAAAGTTGAAAGGTCGTCAACTTTACTCGCCTACACGCTTTCTCCGCTTGCTCGTTATTGGTTTATTTATGTTTCCAACATGGCTTCCGATAAACAGCTGATTTCGACTGTCAAACATCTGAAGAATAAGTTCACGCAGGCGTCGTTATTCTTGTTACTGGCGCTAGCAGCGGCCTCAGTTTCCTACGCTTCTGAGCGAGTGGACAGTTTTGTGTGTCATCATGACAATCTCACTCGCTAATTTACCCGCTTTTAAACTTAGTAGATAGTACCTAGTTTGTAAACTCGCCGTGTGTCATCGAGGCTTACGAAAAAAGTTGAAAGGTCGTCAATTTTACTCGCTACACGCTAACTCGTGATTGATTTATTTATGTTTTCAAAATGGCTGCCAATAAACAGCTGATTTAGGCTATCAAACATCTGACAGAATTAGTTCACGCAGGCGTCGTTATTCTTGCTACTGGTGCTATCAGCGACCTCAGTTTCCTACGCCGCTGAGCGAGTGGACAGTTTTGTGTGGTCATCATGACAATAGCATCTCCCACATGCACACTTCGGAGCGACCGAGTCCCGCGCCACTTCAGGCCGCCGCGCAGAAAAGTCCCACAGCAAACTCCGCTGTAAACCTACCGGTCTTTACTTTTCTACGCGGCGGCCTGAAGTGGCGCGGGACTCGGTCGCTCCGAAGTGTGCATGTGGGAGGCGCTAATCTCACTCGCCGATTCACCCGCTTTTAAACTTAGTAGATAGTAGCTTGTAAACTAGTTGAATGTAATTGAGGCTTTAGAACGCGAGAATGGTTTCCTTTCACGGTATGTCTCATATATTTTTAAGTTAGTTAAATAAATCAAATAAAATGATGAATTCACAGTTATTTATGTAAAGGTAAACCTTTGTCGAAAGTTGTAAACATGAGAACGTCAATAAAACATTCTAAAATCGTTTTTTAAAAAAGAAGAACAATAATTGTAAAATAAACTGGTGGACTGGTGGGCTCGTTCGCAGATTCATTCGTAAGTTAAAACCAGTATTGTGTTCAGAATCTGTAGCAACAATCAGCTGCAACAATTGGATAAAAATCATTTACAAGTTCTAGGTGTAGTTTACCTGGGCGAATGCAAACAGTTTCCGAATGCCAGATGAAATTCGAAATCGTTCTGAGGTTCCGAGTGGAGTCTAATATTTTGTAACCGTAGTTTTAGCTTCACATACTTAGGTATGTTAAACCAATTTTGTGTTCGGAATGTTAGTGTGGGTTCATCTGCTGACAAATTTCGAAGGAAATTCACGAATTCCAAGTGAAAGATATGAAATTGATGTTGTAGACTTCGTGCATTGGAAGACCCACCACTTACCCGCCCTGGTATAGGTAACAGATGGTTACTCTTGCAAGGACTCGATTTTTTTTGGTAAAAACGACTCTATATTTGAAAACTAAACTAGACCTCCAATGTCCCCTGCATACGTTGTTAGTAAGCAGTATGCAAGTGCTTAGCGGGTTAGTATACAATATTGTATACTGTGTTAGTATGACAAAATATAGACAAGACAATGGGACAGGTTGGTGAAAGTCCGCGAGGTGGCAAGACTTCGTGCATTGAAGTACCCACCACTGTCCCACCCCGGTATAGGCAACTTATTGTCGCCCCTTCGGAGTTCTCGCAAGAATCTAATTTTTTTGAATGAACGGCTCTACTGTTTAATTTAACGAATCTAGACCTTCAATGTCCCCGCATACTGTGTTAGGTGGCGGTATGCAGGCGCGCCTAAGACTTCGTGCATTGAAGTACCCACCACTGTCCCGCCCCGGTATAGGCGACTTATGGTCGCCCCTTCGGAGCTCTCGCAAGAATCTAATTTTTTATTTGAACGACTCTACATTTAGTAAAACGAATCTAGACCTTCAATGTCCCTACATACTTTGTTAGTTGGCGGAAATGTAGGATCGCCTACAGTCTAAGCTGTAATAGTCAAAAAAAAAAACTAATACTACTGGTGTTAGTAAACAGGAAAATATAATACAGAGAGAAACAGAAAATATATGAAAGATAAACAGAGGGAGACCACACACTCCGAGAATGCAGGCACCTGCGTATAAAGAGAAGAAAAAAAACAATAAGTTTAGTAAATAAGACATATAACATTTCAAAAGGTAAAAAATGAAGGATAACCGTCATGACCGTCGTTTTGCCCGGCAGTCCCCCAGAGAATGTATAAGGTTATTGGTCCAACGTCACGGACCCAGTGGAGTCGTCCTTTAGCCAGCTAGCCGGTGGTGCCTAGAAGAAGTAATTGGACTACGATTGGAAGACCCTAGGGAGAAAAGCGTCAGGTAGCTGGAGGAGGGACGGACAAACCTCTGGATAAGATCAATCTTTCCGCCAACCTTATCATGTCAGGGGGGGTGGCGCGGGCAGTAGAGCGAGGTAACAATAGTATATTACGAAAAGGTAGACCTATAGGTAAGTTAATAGGGACAAGGCCCAAAGTCCAACCCCTTTGATGGGGAAAAGGACATTACAAAACAAACAACGGAGTTTCTATCCAACCTCCAAAAGAAAGAATATAACAATTGAAACAAAATAACAAATATCACAATATAAGAATATAGTAATATAACGGTATTACATCTGAAAAGATAAGTTCATGATATAAGACAAAAGGAAGAAAAAGACTTCGTGCAGCAAAGATAGGAGGAAAACCATTTTCGTTTACTGCGTGCTTCATTAATTTAAGCTGAGGCCTAACAGAAAGATTTTCTCGTCGCCGCCGTGAACCGTTTATTTGATAATCAAAACCTCTGTCATAGTGATAAGCAGGGGTGCCCGGGTTCATCGGGGGGGGGGGGGGTGTGTTAAGATCTTGGCGGCGGATGCGCCTGCCCACCTGCTGGTGGAGATCAGGAGATTTCGTTTTGGGGAGCTTTGACCTCACTCTCGACCCATCGCATCGTCTCGCACTGCAGGGGTACGGATAGAATCCTGGACACATTGATCCCATATTTTTACCCATTCCACATACCTTTTATACATTTTTCCTTCCCGGAACGTACTCTCTTTCCTTTTCTTAAAAAGATCCCCAACACGGCATCCCCAAAAATGATAAGCCCTAAGGGAAATTGTTTTCTTCATGGCCACCTGCGTGGGGTTAAAGTAAAAAAATGTCTTCCAAATACACAGTTTAATTTCCAGTTGCGGTTTCATCGATTGACAAATTTCGAAGGAAACCGTAATTCTAGTCGCAAAGTTTTTTTCTAGCGTGTGCTAGAATTAAATCAAAAATTAAAATTAATGCCTCAAAATTCGGAAGAAAGGTATTTGCATATTCTTAGAGCGTAATATGCAGATATTGTATTGTATAGCTGGGGCTTAATGCTAGAAGTGCCTGTCGAATTTCTGAATCGCCAAGGAATTAAGATTACGTAAAAAACGAGGAATTAGAGTTTTTTGTGTTCAGAATGAAACGATAAATAACCAGTAGTCGGGGGATTGTTGAAGAAAGCCATCATCATGCTTCGAGATATGCTTTAAATTCTGGTTTCCCACCATACGCTTCAAAATTCGGTGGAAAACCATTTGCTTGTTCTGTGTGTAACTCTTATTTATGCTTACGGACTCTTATGCAGAATCAACTTGTGTCCTAAACGTAATGTAAAATTCGAGATGCGAACTCGTCACGTATCGCATGTATAATTTTTTTTATTCGAAGAATTCATGGCAAGGACGTGCGGCCCGCGGGTGAAAATACAATCGTTAAAATGGCCCCCGACGCTAAAAAGGTTCCCCACCCCTACCCTAGCTGGTTGCATAAGGTTCTATTTGTAAGTTTAGTTATGTTCTAAAACGGTAAGCACCCACTACCCATTTATATAATACTTCTGTTTAACAAAAATATTTTACACAAGATTCAATTTTAAAATCAGAAATCAGTAAATAGATAATATTAAATCGTCTTCGCAAAATTTGACATCTCATATCTCAGAACAAGGTAAGGGAACGTACCCATACTACGTGACACTTTTAGGGGGGGGGGGGGGGTCTTCAAAAGGTCACGCTCCATACAAATGAGCGGCGGGTTGCTTAGGATTTTGGTCACCGGGGGGGGGGGGGGGTTAAAAATTGCAAAAAGTTGGTCACGTAGTTTGGGTACGTTCCCTAAAGTGAAGTTAGAAGAACCCTGTCCAACAAAAGTTACGATTTAGCGTATACATAGGTAGTAGCACATACGTAATTATATCATAATTATGAAAACATTGAAATACTTTTGTGTTTGTTTTTATTGTAAAATTTAAAAATGCGATAATACATACATTAATATTTCTCCATTACAATATATAACGTATAATTATAAACTGGGTACACACGTTATTGGACGGAAGCAAAAATATTCAAATACAACTCAATATCTTTGGACGGAATGTAGGTACACACGTTTGAAATAAATAGCTTAGTTAATCAACGTATTTATATCGTCACCTTTAAAAATATGTGATAACAAAAACATAACTTAACATTATTATGTAATAACAATGAATAAACTAATAAATATATAGATTGAAAAAAACGACAATATGTATTTTTAAGTTTCATGATCAGAGAGATCACTAGATTTGTTCTTTCCTCAGGAGATGGGTATTTTATGATGCGATTTTTTTATCCTCTACTGTAAAAGGATCCCAGTCGTTAAGGCCCACCAACTTACAGGACTCTTCCCACAGCTTCTCTGCGTACTCCGGGTTGCGGGCGTTTTTACTTGGCTTCTTCGCTGCGCAGTCACTGAAACAATGGAGGAGCTAGGTTAGGTTCTGTAACATTTGTATTTTTTTTACATTAGCTCCACACAGGAGGCCGTAAAGAAAACAATTCCCCTCAAGGCCTATGTCATCTTTGGGAATGCTGTGTGGAGGGTCTTTTTAGGGAAAGAAAGGAGAGGATATTCTGGGAAGGTAAAAGTTATGAGGCGTGAGTAGGAATCTGGGGGTCAGTGTGTCCAGGAGTGACGAACGTACGAATCAATCCCTCCCACTGCGTTGCAAGGCGATGTTCCGAGAGAGTCCTGCTGGAGAGGTCAAAAGGTCTCCCTGAACCAAGCAGTTGGTGGGCAGAGGCATCATCCGCCGCTAAGATCCTCACCCCCATGAATCCGGTCACCCCTGCTAAGTCACCAAACGTAGCGAACCACTTAGGGTGACCTATGGCAGAGGTATTTGTAATCCAATAAATGGTTCCCTGGGCGGCGGTACCCGTAACCGCCTCCCAAATTGAAACTGTGGTGTATGTAAGGCTGCGTATACAGTATACACGCATGTAAAAAAACAATAGGACAGTTAAATCATAAATACCTCGGAGTTAAATTTTTTATTTCACTACCTGAAAAAATCAGAAACATGAATAGTAACATTTGGTATAAATTCTATGTACCTATGTGTAATCCTCGATATCTTAAATATTATTTTCTAATCTATGTAAAAGCCCCTACGGGCGTATAACAACAATAAATAAATAAATAAAACAATTTAAAACTCAGCTTAAAAATTATACTGAAAATTTAAACTGAATAAAAAAAAATTAAACCAATATAATAACACCCCCCCCCCCCCACACACACAAGCCCTGCTTATTTATGGGGGTAAATCAAATACATATATTATGTAATTAATTATTGTATAAAATTTATTGTAATTTATGTATCTTTTTGGGAATAAAATTTTAACAAATTAATAAAAAAAATGTAATAAAACGCGAAACCAACTACGTATTATGGGAAAAGAATGAAACAACAGCAAACAACGCGAACATCGCGCATCGTTACCTGACGTTACTTCCTTCCTTTCGCGTAATTCGTGGTCATATATATTTATCACATACCTATTCATTTAAAAATGTAATTATAGTATAAATAACTGTATGAGACCTAAACATCTTCTTCGATGGCGCCACAGCCCATATCGAGCTTTGGCCTCCTGCAACAGTCGCCTCCAACTCCTCCTGTCCTCAGCGGGTGATATCCAATTTGGAACCTGGAGAAGCTGTGCTGCATCCCCTCTTACTTCGTCTTCCCACCTCAGTCTGGGTCTTCCCACTTTTCTCTTTCCACCTGGGTGTCCAGTCAAAATTCTTTTTGGGACGCGTGTATCCGGCATTCTCTGTACATGCCCAGCCCATCTCAGCCTGAGGAGTCTCATATGTGTTGAGATGCTAGGTGCCTTATATATATCATACAATTCTGTATTGTGCCGGATGCGCCACTGTTCACCCTCTTTCACGGGTCCACATATTCTTCTCAGCACTTTTCTTTCAAAAGTATCCAGCATTTCAATCATCTTTACCGTCAGTGTCAGCGCCTCACATCCATATGCCAATAAAGTTCTAACAATGGTCTTATATATGGTTATTTTGGTTTTTCTGTGGACACTACGTGACTTAAACACTGGCAGCAAAGAGAAGTATGTTTTGTTGGCTGCTGTGATTCTCCTTCTGATTTCTGCTGGATCCTCATTATTCTCTGTCAGACTGGAGCCCAGGTAGGCGAATTGGTCGACCACTTCGAATGAGTAGTTGTCTTTGAATTGTGCACTACTTCTTTTTCTGTGTGAAGGGTTCCTGCTATGTATCATCATTTTCGTTTTGTTGACATTAACCTGCAGTCCTACTTCCCGTGCTGCTGTTTCTAAAGGATCGAAGACCTCCTTAATGGCTGAAATTGATCTTCCGTGACATGTTAATGTCATCCGCATATTCGACAACTTGACTGCTCTTGAAACAAATATTGGAGCCAGTGTCTATTAGCGTTTTTCTTATTACATGTTCGAGCACAATGTTGAAGAGAGTGGTGATTCCTAAACATAATTACATTAAATAATATTTTTCAACATCATGAGAATCGGCGAATTCAAGATTACGCCACTGATAATCCAAGAAGAGTTGACGCCGCACCTTATGGATTCAAAACCTTCGAGAAACGAGTTGTTTCGGGCTAAAGCCTGCAGAAGGATTGCCCTGATGATAGCCAACCTCTGATAGAAGGGACACCAGAAGACGAAAAATAAGTTAGCTTTCAATCAAGTGGCATGTTCTCAGGGCCATGGATACAGAATCTAACTATCTATCTATATAAATAAAAATGAATCGCCGAAATATACCTATGTACGCGCATAACTTCCGAACGACTGCACTAAATTGGATTTTTTTTTGTTCGTTATTGTCAGGACAAGGTTTGTATAAAAGAAGCGGTGAGCTCTGGCATAATGAAATTTGTATAAAAAATTGCAATAAGTGGCACGCGAGCTGTTTGAAAACTGACTGTACATGGACTGAATGCGTGGAATGCGGGAGGGGGGAGGGGAACTCAAGAGAGGGGTGTGGGGAGAGGGAAGGCGGAGTGGGAACACGTGAGGGGAAGGGGATGCGGGAGAGGAAGGGGAACGAAACGAGACGAATGAAGAAGTCGATAATGATCACCTGTAGTACAGGCCGGTTTCCTCGCCAGCCTTCTCGTCCACGGCGCAGTGCAGAGTGGTCTGCGCCCCCAGCGCCGGAGTCTTGATGAATAGCTTTGGCAGCTTGAAGAACCAGCGGGCTCCGGGGAAGAAGGCCGAGTCCAGGTGGCGGCCCAGCTCCGTGGCCACCACGCCCGGGTGCAGCGCGTACACGCTCACGCCCGTGATGTTATTGGCCTGGGATGGGTTAACAACACTCATTTTCAAATTATGTAAAAAATCAATCCGTATAAAAAACCAGGGATTTTACATTTATTTTCAAAAGTTTTAAAAACTTGAAAAAAAAAGTTTTGAATCTTCCTCATCAGGGACAAAAGTCAACAATGCTAACACCTTAGCCAAATTCCAAGTTGATATAATGCATTGTTATCAACAACGAGTCTATCTGCCGAGTTTCAGATCGATCGGATGTCGGGAAGTGGGTTTTTAAACTTTAAAATTTCACTTCATTCATTCTACCAAGAAAACAAAAGTAAAATTCAATTCCCTCTTTCGTCGAGTGTAAACTTACCTACTATATAATTATTATCAAAGCAAACGTGGGACTTAACAGTTGCTGTTAGTAGATTCATTCTGTAACGTCACGTTTCAAAAAAATGACTAGTTAGACAAGGTCGTGGGAAAATTTTAGTTAAGTTAAGTGACATCTGATATTATTATGCTAATGACACTACACTCTACAGTTTGGAATATTGTTAACGGAAGTGGCGCAATCTATTATTTCCAGAAAGAAACAGTGAAGTTTCAAACAGCATGTCAGAAATAAAATTAACAAAACTTGAAATTTCTCAGTTTCAAAAACTTTAATACAATATCCCGACGTTAATTACAATAACCATTAACAGCAACTTTTTTTTAATTTCCAATTTTCAGGAAGAATTTTTGAAGTGTTTAAAACATGAAAAAAATCAAAACAAAATCAAAAAAATTAAAGGTTTTTACAATAATTTTCCGACCCTTTTCCGAGCAACATTTTCCGTTTACCAACATGGAAAATTTCAAAACTTCACACAATAAAAAGATTATTTTCCGATTTTCCCCGAAGAAATTGTTTCCCAAAAATTAAATATTCAAGGATCAAAAATTTCCCAACACGAAAAGTTTACAAACCTCAAATAAACAAATCAAATATAAAAAATACTTGACTAATTTTACTACCAATTTTGCTATCAAACATTTTTTTCCCGTCAAACCATTTATTGGATAACCAACACCTCTGTCATAGGTCACCCAAGTGGTTCGCTATGTTTGGTGACTGAAAAGGTGTGCCCGGTTCCACGGGGATATGATTTGTCTTGGTGGCAAGCCGGATCGAGAGACTGGTTGAAGGAGGTCTTTTGACCAGCCGGACTCTCTCGACCCCACTGCAAGGAGGAGTAATAGATTCATACGTCCGTCACTTCTGGACTCACTGACCCCCGAATTCCTACCCACCTTCTTCCTTATATACAGAACTTCTTCTCCTTAAAAGACCCTTCACACATCATCCCCTAAAATGACGTAGGCCCTTAGGGAAATTGTTTTCCTCAAGTCCTCCGGGTGAATGTAAAAAGTACCGAACCTTTAACCTGGTAGCCAGTTCCTTCGTGAATAAAATATTGGCCAGTTTGCTCTGGCTATAGGCGGTCACGGAGTTATAGCTCCTTCTTTCAAAATGCAAATCATCCAAGTTTATCGAGCCATCTGAAATAATGAATTCATTTATTTATTTACATTATTATTATTAATTTTATATAACAGTATTTTATATCATAAAAAATTAAAGTAAAATAAGTAAAAATATGCTACATATTTAAATTATGTAGAACCAATGTAGAAGAGTTGTATGTAATTGTGACCGGACAACTCAGAACCTCCTTTGAAAAGTCATTAAAAGGAATGAAAAAAATGGTTAAAGTTGCGGATTCATCTGCTGACGTATTCCGAAAGAAAGCATTTTCATGTTCCGAGTAAAATTATAAAATTCTAGTTCCTATTAAATTGCAGAAAAATTCGGAGGGAAACCATTTACTTGTTCCGCGTGCAACAATAATTTAATCTTGTGGACTCTTACGCAGTATCACCGTTAAGTTTAAACCTTAAATCAGCCTTATGTTCCGAAAGTTCCGAAACCATTCTCATACTTTAGAAGACTCGTTCAATAAATCAAGCGTTCCATGAGCTGAGTTGGTAACACTGAAGCTGATCGAGTCAAAGTTCGTTCGGCGGCTCCATCTCATAAGGCTGGTTGAATAGAGGTGAAATTGCAATTGATGTCTGAAGAGCCTGGGTTAGGTTATGGGCTATTTTAAAATTTTTTTTTTAATAGCTTTTAATGACTTTTCAAAGAGTTGTAGAGTTGACTTGATTCTGAGTTGGCATGGAACCGATTAAATAATATTATGAAGATTTAAATTGAAAATTTACATTCGTGAGCCCGAGAAGATACGTTGACTATTCGCGCTGGCTTCGAGCTGATGACTCTTGGAAGAAGCAGGAGTGTGAAGAGGAAGTGTGCCAGGTGGTTGGTTCCGATCTGCGTCTCGAACCCGTCTTCCGTCTTGCCCTGAGGACACATCATGACTCCGGCGTTGTTGATGAGCAGCTGGATCTTTGGCTCAGTCTCCAGGACGTGCTTTGCGCACTGCCTGACGGAGGCGAGGGAGTTGAGGTCCAGTTTGGTGACCACTATGGACCCCAGACCCTCTTCTCCTTGGCACTTTTCTTGGATGTCTTTCATCGCTGCATCAGCTTTAGCGGTGTCCCTGCATGCCATCACAATATGGGCTCCTTTGGAAAAATTATAAAATTATTCAATATTTCAATTAGTGAAATAAGTCATCAAGTAAGTCCTCAAATTGAAATATTTAATTGTTGGAAACAATATTAATCAGAAATCACCCTCAAACGAAAAATATCAAATGTATTGAAAAAAAAAACAAACTGACAAAAGATTCGATCGCATCTAGGAATTGTACCCAGGACCTCTGCGTTTCCTGGGTAATGCTCTGACCTAAGAGTATGGATACTAGAGAGACGGCATGTAAAGTGTGCCCCCCTGCCCAAAGCATGCCTTTTCAAAAATTTTACCGAACGGTTTTTAGACGGCTGACATTGGCTTTTACACCTCGGTCGCGCATAGAGCTCCCAGAAAAACGTTCATAAAACATAGAAAAATGGTCCACTGTGCCGTAAAATTGTGTAAAAGTAGTTCTATGAAGACCTTTAAGAAGAAAGACGGTCTTACCTTTCACATGTAAGTGTTTAAACATAGCTTAAATATACATTTTATAATTTTCGGCGTGTTCATTTCAACCGCCATCGCCATGAGCCCGATGTTATCACGTGAACTCCGACTGCCAATGGGCCGAATCAGTCAACTTAAATTATAATAATTAAAAATTACCAAAAAACTTTTATGTTTTTATTAATCATAACGCACAAATGTAAAGTTGTGATTCACACATGTCATAGGTATATATTTTTTATCATTATTCAATCATCTTATTCAATTTTTAAAAATTTTACTTTGTCTTTTTTGCACTGCTATTTTTAGATTTTCTTCCTACTAATTTACCACTCCTTTTACATATGTTTACAATGTTAATTCAAAGTTTATAATCACTGTATTGTTATGTAAAAGTCACATTGACATGCCCTCGTGGTCGAGGGGGTAAAGCTCTTGACTAGCAATCCGGAGGTCGCGGGTTCAAATCCCGAAATAAATTTTATTCGATTGATCTGTGTTTTCAACATTTTATAATTAAAAACATTATAATATATATTTCCGGCACGTTCCAGGTGGAAGACATTCTCAGTATCGCTCTGGCGTAGGTAAGACCACCATTCAGAATTGAAATGTTGCTTGAAATTGATTTAGCCGTGTTTGTTGACTAGATCTGAATAGCCGGGTACTTCTCCAGCTTTCTCTCCATCATTTATTTCCCCTCATCATTTACCTTCAGCCTCACAACGTACATGCTACAGATGGAAGCAGTTGGGATTCTTGTGATATATATGGTATATCTCTACATATTATAAAACAAAGTTATTCGCCGCGTCTGTCTGTCTGTCTGTTCGCGATAAACTCAAAAACTACCCAAACGAATTTTCGTGCGGTTTTCACCAATAGATAGAGTGATTCATGAGGAAGGTTTAGGTATATAATTTGTCAATGTTTTGTGTAAATTGATTGAAATATATAATAAATCTGGTTAAGCGGCAGCGGGCAGCAAGCAATGGGCTCGCAAATGGGCGGTGTGGATTTAATTTAACAGATGGCGTTGGTTATAAAGGTTGGGTAATGGCGTGGCATTGTTCTACGTTAGCCACAGCAACGTGTGGCCGGATCTGCTAGTATAATATAATATGTACATTATTTTGAAATAAATTAATTGTGAAAAAATAAATTAATTTTAAAAACTTGCAAGTGGCTTCTGAATCTTTGTATTACGCCATTTTTAACCCTTCTCTACAAAATTATATGACTGTGGTAGCACTTCGGCTTAGTAGTTGGGTTGCTAGATTGACCTTCATTATCTGTTTTCTGAAATAATGTGTTGGTATGTTATTTCATGGGCGAAATTTAGGTCTTGCTCTTCTTGGGTCCTAATAACTTTTTCGATAAATTCCCACCGCGCTACCTTGCCGTCTTTGTCGATAATTATTTTGTTTGGATTCCTGTGTAAATATATTCTTGTCTAACTTTATCATACGGTAAGCATCTAAAGTTGCACTAACCTCCCGCACATCGGTTGTTGCAAATGGTAGAGGAGCTAGCTCGTTGATTACAGCGGAAGTTTCAGCAGGATCAAGAACCAGTTCTGTTAAAGGAGAAACACTGATAGTATCTCTCTTCACGTTTATTATGCTTTTATAACTTTTAAATTTTTATTAATGTCTCCTGTACTTATCCATCCTTTGTTCGAGCATTCTAATATTTTCTAGTTTTTTTTTAATTTATTTATTATGTTATCACTGTAATTACAGTTTTTATAAAAGTAATAAGGAGCACTTCTTTCCTAAAACTCAAACACCAGCTTACATCAAGAAAAAATATAAAAATGCACTGAATTTTACACTGCAAGTCTGTTGATTATTTAAAATATGTTTAAAAAAACAATACTAACTAATATATATTTTTTTAATCTACACGAATCAATCATAATCTTGTTTCATAATCTTTTTTTTAATTAAGTAAACGCTGAGAAAGTGAGCATTGCTCAGGAATATGTCGGTTTTTTATAAACAATAAATGTGGTTAAAACTAAGAAAATTATTAATTATGAAAAAGAAATTCGTTCAGCAAATAATACGTAATGGGCTATTATATTTTGTGCTTAAAATACGAAAAAAAAACTGAGAAACGTTTTTTAATTAAAAAATAAATTAAATAATGGGCCCATTACCAGTTCAGCCCTTCCCTGCAAAGCGCTCACCCTCCCCCCGCACGCTGAGCGGTAACCCCGTTTCTATCACCACTCCCCGCCGCCGAAAAATGGAGAGAGCTACACTGGTTTTAGCGGTATAATAGGCTCCGATATGTTTATGCCGCTTCCTTACAATCATAGTTCCATGGCTCTGACCCTTGAGCTAATTCGACCATATCAACTTTCGTAATTTTTAACTGTACATTTATATAATTAATTTAATTTAATTGCCGGCAAACCGGGCGTTTACTGAGATAAAACTATATTAAAAAAGCAAGGAAGTTACCTGCCTCACTAGACGATGTCTATTGTGAGACGGGTAAAACAATAAAATATTATATGTATATTATGTAAAATATTACGGACGATAATATTATAATTGATGAAGTAGATATGCTTTGACTAAGAGCTACCAATATTATGTTCGTTTTCTTAACGCATATTTTTTGGCTGCTTTCTTTAAGTTTGATTGCAAAAATTAAAGGTAATATTGGTATCATAAAATGACGAAAGATGATTTGGTCGAATTAGCTCAGTGGTCAGAGCACCACCCCGACAACGCAGAAGTTCTAAATTCATTTCCCAGATGCGACAGAATATTTTCTGTTTCACATTTTTCGTTTGAGAGTGGTTGATGTCGTACTTAAATAAAATTATTGTCCTTATATTTCTTTGGATCCCCTTCAGGAAAATTTTTCTTAACCCTCCGGCAGTCGCGCCTTTTTTGTAACGTGAGGTGTCGCGCGGGGTCGCTCAGGACCCCAAAAATAAATATGATTAAATTGTTATTATAGCATACATTTCATGTGTTATTTTAACCGATTATAGTCAGTTGATGATGACTGCTTTGAAATATTAAAAATTAGATACTATTTTCAATGCAAGAGCTTAAAAATCAACAAGGAACATTTTTTGTAATTTTGAATCATATTTTTTTAATATAAAACTTTTAAAAAAATCTAACCAATTTCTATCAAACTTATAACTATTTGAGGTTGATACAGACTTATTTTTTTGAGCCTCACGCCGAAACACAAGTCTGTATCTCACATCGCACATGCGCAGACTGAATTTTCTCAGCGCTAGCGTCAAGTATAGTCCCTTTTAAGAAGCTACCTAAAGTAAGGAATCAATGGGAACATTTAAAATGTACATAATTAGCATTTCTGTAAAACCTGGGCTTTTAAAGACCCCACGCGACGGGTCGAGGGTTAATACCTATACAGGGTGTTAAGGGACGTACTTGACTTACTTTAACCAGTGATTCCAGATAGCCCATCCAGACTCACGGCGAGAAGCCCCGAGAACACCCGAGAAGCGAGAATGTGATGTGTTTCTCGCATTCTCTTTCTTGTGCTCGGCTGTTCTCGGATGGCTGTCGGTAAATTTGGCCGCTTCAAAGGATTTCTCGGGCGAGAAGCGAGAAGGCTACTACACTCTAGGGAGGCGTCTACTAATATCTACAGGAATTCCAAAAACTGAAAAAATCGAACTAATATCTATGGGAATCAAAGTGTTGACGAATATCTACAGCTCAAACTGTTGATTAATATCTATGAGAACCAAAGTGTTGACGAATATCTACAGTACTGTCAGAGGTTGGATTTGCAATTATGTATAGCATATTGGAATAACGTTATATTGCGTATGCAGTTTAAAAATCTTAATTTATGTAAGTATGTATGTAAAAATCTCTAATATCGGACTATTGGACACATTTAGCTGATTAGTCCAACCTACGCTCTGTAGATATTAGTTCAACATACGCTCTGTAGATATTAATCAACACTCTGAAGTTCGTAGATATTAGTTCAACATATGAGCTGTAGATATTCGTCAAACATACGGGCTGTAGATATTAGTATCTGGAGTCCACTCTAGTAATGTTCAATATCGGTACTTTTACTACCCGTCGGTATCCGTTACTTTCACAAAAAGTAATCGTTACTGATTACTTTGATAACTTTCGGGTAGTAACTACTGCAAGTATCAAATCGTTACTGAATGCTTTGATTACATTTGACTACTTTCGGTTCCGGATACCGCCGGATACTTTTATAATAGGGACAAATCGTTACTGGTTACATTTTGACGTTTGTGTTTTTCGTTAGCGTGAATAGCGCGTAGGTACTTTGGTTATGCATTGATTCTACGTTAGGTATTTATAGGTATTTTGAATGTTTTGAAGAGTTTTGTGTGTTTAGATTTTTTTTAAACTTTATTTTTGATTTTATACAAACAATCAGAATACGGGAGAAGATATTTTATATGGAATACAGCTACATAATATATTATTTTTATGTGTAGGTACATACCAAAATATTGCAGCATCTCTCATCAGTCGTGATTGGATAATATTAAACTTATTTGCACAAAAGTTTCAACGATCACAAACGGCCCAAACACAATACTTTATAAACAATTTAAATGAACACACAGATTAAATATATTATAACGTAAAAACAAAGTCAAATATTGTAATAAAAACTGACGCAAATTCGTAAACAACGAACTAAAACATGCTAATTTAGCCGTTGGCAAAGCTGTACGACTGATGAACTTTCACTATTTTACCATTCAACGAATAAAACAATTTTATTTTCAGTTATTAATTTGAGTCCCGTCATGAATACAATATGGAAAGGATTAGTATCGCATCACTAACAATTACAATTTTATTACAATAATATAAACAAACTGAAATGGAATCCATTCCCCATAGTTACAACAAGATCCCGGTTCTTTTTTTGTTTTCGTAGGCAATTTTGATCGTAAATTACATATTAACACTGGATTAACGTACTTATCATTTTCCATTGAAATTCGAAACGTAATTTTACATGTCAGTTTTTTTTTATTTTTCTAGCTTTGGGATAAGTTAATAAAACACTATTATAGGCTGATGGTAATTTTTTATACATTTTATTTATTATCTATTTACATCTCACATAATATCATATTATACCTATGATAATAGATGTTAAAGGCGGTCTTTTAACTTAGCGGAAATTTCTACTATCCAAATTTATCTTTATAATCATAATCGTATTTTTTTTGTAAACTCCACAGAAATTTAAATCTTATAATTTGTGAAGGAAAAAAGCAGTGTTAAAATTATTACTGTGAAAACTTTTTATAGTCGTAATAATATCTAATAATCATATTTTTACACCGTTCGAAAATTTTGGTAGTTACCTACCGTCAAAAACTTGAATACTTAGTATATATTGGTAGAAATAATATACAATTAGATCAGATAGCAAGGTACGCAAACATAAATATCAACCGAAAGCGTTTTTTTACCGATGAAAACACCGCAATATTTTTTGTCTCTGGCAATACCGTTCCTAAACCGTTTACTAAACTGGCTCTGGCGTGGTAGCGCCTCCAGCGGCACAAATAGAAACGACCAAGTAATCGGTACAAAGTGTGGTTTATTTATGAACAGCTGGCTCTAACGTAGAGCGCCTCTAGCGGCACAAATAACAACCAAGTTATCGGTACTGAAGTATCCGCATCGAAACTAATCATTTTGAGGTATCAATGAAAGTAATCATTTCGAAAGTAACGGATACTCTTCGTTTTTAGTAGTCGGTACGAGTCGGTTTGATTACTTGGTGAGTACCGATTACTTCAGTACCGAATGATTACTTTTCATGCATCTCTACTACACTCACGTTTTGTCTCAGTGTTGTTTAGTGAGCGGTTGAGAGTAGACGTGCGATATATTTTTGTTTTTGTATCGAAAATTTTGTTTACTTTAAAATGTGGAACAATCAACAAGAGTTGGAATTTATAGAGTATTTCCAAAATTGAAAAAGGATTCAGCTCCAGATTTCCTAGGGCTGTCGGTGCAATTGATGGGAAACATATAGTTCTGAAATGTCCACCCAATTCAGGTTCAGAATACTACAATTACAAAAAAAAATTAGTATTGTGCTTATGGCATTAGTTGACAATAAATATCCATTTATTTTTGCTGATATCGGAGGGCAAGGGAGAATAAGTGATGGTGGAATGGTGGTGCTGCACAAGTACGAGAAGAGTTCAAGAAATATATTTTTAGTCTACGTTAATATACCTACTTATTTTTTGTAATGAAGAAGTAAATAAATAATACTTACATTTGATGTTGTATTTATTGTTGTCCTCGGAGTTAGCCCTTGATTAAGAAAGGAATCCAGAGCGTCATATGCGAACCATATAGGTTTATAAACTTCATTTTCACCAGCACCGGATTTGGAGGAATCACTCACCATTTTTCTGTATTTCCGGTAACTGGCGAAAAGGGAATCTTTTTTCTTTTTTAATTCAGGCACTTGCTTCTCCATTATTTCACTAAGTCTGTTCCACGCATCGTGGTTCAAGGTTTTGTCTTTATAATTCCGATGTTTTGCGTCCCATAACACCGGTTCATTTTGGAAATACTCTATAAATTCCAACTCTTGTTGATTGTTCCACATTTTAAAGTAAACAAAATTTTCGATACAAAAACAAAAATATATCGCACGTCTACTCTCAACCGCTCACTAAACAACACTGAGACAAAACGTGAGTGTAGTAGAGGTGCATGAAAAGTAATCATTCGGTACTGAAGTAATCGGTACTCACCAAGTAATCAAACCGACTCGTACCGACTACTAAAAACGAAGAGTATCCGTTACTTTCGAAATGATTACTTTCATTGATACCTCAAAATGATTACTTTCGATGCGGATACTTCAGTACCGATTACTTGGTTGTTATTTGTGCCGCTAGAACCAGTAACGATTTGTCTCTATTATAAAAGTATCCGGCGGTATCCGGAACCGAAAGTAGTCAAATGTAATCAAAGCATTCAGTAACGATTTGATACTTGCAGTAGTTACTACCCGAAAGTAATCAAAGTAATCAGTAACGATTACATAGTAACGATTACTTTTTGTGAAAGTAACGAAATACCTACGGGTAGTAAAAGTACCGATATTGAACACTACTAGTGGATAAGTGCTTGTTCTCGCGAGAAGTCTCGGCGAGAATGAGAGTGTGGATAGTGCTTGTTCTCGCGAGAATTTCTCGCCGAGACTTCTCGCCGTGAGTCTGGAATCGCCTTGACAATAAGGTCAGTGAAAAGGTCAATGAAATTTTTGTCCCCGGTAACATTTTTGATGCTTATTTTTTCTACAAAAATATTAAAAAATGGTTGATGATGGACAGTTGGAGGCGGGGTGAGGGGTTTGTCGGTTACTCGTCTGAGTGACCAGTGATTATGCGGAAGAATTTTTTTGCTTAATTTTGAAAAAAAAAAGCCGTCAAAAAAGTCACCGTAGGCCAAAATTTCATTCACATTTTTTACACCAAATAATGTCAGAAATACTGGTTAAAGTAAACAAAGTACGTCCCTTAACACTCTGTATATAAATAGTTAATTTATATAGCGCCGTTTTTGTGAAAAATCACCTCAAGGGCGCTAATATACCATAATATGTATTAGTGCTGAAACCAAGCGTGGCATATGAATATGCCACGCACAAACTGCACGATACATTGTGTGTGGTTTGGTTTATTTGCGTGTCCATTACAGCCGGCTAATACCGACACGGTGAGCGAAGCCCCTCTCGCTCAGTACCGCACTTATCGGCAAGTTATCATCGCCCGCAGCCACACACGTACCTACATTATATTGACGAATTTTTCCCGTTTTTCAACAAGTCATGTTTTCTGTTGCGTTATATACTAATATATTTTATCAGATACAATATAACTCTATTGCTAAGGAACACTTAAAATATTATAAACCCTGTGTACCTATAGCACGATTATTACCTACAGATTTATTGAAATAATTATAGACCAGCAGTTAAAAATCCGCTCCGCAGGTTTCTGCGGCGGCTGTTGGTTCGGTTTCGCCCAATTATATTGGCGACATAACTTTTATAAATCCGATAGGAACTTTGGTTCCATGGTTCCAAAAACAGCCGGTTCCTCGGATCCATTTTATAACTTTGATTCCAACATTGGTTCCAAAAATAGCCAGTCCCTCGGATCCACTGTGATCCAGTGACAGCTAGTCACCGGGATAAAGTAACCGCGTTAGGCAATGACATCATATGAATATATAACCGCGTGGTATTATTATTCACAATTGCCAATTACAAATAAAAATCATATTATCGTCAATCTCTCCGTATCCGGAGAGACACGCGAAATTACAAATCCGTAGAACTTACGCCTGCCAGACGATGCTGACATCTTTTGGCACTGCTTTAATTCGATTCTATTACAAAAGTACATTTGTATACAAACTCGAAAACGGTTTTGCGTAAGGCGCGGCGTCAGAATTACTTTCTTAGCTGGATTCTTAAATTTCAACCGTACAGCCGCAAATCAATTAGGTAATACTGTTTGATGATGATGATTGACATAAAGTCAAATCAGTGTTATTGTTTTACTGATTTCTCGTATCACCAGGATTGTTTCCTCGTATTAACAGGAACCTCCGTTTTCCTTGAGACCATCATCACCCCTGGACCTCATCAGCACCACCTGTGGGATGATATCCTCCACTGAGAGGCAACGATCAAAATACAACACAACATCAACATCACAAGCTACTTGCAGTAGCTTAGCGGGTATAAATTCCCATTGTATGTAACTTTTATACAATCGAGTTGTTTAACTTGTAAAATATGTTATTTAAAATATTATGCAAGAGTGTGCAATTGCAAAGCTACTTGGGTTTTACTGAAGTGCAGCATGTCCGCTGTCCGCTGTCCGCTGTCCGCACTGACCGTGAACACGATTAATTATTATTTAAAATACGTAATCGGCTGACATTGCATGGTCTCGCTACACTACACACAGTGGTAAATCACTAGGCTGACTTTATTTCATAATACCGTTTACCATTGTAAACAGGTTGCAGTGGAAGAATGCAGTGGAAGTGCAAATTCTAATGAGCAATCATTCTAATGGGCAACCGGGCGTCATTAGATCGTTATTTCAAGGTTAATACTAACTGCTGTCTCTAATGTTAATCTCATTATATTTTGTTCCATTGACAGGATAAACTATATCTCGTATGAGCCAGGGCGAACCTATTCCTTCAAATGCGTCAAAAAATATGTCAAAATTTTTAAAAAAATCGGTGTGTGCAATTCACACGCGTTAGAAGTGAAACCTTCATAAACTAAAGTAGACAAGAATGGGGAGACTACGAAGTACTTTTTTTTATATTGATAATCATCATAAATCATCCTTCATATTGATGAAGGATGGTTTATTCCATATTTTTGTTGTCATTCCAGTGCATCCTTTCCCAAGTACATTTGACCATCTTATTAGTTAGTATTTGTATTTTCTTCTTGGGAGTCGCTAGATGTCGCTTTCTTTTGTGTTTTATTTTGCATGTTCATTTTGGAGTGGTTTGAAGATTGAATATTGATTTTAGATTTTTTTTTGGATTTCGAAAGATTTGATCCTTGGCCCGCTAAACGTTTGCGGAGGTTTGTCAGGCACTGACTATACCGCTACACCAAAGAAGGCTTGCGCGGGACTGTGAATTTATCGTATTACGAGGCATGTCCAGAAAGTAAGTGTACTGTGACCACACTGTGTACTTGAGGTTTTTAGTTTTTTGAAGGTTGGCAACACTTAGTGGTACAAGGAGGTCTCCTGACCAGAAAGAGCATCGCAGGAACATTATTGTACGTAATCTCACGTTTTAGTGTCCAGTTGCGTGAAAGTTGTCGGCAAAAAATCCCGCCAAGTGCCGTGATCTGCATTTTACTCATGGAAGAAATAACACCTACAAGAAAAAAGGTGAGGATTTCTGAGCTCTATTGTTACTGGAGATGAAAGTGGGTGACTCATTACATACCTGGGAAAAAAACAATCGTCAAAGTGGCGTCACACCAATTACCCATCTGTGAAAAAATTGAAAACCACAATTTCGGGCAAAAACGCATGGCCTTAGTGATTTAGGACCGAAAAGGCATCATTTTGTGCAAATTTCGGCCTCAGGTTGAGATCATCAATGCACAACAATATGGTGTACCCTAAAAAAACTCAAAAGGAGCATTCAAAACAAAAGGAAGGGAATGCTGACCAGAGAAGTGTGCCTCACATACGAAAGCGTCCGACCTCACAAAGTCTTAGCCACCAAAAAGATCATGGACTCATTTGATTAGGATGTTTTGAACCACTCCCCGTAATCCCCTGACTTGGCGTCTTCAGATTATCATCTTTTTACCTTCCTAAAGGCATGTATGGATGAAAATAAATTTTCAACTGACTGGCGGGAGAATTCTTCGAGAAGGGCAAAAGAAACTTGTGCCACGGCTCACCACATGCATTGAACGGGTTAACAATTATTTGGAAAAACAGTTAACAAGTGTATCAACAATATCCTGTATTTTTTTTTTCTAATACACTTTTAAAAAAAAAAAACCGTACACTTTCTGGACATGCCTCGTATATTGGAAGCGAGTACCCACGAATTAAATAAATATATATGTTATTGCCAAGGGCGGATTTAGGGGGGGGGGCACGGGGGCACGTGTCCCCCCCCCAGAAAAAAATCCTAACAGTAATTTTTGATTTTTTGCCCGTCCGCCCCTTGTGCCCCCCCAGAAAAAAATCCTGGATCCGCCCTTGGTTATTGCTATCCCATTCTCTCGGAGGCTAAATCCTATAGGTATACTTATGTATTTGTCTCTTTTTAGTGTCGCTCGTTTCCGATTCATCAAGTTTAAAATCACAACGGTGCTAAAGAAGTTTTCACTTCAAAAATATATACTGTGAGGGTACCGACAGTATCTACAATCCAAAAAACAAGACACCCCCTTCACCTCATGTTTATTCCAAGATTTAGCCCGAATACGAAAAAGGGGAAGCTGAATGTCTGCCCCTCCAGGCGCACCTTGCTACGGCACTTGCCACTGAACAATCGTCTGCACACTTAATATAGCGTTGCTTCCACCGCAAAATTACCTAACTGACAATTTTCTCTTTTTGGACTAACGATGCAATTTTGTCTGCAATTATGACCATAACATCAACAAAATTAACATTAACATTAACAAAACATTAACAAAATTATACAACTAACAAAAATATGGTTTTTAAAACAAAATTCAAATACAAAATTACCTTTCTGACAGCTTCTCATTTGTGCCTGCAAAATTATCTAACTGCCATTTTAACTTGAGAGATTTGACGTGTTGTGTTGGTGCTGCATTCAAACACCTAAATTGTAATTAAAAATAGAATTTACCACCCAAAGTGAACTGTGGGGGGTTTGACAGCCAATATATTTTCTACAATACTTGTGAAATTTTTAGAATCATACATAGCAGCAAACACCCAAACAAAAAAAATAGTTTTGTACACAGAAGTTGTGGCTATCAAAACAAAAATACAACTCTTTCAAATGCACTACTTAGATTAAGTTTAATTCACATAAATAGAGAAATAGTTCATAACTATTTAGAAAAGGGTCATACCCAAATGGAAGTAGATGGCTGCCATAGTTTAGTTGAACGAAAACTTAAAAATAAGGAAATCTATTAACCAACCAATTATGTGGGAGAAAGCAGAGAAACTAGAATTATTCTACCCTTTATAGTTCAGTATTTAAATTACGAATATTTTTTGAATTATGAAGATGTTAATGACATAGTGAGGTGACACAACAGTAGCAGATTGAAGATGCTTGTAATATTCGGCTGATAGACTATAGACTCAACTTTAAACTTTAATATTGACCAAATAAAAAATAATGAAAAAAATATTCATGAGAAACGTGTTTTATTAAAATAAAAAAAATTGTCTAATTTTAAAATGGGAAGGTTTTTTCGCTTTCCTGTAAAAGTACATTTTTGGAGTTAGGTAATTTTGCGGTGGAAGCAACGATAGGTAGTTTTAAGTCTGCGGTCTGCCGTGGCGGTTTGCAGTCTGCCGCCGACCTCAGAATCGTACATTTTTTTAGTTTAGCTCACCTCTCCTGTAAATGTCCAACACGGTCTCCTTGCCGATGCCCGTGTTACAGCCCGTGATGACGGCCGTCTGCCCCACCAGGCGCGCCTTGCTGTGGCATTTGCCGCTGAACATTCCTCTTATTCTGAAAACAAACAAACAAACTATACATTGGAACCCGTAAAATCGCAGTTAAAATACAATGAAATAATGGTTATATTTGAAGGGTTAGCTGAAAGAATGATCATTGTGACAATAGTTTACGATTGACGATCAAGCTCAATCCCAAACCAAAAGAGTTCGTGATGCGATCTTATTGCGAATAATTTTAAATATCGGAGGCTTTTTCCAAATTAGAGATTTCTCCACAAATGTAGGCTATGTTCGCCTATAAAAAGACCAAGACACAAAATTCGGGGCACTCCGCGGGAACATATGAAAGAAAATAACAGACCGTGTTCATTTATACATTACTTTGGTGTTTTAAAAATCGTAAAAAAAAGAGATTATTGAAATGATTAAATGCTGACATTGAAGCACCATAATATACCTCTTGTTCTTCTTCTTATAAAAGAGAATATTTTGAATTGAATATTTTGAATATCAAAATTAACGAAACAATTGACCGAATATCCGGCCGCCGGATATCCGGCCATCCGGCCTCGCCGCTCGCCGGATATCCGGTATCCGGCCAAACAACTATCCGTTTCATCTCTAGTCTCTTATATTAATTTATAGTCGCTCTCTCTATATACAGGGTGTCCGGGGGTAAAGTGCATTAACTTCGGGAGGTGATTCTACATGATGGTAGGGTAAAAAAGATTAACAACTTTTTTCCGAATTTCCAACTTTTTTCCCCATTCAAAAGACGTACCTACTAAAAATCCTTAGTGTGAGGTACGATCTTACTTGCTGAGAGCCTACCGGGCGCCCGACTCGATTGTGATTGGCCCGTATGGTAACAGCGGAAAATAATAAATCGAGCCGCACACGCCGGACTAATTTTATCTTTTTACCTCAAAACTACCCCTAAAAGATGGAATTTCGAAAAAAAAAAATTTATCTTTTTTACTGTACTATCCTGTAGAATCACCTTCCGAAGTTAATGCACTTTACCCCCGGACACCCTGTATATTATTTTATCGAGTTTTAAAGCACAACGGTGCTAAAGAAGTTTTCAATTAAAAAAATCAGAGTGTGCAATTCACTCACGGTAGAAGACTAAAGTAGACGTGTTCAGAAAACTAAAGTAAACAAGAGTGGAGAGACTACGAAGCACTGCACAAAAAGGAGACAGAACATTATACTATCTCATTCTCTCGCAGGCTAAATCCTTTAAATTTATGTGTTTGTCTCTTTTTTGTGTCAATATTTTTCGTTTCATCGAGTTTCAAATCACAATGATGTTTTCACTTGAAAAAAAATTATATTGTTTATTTAGCTTCACCGAGTTTTTAATCTATGACCTCTATCTCTAGGACTAGGTCAACCGGGTCCATCGGGTCCAACTCGGTCCAAGGATTTTGCGCTCTACCGGAGGTCGTCTATGACTGATTACTGATTACGATTACAATACGACATTATAAAAGGTGGTACCTACCTAAGTACCTACTTTGGATCATAATAATCTAAACATAATAACTTCGGGCGACTATGGCGATTTTTTCAGGAAACATGTTTTTTTAATGAAATAATTAAAAACATTGTTTTTACCACGATTATCTTTATTTAAAAGTCAACATATTTCAAGAACGATGTTCTCTTCATCGGGACATATAATGTACTAAAACTAAATTTGCAAAATTTGAAGAAATGTTTTTTTTAAATTTTTTTATGTGTACCTCATAAGAGTCTTAGCTGCTCCAGTCTGAAGCCAGTGAGACTGTGGCATCCCCAATTGGGATATGTTGTGAAGCTGAAGGTAGTGGGGAGGGGAAGAAGATGGGGAAGTGGAAGGTGGGGAATAATCTGGCTATTCAGATCTGGTCACCTAACACGTAGAAAGACAAGCAACGTTTCAATTCTGAATGGTGGTTTTACACCAGGGCGATTCTGAGTATCTTTCACTCTAGAATGTGGCGCAAATATACTATATATATTATTTTTAATTAATTAATTGTGACAATTGCGAGTCAAGAACCTTACCCCTAGACCGCGCCGGCTGGCAAATGAAATGCGACTTTTTTAATTTGCCAGCGCAGACCAGTGAACAATCACGAGATAGTCTAAATTCTTTATATATCAGTTCCAATCTTGATGATGACAATTATAATAATTTTCTGTTAAAATATTATATTATAGTGAATTTCCTGGAGAGACCACATTACAAATGAGGAGGTTCTCCAAAGAATCGAAGGAGGAAGGCACCTGCTCAGGACCTTGTCCGAAAGGCGTGCAAGATGGATCGGCCATGTAATACGACAAGAAGGCCTCTTGCATTCCATAATGGAGGGTATGACCGAGGGGACAAACTCTAGGGGACGCCCACGCCGAGAGTACCTGGAGGACCTGCTGGTGGACGTGCGCTGCTTATCATATGCAGACCTCAAAAGAGCCGCACAAGACAGGGAAGAATGGAAGAGGAAACTAAGCCCTGGCGCAAATTGAGCCCAGTCCACGCACAGCACCGCGTGACCGAAACCCAGCCTACGTACACGTTTTTTTAATAGTAGCGCATATTTAACACAGCCCACACCCACACCATACCCAACCCACTTCTCGCAGTATGCAAGATGACAGCAAGGCAGAAACTTCTTGTCGATTTAGAATCTGAATCTGAGGATGAAGAAAGATTTTTTTTACTTGACCTTCACACTAGAGGCCTTGGGAAAAAATAATTTCCCTCAGGGTCTATGACATCTTTCGGGATGCTGTATGGAGGGTTTTTCTAAGGAAAGGAAGAAGACGAGAGTTCTGGGAAGGAAAAGGGCTTAAGGGGTGGGTAGGAATCTGGGGTTCAGTGTCTCCCGGTCATCCGCCTCCAAGACCTACTCTATGAACCTCACTCTATGAACCCGGGCACCCTTGCTAAATCACCAAACGTAGCGAACCACTTGGGGTGACCTATGGCAGAGGTGTTGGTTATCCAATAGAGTTTCCCGGGGCGGCGGTACCCTTCCCGCCTCACAAATATAAATATATGGATTGTGTGATATCAGTATAATTTACTATTTATTATATACTGAAATCGATTTCTTCATTATACTATATATAATGTAATTTAATTCTTTGGCTATCTTCTCGAACAAATCATCCTTCAGTTTTGCTCTAATGTAATCTTCATGAGTTGAATCATATAACACAAGAAATCCTCTAACCATTTCAATTCATTTTTCCATATTCTAGTAACAAAAACATTGTTCACACAGACAAAACAAGGGACCCACGATCCACGAAACTGTGTCGAAAGCACAACACGCCCACGCGCGAGGAAGCTTGGGACTGGGCTGGCCGTGGAATGTGTTTAATATGCGCCTCTCCGACAGAAACCATGTTCTACAAAATAACCACGCGTGTGCTGTGCGAGAACTGTGCGTGGACTGGCCGTAATTTGCGCCGGGCCTAAAGGAAATTGCTGCAAACCAATCCCAGGATTGAAACCAGAGAGAGAGTGATGTACCTACCTACTTCATCGCTTGTCTGAATTCTCCACATAAGGGAACGTATCTACCCATACTACGTGACACACTTTTTGTAATTTTTAACCCCCCCCCCCGGTGACCACGTGTATTATATTCCAAGACCCCCCCCCTACAGTTTTCACGTAGTATTTCATAAATATGGTTTCGAATCATTTTTTGCTAACAAAAAATAAAAAATGCATTATTTGGCTTATATTTGTCTTTATTAACACGGCGCTTGCTGCGTGACAGCAAGAGTGCATGCATTACAAGTGGAAAAAATATTATCAAGATAAAACTTATGTCAAAATATATTGAAACCGGAACGTAATTTGTGGAAACGAAAGTCTTCTTATTTTTATAAACATTTTTCATCACAATCATCTTCAACAAACACGTTCCCTGAACTTTTTCACTTATTTGAATGTACGAGGGTGGGTTTTTAAGTTTGCGGATTGGGTAAGGAGTGGAAATAAAAACCAAAATTATTTTTCCTTTTCAACATATTCACCTACTACCCTAATACATTTTTCCGATCTTTAACTTAAAGGAACTTTACAACAGCGCGGAACTCAATTTTCTCCACATTTTACAATTTCTTCCCGATTGAAGTGTTTGGTCGACGATAGCTCAAAGACTAATGACCTAAATACGATAAAACCCGGTGTTTATTATAAAAATGAGTTGTTCAATTAGTACCTAATTCAGCGGTACCCCCATTAATCACTTACCTTCCCATTCCGCGAACTTAAAAACCTCCCCTCGTAGCTCGAAAAAAAAAACGCGAGATTTCTAGATTGACTACGTGATAAAAACCTAAGCCCCCCCCCCCCCCCCGTTGTGACCAAGCGTGGTATTTTGATGACCCCCCCCCCTGAACAGGTCACGTAGTATGGGTACGTTCCCTAATCAGTTACAAGTTTGAAAATGACTATTAAATTCAAAGCTAATCCAAGATACACGTTTCGTGTTTCGTTCATTTATTTTTGTTTGCGAAAACTGAAAATCTAGTATCCATAGATTTTATATAACTACTAGCTGACCCGACAAACGTTGTTCTTCCATATAAATTATTTCTAGTGAATATTTTGGTTGTTAAATAAAAAATAACCAATGTATTGTACGTGTGTGGGGATGGGATCTATGACAGAAAGAGGAATGGAGCGCTGTAGAGTCTACGCTGCAGACGATAACCGCCGATAAAAACAAAAAAAAAACACCAACTAAAGTAGGAAAATGAAATAAAGAAAATCAGTATGAAATTCGAAGAGCAATTGAGTGTACGATATTTCTTGTCAGTCCGTCTTTAGCCAACACAAAAAAGCTCGATGGTTTGCCCACGCGAGAACATGATGCCGAATGAAATATCAAAATGACGCGACGCTTCTCGTGAATGTCTTACGCATGTGTGGATGAAAGTTCGATGAGGCGGACGTAGCGCCATCTGTCATTCAACAACATAAATAATTCCGTTCTGTTTGAAATACGAAAGACGGTTAAATTTGTTCATACAAAAATACTAAAATCGCGATTAAAAAATGGGAGAATGGGGCTAGGAGGGTTAAAATTTGGGATTAAATGTATTTTTAAATGCCAAATAAATTAAAAATACAAAAAGAAAAAATTGTCAAAAAAATACTTATTTTTTGGATAGGGACATCCTAATCCCCTATCGGTATGAAACATATATATTAAAACCTATTCTCATACCTACCAAATATTGACAAAAAAAAGTTCATAAAAATCGGTCAAGCCTTTTCGGAGGAGTGCGACCACAAACACCGTGACACGAGATTTTTTATATATTTATTTATTTATTTAAAATTTACGCACAAAGTGCCATTTACAAACATGTGTTATTTAATATGTTTAAACAGTCTTAGTACAGTGAAGAAAGATTGTTTTTTTTTAAATTTCTCATAATACGAGAAAAAGAGAAAAAAAATTCTAACAACTAATGAAAACTTTAAAAGGATACAATGAAATAAAAAGAAAAACTTGTTATGAAGTAACCTCGTTACAATACGTAGGGCTGAAATGTTTGATAAGTAGAGGCTTGTATTTTAATAAGGAAATATTAAAAATATCAGCAATATAGGCATAAAAATTACCAATGGTGAGTATTCTATTTATAACAGAATTATATCCTGCGACAGACGTATAATTGTCACAATAATACATACTAGGGAACCTTGATCTAATGGTAGGTACATGAAAGTGAATCAACTTTAATATATCAGGGCTATCCAAATGATGATTTACAATTTTGTATAAAAATATGAGATCAAAAAATTTTCTTCTGTCACTTAATTTCGACTATTTCAATGAGTGTAATAAAAAGTCATAATTTATTGATTCTAAAGGGATTCCAAGTCGAAAATTAATACACCTCAAAAACTTGCGTTGAACTTTTTCAATGATATTAATGTGATTATTAAAGACAGGTGACCAAATTGTAGAGTTATATTCTAGAATGCTTCTAACGAGAGATGTGAACAGAATTTTTAATGTGTGAATATTTTTAAAATCTTTGGAAATCCTTAAAATAAAACCTAACATTTTCATAGCCCTGTTGGCTATAGAAGTTACATGAGATGCAAAGCAGAGTTTCTGGTCAAAAATGATGCCTAGGTCAAGTATTTCGACTACAGAGATTAAGTCTTAATTATATATTATTGGGCGTTCAATTTTGTAGAACCTCATAACTTGGCATTTGTTAATATTTAGCTGAAGTTTATTACCTGAACACCATTTGAAAAAGTTATTGAGATTCTCTTGCAAGATTATACAATCGTGCACATCATTAATGACTTTAAATAGTTTCATATCGTCGGCAAAGAGTAAGACTTCGACATCATGGAAAATGCTAGTAACGTCATTGATGAATAGGATAAATAATAAAGGTCCCAGGTGAGAACCTTGCGGCACACCGCTGGTAACAATAAATTCGTGGGATAAACAGTCATTGATCTTTACAAAGAGTAACCTATCAGATAAGTAGCTGATCAAACAAGCCAAAAAATTACCACTTATCCCTAATTTTTTTAGTTTATTTATTAATATTTTGTGGCAGACCTTATCGAAAGCGTTGGAAAAATCAGTATAGATGAAATCTACCTGTTGCCTGTTAGTCAATGCTGTGTTTATATAGTTTTCATTTACTGTAAGGTTTGTGAGAGTAGATCTAGAAGAGACAAACCCATGTTGGCAATTGGTAATAACTAGACATCGGATTATATGCATTTGCATATGCAAATGCATATAACTCTCTAATTACGACGTTAATGCATATTTCAGCCTTTTTTCCCTAATCGTGCATATTTCGTTTAATAGCGGGAGGTATCATCTACGTAGAGGGAGCTAGGTGACGATGACGCGTAGGGCACCAGCGCGGTGGCTAACGTGAAAGCTAGCCAAGCCTTGCAAACTTTTTATCCAAATTTACTACACATTACCTGCTTAGCTCGCGGGTTTCATCGCTTTGCAGAAGAGATACGGCAAGAGTATGGTAATGTTAATAAATTGATTTCCTCTACAAAAAAAGTGTTTTTAAAAGCACCGTCGCGTGTGCAGTCTTATAAAGAGCAATTGCCAAATCTAGCATTGCCGCCAGAACCCATAATTACTCGATGGGGTACTTGGCTAAAGGCAGTATTATTCTATGCTGAAAATTTTGAGGCCGTAAAACAAGTAGTTGGGCAATTTGACAGTTCTGAGGCCATTGCAATTCATTCAAGCAAGCTAGCATTTGAAGACGCATCCATTAAACAGAATATCGCCCTCATCTCAACACATTTCCACAAGTTACCAGATGCCATAAAAAAATTGGAAACAAAAAACCGTCCTCTATTTAAAGCAATAGAAATACTGGAAATAATGATCGAACTCGCCAACGCCCTTCCTAATTCAATATCAGAAAAGATTCGTAAAAAGTTAGACTCTATTTTGCTTAAAAACTCGAGTCTTGAAGACATGAAGAACATTAATGCCTACATCAATGGCACAGGTCATACCCTGCCTAAACAGGTATCTCCAGAAATGGCGCCAAATTTTAAATTTTGTCCAATGACGTCAGTTGGCGTAGAGAGGAAAGTTTTCGGCGTACTAATTAATACTGGGTGACAAACGTCACAAATTTGAGCTCGAAAATTTGGAAAAATACTTAATTATCACAAAAACTATGCATAATTTTAAGAATATTTCGCTGTTTTTGTACCGTCTTTAATTAAAATATATAAAATATAAACGGTTTTTTGATTTTGCATTGTGCATATTTTGGGCAAATCAAGATTTTTTAGTGCATATTTCGGCCTTTTTTAGTGCATATTTGCATGCATATTTTGGCACTTTGTTAGTGCATATAATCCGATGTCTAGTAATAACATGTTTAATATTAGAGGATATTTTGCTAAGAATCATTTTTTCAAAGAGCTTTGGAATGCTAGACAGAATACAAATAGGTCTGTAATTGCAAACATCGTTTTTTGAACCCTTCTTGAACACGGGGGTGAGATAGCAGGATTTCCAGCTATTGGGGAATTGGCCTGTTTTAAGAGATTTGTTAAAGATTATGTACAATGGATAAGAAAGAGAATTTATACAATTTTTTAAGAATATGGATGGGACATTATCAGGACCAGAACTTGTTTTTGGTTCCAAGAGTTTAATCGAGGCAATAATATCGTTACGTTCAATTACTAATTCAGATAATTGCAAGTTAATATCTGTAACAAATTCGGCAATACTATCAACAGGGACATCTTCCTCATATACACTTTTGAAAAAGTCTGCAAATAGATTGACAATATCATCAGTTTTGGAACAAGTCTTGCCACCATAGTTCATAATGTTAGGGATAGAAGAATAATTGTTTTGTAATGACTTTGAATGAATAATTAAAGAAAGATTTAACATTACATTTTATAGAGTTTTCAACTTCTTTTATTTAGTTTTTGTAACATTTATCTGAAGTTACAGCACATTGCTTACGCAACTTATGAAATTCAGTATAATCATAAAATGACCTCGTTGTTTTGAATTTGTGGTGTGCAATCTTATTTTTAAAGACTAAGTTTATTAGATTATTGTTGAACCATTTAGGAAAAGCCTACAAAAGGATATCAGAACACTTCCGTGCCTGTAAACTTGGCCACCCTGACAAATCGGCAATCGCCGAGCACTTAATCGAAACCGGCCATTACTTTGGATTTGTCCCTGAGGTCCTGGGAAGACCCAAAACTCATAGAGCGCGCCTGATTACGGAGGCAATTGAAATTCACAAAAATCCTATAAATATTAATAGAGACGACGGAGCTAAGGGAACGTACCCATACTACGTGACCAACTTTTTGCAATTTTTAACCCCCCCCCCCCCCCCGTGACCAAAATCCTAAGCAACCCGCCGCTCATTTGTATGGAGCGTGACATTTTGAAGACCCCCCCCCTAAACGTGTCACGTAGTATGGGTACGTTCCCTAAGCTCAACAGTTCTTGGTATCCGGTAATTGACGGTTACATCAAGGCTAAACGCAAAAAAACATGTTGAAGTATATTGTAGCGCCAGCTCGTAGAGGAGTGGAGCTAGCGACACGGTATCGCTCCTAAGTAGATAAGTACAAACATCACCCCTAACTATTACACATCTACCCTGGTGATGGACACTGCAACGCTGTCCGAAACGTTGGCTAAAGAAGGAGGTAGCGTAACACGGCATAATACCCCAAAAACTAATAACAAAATAATTTTTGGCCGTGAAAATCTAAAATCGTATCTCATTTAGGAAAAGTTGATATATTACACGTAACAGGTAGGTACATGGCTTATTATACTTTGATTTAAAATACAGTAAAATTGTTTGATATTGTCATTTAATTCACCATCATTTAGAAATGACCAATCAACCTTAAGGAGGAAGTCACAAATTTCAGTATAATTGGCTTTATGAAAGTTGCGAGACATTTGTTTAATTTTAGGATTTTCACCTATAGTGTTGTTTATGGTTATATCTAATGATGGGTGGTAATTGTACAAAGGAAGAAGAGTATCTAAGGTTTAGTTATGGTTACAGATTTGACATTAGAAAAAACTAGATCCAGAGTTCTGTCATTACTGTTTTTGTTTACATTTAATTGATTTAAATTTAAAAAATTAGACATTTCAAGTATTTCACTTTCAATGTTAGATAAGTTAGAGTGATTAGTTCCGGATAATTCTGAGGATATAGGATCCCAATTTATGTTAGGTAGATTATAGTCACCTGCGATGATTATTTTTGTTTCGGGGTTTTTAGATATTAATAGTTGAATCTCATCGATATGATTTTTGTAGATAATTAAATCAGATGATGGAGGAATATAAACACAACCTAATATGATTTTATTTTTTTTGTTAGTGTTAATCATAATAAAAACATGTTCCACATTTTTATAGGTAGTGTTAAGCTGCTTTGAGACTAATTTCTTAGAAATTGCTGGCAAGACACCACCTCCTCTTGGTTTAGAACTAGTATTCTTGTTTCTATCCAGTCTGTAGACATTGTGAGTTGGTAGTCCCAGTTCAGCTGTGTTGATATCAGAAACAAGCCAAGTTTCTGTAAGAATGATGACTTCATGAGGAAGAATTGATGCAGTTTTGGAAAAATTTTGAAGTTTTGTTCGTATCCCTCGTACATTTTGCTAATAAATTTTTAATGATGTTAATATCCTTAGTTTTTTGGCAATGGACTTATTATTTATGGACAAGAGTTAATGTATTTAATGGTTAAATTCGTTTCTCCACCTTGTAGGCGATCTTCTAATTCTTTCCTCAGGTCGGACAATTGTTTCCGTTGTAATAAGTCTGATCTCCTTGATTTTTATATCATTAGAAAAAACGTGTCTATTCTGGAGGATTAACTTAGCTTGTGACTCTTCTCCAAACTCCATTTTAATGAGCCGAATTTTGTCACTGCGCTTGGCCCCTAGTCTGTACAGTTTTATTTTGTTGGCATTCAAAGAGGTGACCTTATTTAAAATGCTTGTGACACGGTTTGTGTCTTCGACAATACGTTGCGCTTGAGTTGTTGACTGGCTCTCAGGAACATTAAAAATAATTCGGTTAAGTTTTAAGATTTTCACGGCCAAAAGCATTTTCGTTATTTGTTTTGGGGGTGTTATGCCGTGTTCCGCTACCTCCTTCTTTAGCCAACGTTTCGGACATCGTTGCAGTGTCCATCATCAGGGCAGATCCGGCAGATCCGGTAGATGTGAAATCTACCGGATCTAAATCTATCTTGGCTAAAGAAGGAGGTAGCGGAACACGGCATAACACCCTTAAAAATAATTACCCATATATATAAAAATTTAGGTTCCGTATGTTTGCGTTCGCTAATCTCGGAAAGTAATCGATGGATTGACTCAAAATTTTTACAGAACATTGTATTTTAGCAGAAGAGCGTTTCTACATACTTTTTATTTGGAAGTTCCAAAGAAAAAGGATAATTAATGCGTTTTAAATTGACTCATAATTTGTCATAGTAAACAATGGAATGACAGTTCTAGACAGTGTTGCCATATTATTAATTTTATTAAAAGTTACAAAAATTTACGATACCTACAATTAGGAATTAAAAGAATTTAATCGGATTTAAAAGTAGAATTATATCTAACATTTTTACTCATTTGTTTTCTCCGTGCGTTTTAAATTTACTCATAATTGTACTGAATGTCAGTTTGTAACTTTGCAAAACCTACAAAAAATCAGATTAACAAATCGAATTCTATATGACAAATTTTCAAAGGGTCAAAAAAGTGTAACTGTGACCAGTTGATTGATGTGTAAGTTTTTTCAAAGTTGATCACCATTCGTGGGATGAGTCGCTCACGTTCAAACATAGGCTGTCGTACTCGACAAGCAAACGCAGATCGTCAGAGAAGATCAAACCGCACTGATCAAGAACGTTTAGACGATAATGAACATGTTCGAGTTTGAATTATTCAGAGGCGAGCAAAAGAACTGGCGAATCGTCGGGAAGAAAGATTTAAAAGCTTACGAGTAGAAGCGCAAAGAAGACAAGCAGCACATTCATCTCAACAACGTCAAGAAGAAATAGATCAACGCCGAAGACGAATGCAAGTGCAACTTTTGAATAACCATGCTACGTACCATCAAATTGCTTTTTCGTACGAATCAGATATTCAATACAATAAATACCTCATGTAAATTTGTTCAAATCGGTAAAATGGATAAAGTTTGCCCACACTGCAAAGCGATGAAATTTAAAGGAGAAACTCAAGGAATGTGTTGTGCGAGCGGCAAAGTGAAACTACCTGAAATTGATCAGCCAATAGCACCACTGAAATTCGTTGCAAGGAATTACTGATTATTCAAAACATTTCCTCAAAAATATTAGAAAATACAATTCATGTTTTCAGATGACTTCATTTGGCGCAAACGTTATAACAGAAAATTTTATGCCAACGTTTAAAATTCAGGGAAAAATTTACCATAAAGCTGGCTCTTTGCTTTCTTTTCACAGCAATCAACATAAATTTCTACAAATTTATTTCATGGGAGATCAAAATGATCAGTTGAATGCACGCTGTCAAATCTCTAAGAAATCGATGAATTGACTTAATTTTTTACAGAACATTGCATTTTAGCAGAAGAGTATTTCTATATATAATGGTAAGCTCTGGCGTTATGAAATTTGTATAAAAAAATTACTGCATTTGAAAATGTGTGAAAATTTCATATATTTTAGCGGCAGGGAGGGAAGGCAGGAGGGGGAGGGTAACGAAGGATGTAGGGTTCGCGGGAAGGGTGACAACCCCTTGTCCCCAAGGGGGAAGGTGGAAGGAAAACACAGGAGGGGAAGAGAAAATCCACGTAGTAAATACACATTCCTTTATAATTACTTTCATCGTACCTTAAGCACTTCGGTTTTACCTTTATTATGCTGAACTCCTTTGTACAACTTTTTCAGTTTATTGTGTTATATACGACATGCTTATAATTATACTTCTGAATAACTAGATCTATAATAACGTGATATTGTAAAAGCCTTTAAAGTCTGAATAAATAAATAATTTAAAAAAATTTACGAATGTTTTTCTTCCCTTATATTCTACACTACAGCAAAGGCACAGCAGATATTCAATTAAGCAATGTGTTTTCTTGGAAAATGCACAGCTGCTAGACAATTTTTGTTAACTCCTCTTATAATTAAAATCAGACAAAGCCACAGCGAAGCGTGGTCGGGTTCAGCTAGTATATTTATTTATTTATTTATGACATAATGCAGTAGGTACATAATTATGTCGTTGATAAAAACATGATAATCATCTCGTTGTTCAAACATTTTTTGCGGATATTTTTAGACTTTATTGCCCAACTAAATGAATTCGTATGAACAAGTTATATATAATGTAGGTAGGCACCTACAGAAAACAATCGGCACCATTCTGACATGTCTTTAACAAAAAGTGCGCCGGTTTATTGGTGACATAAATAAACCAAACCACCTGATTGGCGATCTCGCCAGTGTTGTGATTTGATTTCACGAGATTTTGAATGTCCATAGAAAAAGTGTTTATAACACTACCTGCATAATATTATCTTCTACGTACGGTGTCTATGGTGAAATAAATTAATTTAAAATTTTAATTTCACAATAAACGTGAACCTAAAACCCGCTCACATAGGTATCATAAAACGAAATCACAAATTGATTATTATAGATACTAGGTACTGCTAGGGAGACCTTTGAAAAATCACGAATACCATTCTCGACAAACCAGTTGCAATTTTGAAAATGGCAATTAGAATAATTTTCTGTTAAAAATATTATATTATAAGTAGGTACTTATCGCTTATCTAAATTTTCCAAACAAATACTTGGAGTTTTGAAAATGACGTTATTAAATTCAAAGCAAAAGTTCAAGAATTCATTTAGTAGGAGTTACATTCAGTAAGAGCCACAACAGAAATTAATATTTTTAATAATAACAACCCAACAATATGTAAGTAACTTAACCTACCTTCCAATTTATAATAAATAAGAGTATTTATTCAATGGTATCTTAAATTAATTTAATTCAGGTACCTACCAATTTAGAAAAGAACGATATTTATTTTTAAATCGTCACTTTTCGAAATACTTAGTAAAAATGTAAAATTTAATCATTGAAGACAATATTAGCCGCTCTCAAATGAAAATATGAAACTGAAAAATCAGAAAAAAAAATTGTGCAGTACACACGCGGTAGAAGTGATAACTTCATCCACACAATCTCAACCAATAGGAGCCTTGAAAAGTGAGCTCGTTATCAATGCGGTACTGTACGTAGATGAGTTTCATTTTATCTCATTCTCTCGCAGGCTAAATCTTATAGATGTATGTGTTTGTCTCTTTTTAGTGTTGTTTCCGTTTCATCAAGTTTCAATCACAACGGTGCTAAAGAAGTTTCAGTTCAAAAATCGGTCGCATCTGGAAATTGAACCCGGCAAGGTCAAGGCTGAGGCATAGGCGTAGCCAGGTTTTGGTTTAGGGTGAGGCAAAAAATAAAAATCTCGAGTTGGTACCGAAAAAAGTAGGCTTCTACAACATATTCATGCTTTAGGCTCTATGAATACAAATAATATAATGGAAGACGGAATAAGACGAAATGAAGACGGAAAACCATCAAAAGTGATGTAAATTTTTAAATTCGACTCGGTCGACAATCCAACAGGTCACGTGGGGAAAACGCCCAACCTTGCCCCACCGTGCCTACGTCCACGTGCTGAGTCTGGGTACTGGGTTCTATACAAGGTGTCCGGAAACTCGTAGTACAAGCGGGAAACTGGAGACTCCACATCATATTTGGAGTCGATTTTGTGGTATAACTTTTTTTGATTTGAGCTTTCGTTTTCCAGTAAATCGGGTCCGAAATTGGATTATTTTTGGTTAAATTTGAAAAAATTGTTCACTAGGGGGTTCATTTCAGCTATGTAATCTCTTATAAAATGCATCGAAGGGTAAACCGGGCTCAAAAGTATTTTTAACCCTTTAGTTGCAGAAAAAATGGAAAAATTGAAAAAAAATAATATTAAAATCGAAATGCTGAGATCGAAAAAAAATTTTTTTTTGGGTTCTCTACGTGATATAGATTCACCAGTTTCCCGCTTGTACTACGAGTTTCCGGACACGTTGTATATGTATATCAGTTTCAGATATGTATATCAGTTTCAGATTTTCGTTAGAGTCGCTAATATTGTCTTCAATGATTAAATTACATGTTGAGGTTTTACTCGTTACGTTCTTCCAAAAATAAATTAATACCTACCTAATAAATCAAATGGTTACATAACACATTCGACATTCATTCGAGAATCTATTATACCTATTCGAAAGTTTTTCAAAAGATTTAATAGCTAATGTTACAAAGGTGAGTATCGTTTCTAATCGCCCGGGGAGGGGAGACGTCAACATATAATAATATTATATATGTTGACGTCTTTATTTCAAAATATTGTAATGTTTCCATTAGTACACACAAATATGATCGGAAACATACGAAAGCCACCAATGTCGGCTGCCTTTAATTTCACCACAATCATTAGCACTATTTTTGTGGGTCACTAAAATGGTGTGCACGAACAATTTTAGGTAGGTACCTACTTACCCAGTCGTAAGAACTTGATAGGCTAGAAAGTGTTGGTGTAGGCGCCCATGTAAATATTTATTTCCGCCATGTATTATTATTCATATAGGTACCTACCTATACCTAAATATTTCACAGGTTTGTAGATGCAACTATTATTTGTTTTCAAAAATTATGTTACATTAACCCCACATAGGAGGCCCTGAGGAAAATAATTCCCTTGAGGGCCTGTGTCATCTTTGGGGACGCTGTGTAGAGGGTCTTTTTAGGAAAGGAAGGAGAGAAAGTTCTGGGAAGGAAAAGGGTATTAGGTATTAGGGGTGGGTAGGAATCTGGGGGTCAGTGTGTCCAAGAATACGGACGTATGAATCCATCCCTCCCAGTGCGGTGCAAGGCGATATTCCGAGAGAGTACGGCTGGAAAAGTCAAAGGAACTCCTTCAACCATTCTCTACCGATCAGGCCTGCCGTGCAACTGGTGGGCAGACGCATCCGTCGCCAAGATCTGGACATACCTCACCCCATGAACCATGAACCCGGGCAGCCCTGCTAAGTCACCAGGTTCGAGAAAAGCGTTGGTTTGATTTTATTTCGTGTCTCCTAGTGAAGAGTTAGGAATACAAAACAAAATATATTATAAGTAGGTACTTACGTAGTATTATCATAAATCATAGTAAGTACCTAGTTACAGATTTCTTGCGCTTTTTGCGTGAAATATAATCTCGGGAGCGCTTTACAAAGTCGGGAAAAAATCACTGTAAGTACTTCTTGATAAATATTAATCTTTTGATAAATGGATGAAGCACACCACAAATATTATGTTATTTACGAGAACATTATTATATAACCTATCAAAAAATCGATTGTAAAAGAAGATAAATGATATAAATAATAAACCTACATAGGATATATTAAATATATAATAATATATTAAAACAATACGATACGATATATTAAAACAACAGGACGGAACTTAAAAAATTCATATTGAATTATTACCACCGAAAATAACACATAAACACAATAAACTGGATTAAATTGAAGCACTCACTTTTGTTTTGTTCGCTGCAGAAGAAAGAAGAACTTGCACAGATTAGAAAGGAAAGAAGTGTTGTGTTATTCAGAACATTGGCCACTTTTTCACCGACTAGAGCCGAAATAATAATGAAATTTTGGGACAGAAGTTGCCAGACTAGTCGAGAGGAGGGGAGAGGAAAGAAAAGAGAGTTGATTGTAGTTTGGATTGGAGAGACAGTACATAGTACAGTCGGTACAGCCGCAGCCGCACTGAACGACAGGGTATTATCAATTAATTATTCTGCTTCAGATCACCATTGTATTATTAAGTACCTCACAATATTCACATTGCTTCCCATGTGCAGTCACGGTGGAAATATCAATATGGCGGCCGTGTGTTATTATTATTAGTTAATATTATTATAAACACGATTTCTGTATGTACTCAGTTGTCGTATGATGGCGCAGTACCGACCTGCTGCATTTGGTGAATAATAAAGGTAAAGTTATTATTATAGTATTCTTGACAGCCCTCATGACCATACGTGAATTGGACCAATGTGAACCTTTTCGACTAGTTACCATCCGTGAACAAATCTAAAAACAGTTTTTTTTTCTTTATACATCCATAAATTTTAATACAAGTAGGTACCTACGTGTCTAAGTATGTATTTTAATGTCATGGCAAGATTTTTTTGTTATTTGTTTTTGGGGTGTTATGCTATGTTGCGCTACCTCCTCCTTTAGCCAACGTTTCGGACAGCGTTACAGTGTCCATCATCAGGGCAGATGTGTGACATATCACATATGACACATCCGACAGGACACGTCCGAATCGTTGGCTAAATGAGGAGGTAGCGCAACACGGCATAACACCCCAAAAACAAATAACAAAAATACTTTTGGCCGTGAAAATCTAAAATCATATCTCATGGCAAGTTGTTTCTGGTGGTTTTGGTAACTATTTTTTTTAAAATATTATGGCTGCCTTTACACTCCCCGTAGTTTTCTCGTAAGTCGCTCACGCAAGCGATTTATGACCAAATTGCCAACGTAAACGACATAAAAAGTCACTTAACGTAATTTATAGCAAGTTACAGAAGTTCTTTCACGAGTTTTTTGACAGGTTTTATAGCGTCCGTGCGAACTTCCAGCCTTCTGTTAAGCTGTCAAAATAACCATCCATTATGATAATATAAAAAAATTTGCAGATTAAAGCCCGCTTCCATCGGCTTCATGTGGATGGGCTTCAGCAATTAATAGAATGTGTGCAAGAAATTACTTATCATCATACTTATTCATTTTTCCTTCCAAATAAAAATCATTTGTGAATGCCTACGTACAGTGGCGTAGCGTGGGGGGGCGGGGGGGGGCGGCCCGCCCCGGGCGGCAATTTTAAGGGGGGCGGCAAAATTTCACAATAAATAACATTATCTTGGAAAAATTTAAACCATTTCAAATCATTATTGGAACATGTTCTAAGATCCTTTCGTTTACGAATCCAACTCTTTTGTTAATTCATCAAAAATATCAATAACTATATTTTTTTAAGCTGCGAATTTCGCAATTCGTAGGAAAACCGTACGCATATTATGAGAGTAATACCTACTTATTAAAGTTGATAACTCGCAAACAGATTCACTCTTAATTAAAATCAGAATTGTGTTCAGAATGTATTAACGACTGAATTTCAGTTGTGTATTCATCTGCTGATACATTTCGAAAGAGACCATTATTTTATTCGAAGTGCATTGGAGGGGACCCACCACTTTCCCACGGCTGTGTGAGGAAACTGATTGTTTAACCTCCTTAGCCGCACACGTCAGGACTCTAATTTTTTGTAAAAAAGGAAGCTACATTTATTTTGAAATGAATCTAGACCCTCCAATGTCCCTGCAAGCATGATTGTTAGTAAAAAAGTAAAATGTATGCATACTTACATTTGCAGTAATTAACAATATAAAAATAGTTCGCCTGTTGGTTCAGCATCTAGTTGAGTGAAATAATAAATAAAAAGAAAAATATTTACAGGTGTAAGTATGATTAAAACCAAAGAAAAAATATAAAAAGAAAGATATTGGGGGCAGTTTGTCCCACTATCACGGGGCAGTCCCGGCGAGAATGAGCGGGCGAGCAGCCTGGTCGCAACGTGCCCAAACGCCCGCGTCCCTTAGCCAGTTTCCCAAAAGTACCCTTGAAGAAGTGTTTGTGGAGGGGGGGGGGAGATACTCCCAAAGACCCTGGGGAATGAAGTGAGCCTCGGGTCACCGGAGGCAGGACGGAAGGAAACCGGGCTCGCGCAAACATTCCTCAAGCTCGCTCATGACGCCGGGGGAGGCACGGGCGTTAGTGGGACGGCCCTACCAGAATTCTGCCACCTGACTGGATGCAGGGACCGGGTCTATCCGCCCCCATGGTGGGGAGTTGGACAATACAGTACAATGGAGTTCAGTACATCAACCTAGTCACAATTCAAGATGTTAGTAACATAATAAAACCAAATAAGACAGGTAAAAAGGCGTGATCAACAGCAAATTGAAGCAACAAAATAGAGAAAAAAAGAAAAAAAAATAATATGAATATTACGCAGCAGTAAAGAGCAAAAAAATAATAATGTATAACAGTAGTTATAAATAAAAAACAGAATAATAAATACAGTGTAGTCATAACACCAAACAAGAAAAGTAAAAACAAGAGTATAAAAGAAATATAAAGCAATCGAGCATAGGCAATAATAAAATTGAGACGGAGGAGTAACCATGGATAGACAAGAGCAATACGTTTGGCACCTGAAACAAAGATGATTTTAATCTAAGTCAGCAACTCTAAGCACAGGCCATCTCTCCACCCAAGACTTTACAAACGTTTTAAAGCATTCAAAATTATCTCTGTTCGACACCAGATCGGCATTCTATGCCGGTCTTGTAATCCCTCTCAAACCATCCAACATTTCCTCTCTGGCATCCTTCATCAACTCGCAGTGCCACAGAATGTGCTCGGCTGTCTGGTTAGTGTCACCACATGCGCAGTTCGGATGAGGAGACAGTGCCAGACTATGTAGTCGTCCCCTGAACTCCCCATGACCGGACACCAATTGCGTCATGTAGTGATCCAGTTTTATATGCGCCCCTTCCATTCTGCTTTTAACTGAGGGGAAGAAAGAGAAAGTCAATCTACCCTTCGTCGACCTATCCCATCGCTCTTGCCATACACTCAGCGTTCTATCTCGCATAGCTTTCAATAAGCCAGGGAGGGATACCGCTCCGCCTGGTGCCAGTTCGACTCCCAGGTGGACAGCAACCCTACCTCTCGTCAATGCCTTTTTTGTCAAAACTTCCCTAATTTCCAAATCAATCGGCAGTGTACCGGCCAGAACCGGCAATGCGTCGTTAGCCACAGTCCTATATGCGCCCGAGAGCACCAACAGGGGAGTCCGTTGGCCCCGCTTGAGGGCCAAGTGGATCAGTGCATTATCTAGCCGGTGCTCCCATACAGCGGCGGCATACGAGACTTGCCCCACGTACACACACTTATATAGGAGGCGAAGTGCCGGAGTCCGCAATCCCCACTCAGCTGTTGAGAGCCTTCTCAATTTCAAGAAAAGAGCCTGGGCCCTGCTAGAAACGCTCTTTACGTGCGCTAGGAACGAAGAAGATCTATCTAAGATGACGCCTAAATACCTGGTGTTTTCAACAAAACGAATAGTGGAGCCTCCCATTCTGATGGAAGGGTTTCTGGTACGACTGAGCATACCCTTCATCAAGAGTCCCACAGTCTTATGGGGAGCGAAGTTCAGCCTGTTTCTCTTACCCCATTCAAGAATTTCACGCAGACATTCTTCTGCTTTGCTCTCCACTTCCTTTCTGCTGTCCCCTGAGACCAAAACAAACTTATCATCAGCGTAGTCAACCGATATGCATCCTTCAGGCAAGGGTAACCTAGAGGAGTCGTCAAAAAGGATGTTCCACAGGTCCGGTCCGAGGACAGACCCTTGTGGACAGCCCATGTCAACATCACGTACGATGAAAACATCGCCATACATCACAATTACCTTTCTGTTGCGTAAATAATCACTAACAATTTTGAAAAGTAGAGGCGGGCAATTACGACTTTTCAATTTAGTTAAAATCATCGGCCACCACGCATGATCGAAGGCACCCGAGATGTCCAAAAAGATTCCTATTACATACTTCTTGGTGCAAACCCTCACCCATTCAAGCGCATACTTAATGGCGTGCTCCGTGGACTTACCGGGGACGAAGCCAAATTGGCGGTCGCAGGGCGTTGACAGGGTGAGGCGGAGCCTATGTCTGATGATTCTTTCCATTATTTTACCTAAAACTGGAAGTAAAGTGATGGGCCTGTAGGCCCCGATGTCTGTTCTCGGCTTACCATTCCCCTTTGGTATAATCCGGAGCACGCCTTTCTCCCACTCTGTAGGGAATACCCCCCTTCGCAAGCACGTTTCCAACACTTGATAAAACTCCTCTTTAGCGTGGATCCAAACATGCTTCGCTATTATGCCATTCAATCTGTCAAATCCCGGTGCCTTCTTCGGACCCAAACCCTTAATTATGATTTCAACCTTTGCTCGACTTAACGGTGGTACGCCGTCCCCCTGGGCGAGGTCTCTAGGTGGAAGCCGTGACAGGTTTCTAACCTGTTGATGGTGAACACTTTCCCCAGTAACTGAGTCTAGCGGAACTAACTTGCCCAGAAGTGTCTCAAGAGTGGAGACTATGTCAACACTCTCTACGTTCCCTTCGCTACTACCGAGCATTACGCTCGATAAGTATCGTTCTGATCCTTTTCCCGAGTTTTCAACAGCGCTGTGGATTTCCCACGGGTTGGCGTTACTCACTTCATTTACCCAACTATGCCATGCAGCTCGTTTTGCTGAGAGGACACACGACCGATAGGCACCACGGGAAGCCCTAAAACGGGTCTGAAGGGCAGCTGCTTCGCTTTATTCTTTATTCTGCGTTTTGCTTTATTCGAAGTGCAGTTATAAAATTCTAGTTGTAGATTATGTATGTGCTGCCAGAATCAAAGAGAAACCATTTTCATTTTCTGGGTATAGTTTTAATTCGCCAAATACTGATTTAATTTGACCCATCTAATCACAGGAGACGCAAATTATCCCACACATTTAATTTTAAAATAAAATTGTGAAATTATGTCTCACACATTTAATCTATAATATAAAAATGAATCGCTAAATTTGTTGGTAAGCGCTAATCTCGAGAGCGGCTGAACCGATTTCGCTACTTCTTTTTTTAGAATATTCCTTGAAGTTCGAGGATGGTTCTTACGGAGAGAAAAATTAAGAAAATTGCGCAGAAAATTAGATAATAACAGAAAACATCGCACGTTTGACAGTTCGCGTGTTTTAGAGAATGACATTTTGCAAAACAATGAATGATTGTTCAATCAGGATTCTATTTTAGAAAAGTTGAAAAATTTATTTAAAGTAGGTACTCCCCTAATAGTTTGAATCGAATCAAGAATTTTAGATATTTTAAAAAGGTACATATGTTAGGTACCAAATTTAATATGCATGAAAAATGGAAATTTTAATAAAAATTGTAAAAGGTGGCACGCGGGCTGTTTAAAAACTGAATGTACTGGGATTGAATATATGGAACGCGGGAGGAGGGTTGGCGGGACGAGGGAGCGGGAAAGGGAAGAGGGAAGGTGGGTAAGGTGGAAGGGGAACGCGGGAGGGGGGAGGGGGACCTGGGACTGTGGAGGGGTACTCAGGAGGGGGGTTCGCGGGACGGGGGAAGGGGCGGGGGAGTGGAGTGGGAGAGGGAAGGTGGAAGTGACGGAGTGGGAACGCGAGAGGGGAAGAGGACGTAGGAGAAGAAGGGGAGGCGGAAGGGGAATACGGGACGATTAGGAAAGTACACTCAGAGAAACAATTTCTTTATTAAATGGCATTGCAACGCATGCCGGGACCAGCTAGTTTTAAATAAATTTGTGATTGCAATAAAAAGTTTAGATACAGTTTTATAACATTTTATAAGAAAAGAAAAACTGTATTTAAAATTTTAAGTTTATTCTATTTTAGGTACTTTAATTCAAATATTCGCAGGCGTGTATTTTTGAGCCAATTCAAATTTCCAATATGAAAATTTTAATGTTTAGAAACAATAATGTTCTGATAAGCACGTCGAAAAAAATTACTTTATCTAAATTTTAGAACAGTTTTGTTTTAATAAAAAGGAACATTGTATGGGAAGAACCGGAAATTTACAAATTTACAGAAAAATTGACAGGCAAAAGTTTATAGATATTTTTTCTTATTATTCGAAGGGTTAAACCAGTTTTCAGGATGTAAAATTCCATTTGAGAATTCATCTGCTGACACAATTCAAATGAAAACATTATTTTATTCGAAGTTCAGTTATTAAATTCTATTTGCAGACTATGTATGTGCTGCCAGAATCAAAGAAAAACCATTTTCATGTTCTGAGTGTTGTTTTAATTCACCACATACAAACTGGTTTTGTGTTCAGAATACAACGATAAATTAAATAACGAGTTGCAAATTCATCCTGCATCGAGTGAAGCTTTACATTTGAGTTACATAATGCTGTAAAATTCTGATAAATTGATTGTTGCGTGTGTAACTATTGTTTGGGGACTCTAACGCAGTATCTATCAATCAACTTTGGAGTAGAATTTTATATACATGATTTTCGTTGAAAGAATACTCGTCAAATGTGATTATTAAAAAAATCCGGCTCGTTTTTAAAAAGGTCGTAATAAAAAAATAGGATTTCCATATACAACCCCACCCCCCCCCCCCCCCCACCCCACCGCTTGATGTCGCAAATAAGGGGGCGGTGAAATTTTCCTCCGCCCAGATGTTCTGAGTGTAGGTTTAATTCACCACAAACAGATTTTATTAAAACCAGTTTTGTGTTCAGAATGTAAATGCCGGCACAATCAAAGAAAAACCCTTTTCATGTTTTGAGTGTAGTTTTAATTCACCGCGTACAGATTTAATTAAAACCAGTTTTATATTTAGAATGTAATAGCCGGCAGAATTAAAGAAAAACCAATTTCATGTTCTGAGTGTACCTTTAATTCACCACATACAGATGTAATTAAAATCAGTTTTGTGTTCAGAATATATGTGGCGCTAGAATCAAAGAAAAAACATTTTTATTTTCTGAGTGTAGTTTTGATAAACCGCATATTTATTTTAATTTAAACCAGTTTTATGTTATCAATAAGTTGCCGATTCATCGTGTACCGAGTGAAGCTTTGCATTTGAGTTGCATTCCATACGTATGCGTGATGAAGATGCGAAATTCTATTACAAGCACACATGATTAAGCATGATTTTATTGTAAGAGTACTCGGCATATAGGATTATAAAAATCGGCATAAAAAATAGGATATTTACCCCCCCCCCCCCCCCCGGTCAGCGCTTGAAAATCTGCGGAAAAAGTACCTGTAGAAGTTAGGGAGGGGGGGCGGCAAAATTTTCCTCCGCCCCGGGCGGCCGAAACCCACGCTACGCCACTGCCTACGTAGCATATTATGTACGTCGAATAACTTCATTCATTTGCAATTCACTGGACGAATTAAAAATAATGCCTTCTAAGTAACAAACTCCCAATTTACTGCCAATCGCAAATCACTAAAATTCGAGTTTGTCCCCCCTAACCTCCAACTAGCATGCTTTTTTTATTAATCGGTTAGAGAGCTCTAAAATTTCAAGGTTATATCATTTTAGATACATTTTTGATAATCAAAAGGATCGGATTCCAAAAATAGCCGCTTCATTTAAAAAATAATATCGGGCTGGCAGCAAAGTCACCGAGACAAAAAAAAACCGTGGCAGGGTCGTACATGAAGTTGGGTTCATAAATTAGATTTTTTTCTTTTTAATTTTTAAATTCGATTTTGGAAAACGTTGTGTTTGGTTAGACATTTAACTTTTTGATTTTGTTATTTGAAGTGTGAATTTTTTTATATTGGGAAATTTTAGATAAAGGAAAATTTTATTTATCTGAAAAAATCAGAACATTGGTTAGAAAATAGGTCGAAAAATTGGTCGGCAAATGGATATATGTATAATATACGTTATCCTATTTATTATTATATATTTGATACAGAAATTTATAAGTAACAGAATAAAGCAAACAACGTAAACACGGATACACCTCCATATGAGTATAATAATATGGCAAGTAAAACATGTGGAGGATAATCTGCACTACAGGTGTGAATACGTTCACATACACTACAGCCTCTACCTTAACCTCCCTCGCAATGCTGCCCAACCGGGTGGCGACATAGTTCCCCTGATTTTACAAAGTACAGGCAGGGGAGCTATTGTGAGGTGTCACATACATTTGTTTTAAATTGTCCCAGCCGACATTAGTTTCTAAATGTATGAATAGTGCTTTTGACAGCTATTAAAAGGATGGTGAAATTGAAGAAAATGAAAGATAAACATACCAACTATAAATTAACACTGAGAATAAAAGTTCTAGAAAATAGTTCTAACCCCTTATACCTGTTTATAATTTTGTAGATTGATGGAAATGGAATTATTACAAAAATTGTATGACGTCAAAACTCGTTTAATTTACAGTAGTGACACAAAATTGTTAAACGACAATATTTTATTGATATTTAACCCTTCAGAATTCGGGCATATTTTGTCAGTAGGTAAAAATATTTCCGCTTAGCAATAAAATCCAAATAAATTAAATATTTGTGAACGTATCCGAAAACAAAAAACTGCTTCAGAAAAGTTATGAAATAAATACACTTTCAAATTTTATTATTAGAAATATCCGTATAATTTTTTAAATACAATTAATTGAAATGCCAACTTTCAAAAAGTTTAAATATGGCTCACCTGATTTTTTTTCTAAGTAAAATTACTGATAACGAAAAAATAAAACACAGACATATTTGTCATAGTTATTTTCACCTCACTTTTTTGTCGTTTCATAAAAAAAATTAAAAAATTCACATTTTTAATTTTTTTTTCAAATTGCGGTCGGAAACTTTGGTTTCATAAAGGTGTACATTTTAATTATTTTGTGGTTAACTTTTAGATTTGAATATAAAGCGCGTTGTTTTCTCTTTCCAATACCGTTTAGATTTTAGATCATACATCTCACTACGGTAGTAAGCGAGACAACGATTTCTGTGAGACCTATGTCACCTATGTGAGCTGGAACAAATATGATCTCCTGTGATTAAACGGGTTAAACGGCAATATAGTTATTAAAAAGTATTATTTTTTCAGTCAACAAGGATGTCGATTGTCGATACCCTTCACCTCCGGAGAATACACGCACAGGCGGGAGATTGTATAGTTTGGCCGGTGACTGTACGCTACACGGTACCTACGTGTGTTCGGTGCGGTGAGTTAACTACGTAGTTAAAGTACGTACTTTTTTCTTTTTTTTTCGCCTTTTTTATCAATAGACTTATAATAACGAGGTAAAAATAATTGAACTAAAGGCTTTTCAGGAACGAGGTGGTCGGAATCCGATACCACCGTACAACACACGGGGAAAAATATTAGGTTCAAATCAAAAGTTCATTAGAAATAATAAATAATTAAATAATAATTTGTCCGATTGTGAAAATTTGGTATACCTACTCGATATATAGGTACTACCTTTTTCGTTTATACTTTTTTTTACACAAAGGGGTGGTAGATATTTTGCAAATACAACATAACCAGCAGTTACGTAAGCAGTTAGAAGCAAAAACTGTCTTTATTAAACATTTAATTTTTCTATTGTTTTGACACTTTCGTAAACCTTCCTATACATACTTGAACTTGTAGAAATAAACTTGAAGTATGATACTTCAAGTTTTGTCTAACAGTAATTGTTGATTTTTTTGCCCGTCCGCCCATTGTGCCCCCCCAGAAAAAAATCCTGGATCCGCCCTAGAACTGAGATTTTGCTGGACCCTCCCCCCCAGTCCTCGAGCTCACGTAATTAATGTATGCCTCCTACCCAACTTGCAGAGCTCTGTGTAAACAATGTAAGAATTTACAATTTCTTAAATAAAAATGAATAAACATACTTCTCGATAACTTTAGTTGGCTTTTGTGACATCCATCGGGACGACTCCAAGTGAAGTGTAGAGGTGGGCAGAAGAATCAGGTGTTTTGAAGCCATAGCAGTTTTCAGGTGACCCGGGGCTGGCCGAGTCCTACACAAATTATCCATCATTACATCATATACCTTTAATTATACACCAGCCAACATGTTAATCCTATTACCTCTATAGCCAGATAGCCAGCTTCAATTAAAGATACGGAATATTGATTAAAATGTAATAAGGAAATTATTTTTATATTAGGTTTACCCATAGCCTTATGGAAATAGTAAAGAAAATCAAAAGGAAAACATATCTTAGCAAGAATATTCTGCATTGGCATTGCATTTATAAACATTGTCGTGATATTCGTAACCCGAGAATATAAAATTACTAAATAATAGTGATTAATTTATTTTTTGATAGCAGAAATTTTAAATGCTGTAAAGTACAAGAAATCCAAAGATGAGTTAAATATGTCATTTTTCTGTTTTTTTTTTCTCTTTCGATCTGCGTCGTTGAAATATTTCAAGGAAAATAAGTGTCTAAAAAAAATATCTCTAAATCTTCAAATCTACTTAGGGAACGTACCCATACTACGTGACCCGTATAGGGGCGGGAATTTTCAAAATACCACGCTTGGTCACAATGAGCGGCGGGGGGCTTGGGTTTTTAGTCACCGGGGGGGGGGGGGTTAAAAATTGCAAAAAGTGGGTCACGTAGTATGGGTACGTTCCCTTACATGATAATGAAATGAATATAATCATTATCATGTAAGTAGATATACCTACTTTTATAAACCTCATTAACTCATTATAGTCAATTAAGAGTAGAAACTATGGGGTCGTCCATTAATCACGTGAGGCTCGAAAGAGGGGGGGGGGGTTCGTAAAAAAATCACGAAATATCACAAGGGGGGGGGGGATATAATGAGATATCACGTGTATTTATTTTTCGTTGAACGCATGATTTTTAAACCAAATGCCAGTCAAAAACAACCTGCAACCTTAATGTCTCTGGAAAATTTTATCACGATGCTTAATTTCCAAAAATTTTACCAGATTACACCTGTATTTAAAGATAATATTCTGAAAATTTCAATATACTTTGTACTAAAAAAATACACTTGGATTTTGGAAAGGGGGGTGTCTAAAACCTCACCACATATCATCAGGGGGGGGGGGGGGGGGTTAAAAAGTTGCTAAAAAACATCACGTGATTAATGGACGACCCCTATAAAAAATGAAACTACGAATTTTGTAGGCTGGCAACGCCAATTTAACTGTCAAACATTATTTTAAAAGCGCAATGACATTGACAATACAGAATTCAAGTATTCTACAAATTGGTACGAGCGGGAGTCGTTATTCAAATATTCTAACTTTAAAAATTAATTTAACTATGAGATCTTGATCATTTTTTTAATACTATTAATTCTGACAGACGGTTAGCATCGATAAAAAAATTACTGGAATTCCTTATTAAAGAATTAAAAAATCTCCGTACAAAATGCTCGACGTGTTTTTCAGAGTCCAAATGACGTCACACACACTCCGCCTCTTACCGCTCGGATTCCGGGCTTAATAAAATTTTAGCTTGGAGAATTAATTTAATTATGAAAACGAACTTTATAAAATATACTAGTATTAAAGTTTGAGTATGAATATTGATTTTTAATTTTTTTAAATGAACTCAACTTCCTTATTGTATACAATTTGTCCAAATAAACGTGGTTTTAGGAAGTAGGTGCTAAGTACCTACCATAAACCACAGTAAAAAAATGCAAATAAGAAAGTCCAAACGAAAGCACATTTGAAAAAAAATAATCTTTACTGAACCATTAAAAAGGTCACCATCTTGAAGCGGACCAAATTTACAGATAGACTAGTAGGCAGAGAGGACAACAACTCGGTCTTGGCACCCACTCTTTGCCTCATTCACATTCATACATCGCCTCATACATCGACTCTTGACATGGCCCGACTCAAATTCGCTTAATCGTGCCATGTCTTCCTCGGGCTACCCCGACTTGTTCTAAAACTCAGCACCTACTTATTATGTACCTATATCTCCACAATTCAACCATAAGAGAGGTACAGATAAGTATAATTATAAGGTTTATTACAAAGACATTATCCCAATTTTGTGAACTTTTGGCGGGTTGACTAATTTATATATGTTGTTATGCCCAGTTCTAAAATAAGCAGAGTTGGAAATTTTCCGAGTACTCACACGCAAATCAACGAAGTTCAGAATGGACTGGGTGGTTTGGTTTGGTGTATTTATGGAAGGGACCTACACCCTACACCCAGTGGCGTAGCTACCATGGGTGGCACCCGGGGCGGACGTCCATCCTGGTGGGGGGGATAGAGACCTAGATAAACACTCCACGGGGAACATATATATGAAAGAAAATAACAGACCATGTTCATGTATTTTTTTTTACATTAACACCACACAGGAGGCCCTGAGGAAAATAATTTCCCTCAGGGCCTATGTCATCTTTGTAGATGCTGTGTGGAGGGTCTCTTTGAGGAAAGGAAGGAGTGAACATGGGTCTTGAAGAGACCCATGTTGTAGGAGGGAGGAAACACAGAGGCCGGCAAATCGTTCCACAGCCGAGCCGTTGAACTCAAGAACGAGTCATAGAAACGACCCGTTCTCATGTGAGTAATGTCAACCGTGTACAAATGTTGGGCGCGTGTTTGGCGTGTTTCCCGACTATGCACCGGAGCCGAGGGGATCAATGATGCTAGTTCCTCGGAGCATCTTCCATTGTAATACCGGTAGAACAAGGACAGCATTCCCACCTGACGCCTATGCTCTAAAGATTGCAGTCCGTCTGTTAGGATGGGAGAATCTATCAAACGGACCGCCCGTTTCTGCACAGAGTCAAGGGTTTTTTTTAGGTATTTTGGAGCTCCAGACCAGAGGTGGCTGCCAAATTCAACCGTGGGGCGCACTTGCGATTTGTACAGGGTTAGCAGTTGGGTACTATTAAAGTATCTGCGGGCCCTGTACAGTACGCCCAGTTTCTGAGAGGCTAACTTAACTCTGGTTTCGATGGAGCCCCCGTACCTGAGCTGGTCACTTAGAGTTACACCAAGCATATCAATGGAGGTCCTGTTCGGAAGGTTGCTTCCGTTGAAGGAGACTAGATTTTCATTTCGATCCCTTTTAGACGTTATCAAACATGATTGGGTCTTTGAAACATTAAATTCGACGAGGTTATTCTTACCCCAAGAGAAAATACTCTCGAGGTAACCGTCCATTCTTTGCTTCAAAGCCCTCCGAGCTATTGGAGTTTGTGTGCCCTTTGGGGGCTTGTCAAACAAAAAGCTATCATGGACTGTACTGTCATCCGCGTAACAATGAATCGGTGCACATGACAAGAGGTCATTGATGTGCAACAGAAACAAAGTCGGTGACAGAACCGATCCCTGTGGGACGCCAGCATTTATCGAATGCGAAGAAGAGGTGAAACCGTCAGCAACCACCTGAATCGACCTCTCCCTCAAAAAGTCGGCAATCCACTTACACAAGGATGCGGGAAGTCCGTAAGAAAGCAGTTTGTTGACAAGCCCTCGGTGCCAAACCCGGTCAAAGGCCTTGGAAATATCCAGTGCAACCGTTTGGGTCTCACCAAAACGTTCCAGGCACCGCCCCCAAACATGCGTCACATACGCGAGAAGATCACCGCACGAGCGGTTCCGCCGGAATCCGTATTGACGGTCGTTAATAATTTTGTTCTTCTCGAGGTATGCGAGCAGTTTGTCGTTGATCACACGTTCCATTACCTTAGACAGAACTGATGTGATCGCTATGGGGCGGTAGTTGGCTGGGTTGGAGCGGTCACCCTTCTTTGGAATAGGGTGAATGATCGCTTTTTTCCAACCAGAGGGCACAGAACCAGACTTCAGGGACATTTTGAAAAGCTTCGTCAAAATTGGAGCTATTTCTGCAGCGCACCTCTGCAATACCAGGGCAGGTATTCCGTCAGGCCCACTAGCTTTATTAATATCAAGCCCTCGTAAGACTTGGAGTACATCCCGATGCCGGATCCTCAGCTTTTTCATATGAAAACCGCAGTGAGGAACCGACGGCGGGGTAGCACCTTGATCATCGAGGGTCGAGTTTTCCGCGAACATTTTGCCTAATAAGTTAGCCTTTTCGGCGGCGGTATTTGCTAGAGAGCCGTCAGGTCTGGTAAGAGGTGGCAGACTGGATTTGCAGAAATTGCGACCTATTGAGCCCGCAAGCGACCAGAACGCTCTGCTGCCGTGCGGGCAGGCAGCCAGCTTTCTACTGATCTGCAGGTCGTGCTCGAATTTAGACCTATTAATGATCCTCTTGCTTTCCTTTGCCATTTTGTTATATTCTGTTCTGTTTTCGGACGTTCGAGATGTGTTGTAGGCTCGGTAAGCCGCGTTTTTTCGTCGCACTGCTTCAGAGCATTGTCGACTGAACCACGGCTTTGAGCCCACACCAGTTTCTTTAACAGTGGATTGGATGAAGCCATCCATCGCGGATGTGATGACTTCACCAATTTCCTGGGCACATCTTGAGGGATCCGAGGTCCGAAAACAGACAGCTGACCACGGGAAAGCATTAAAATGTGCCCGCAGACCAAACCAATCTGCTGATCTATAGTGCCACACTTTTCTCTTCAGCCGCTCGTTTGGCGGTCTGAAGGTTACGGGGATTGATGTCGTCACCAGGCAGTGGTCGGACGATCCTAAAGGCGCTGTGACGTCAATCTTGTAGCCGTGTGGCACAGTGGTTAAAAACAAATCTAACAGATTGGAGCGGTGAGTCTGGACATCAGGAACCCTTGTCGGCCCCTGAACCATTTGCTCCAGTCCATGGCAGAGGGCAAAGGATTCCGCCTCTCGTCCAGCCGAGTCCGTTGGTCCTGAGAACTTTAACCAAGGTTCGTTATGAACATTGAAGTCCCCCAGGACCAGAAACTCTGCCGTAGGGAAGCGGGGCAAGAGGTCATCAATAGTATTACTTAGATGTTTGAAGAGTTCGGACGTATCTGAAACGCTAAGGTTCGGTGAGCGGTATAGACACGCGTAAAATCTTACCGTACTGGCAAGATTGACACGCACCCACATTACGTCGAATCTGGAGTTCTCCAGATTCAACAGTCGCACACAGTTGACGTCAGCTCGGCTGAAGAGACAGACACCTCCTTTGGGTCTGAATTTGCCAACGAGGGTGAAGCCCGGGCAATCCAGATAGGTGGCGTCTGTAGGCTCGGCTATCTGCGTTTCGGAAAGGAAGAGAAGGTTAGGGCGTTGGGAGAGAAGGTGTTGGTGGACGAAGTTTAAGTTTTTGTGCAGGCCGCGAATGTTGGTGAAATTCACCAACAGCTTTGGCCTGCACCGGGGACTCCTGCTTCTCGCCGTTGTGATAGTGATATTACTGTTGTTTGTGCAATTCATGATTTTATATGGTTTTTTTTTTTTTTTTGGGGTTATTAGAAGAAAGGAAGGTCCGGGAAGGAAAAGGTATGAGGGATGGGTAGGAAAGCTGGGGATCAGAGTGTACAGGAGTGACGGACGTATGAATCCAACCCACCCACTGCGGTGCAAGGCGATGGGCTGGGAGAGTCCGGCTGGAGAGGTCACCCAATGCGCCCCAAACGCTACTGCTGGGTCCCCTCCGGTCACGAACCGGCACAACAGCAGCGGCAGGGTTTTTGCACTCGTTGATGGGGCAGCCCACCCTCAGTCGTGAGCCTGAGGGTCGGGCCCCTGTACTACCGAGCGACCCGGACAACGGTAACCGGTTGTAAAGGGTCTCCCTCAACCAGCATCTCCCAATCCGGCCCGCCACGCAGAAGGTGGGCCGACGCACTCGCCATCAAGACCCAGACAAACATTACCCCATGAACCCGGGCACCCGTGCTAAGTCACCAAACGCGGCGAACCACTTGGGGTGACCTGTGGCAGAGGTGTTGGTCATCCAATAAATGGTTCCCAGGGCGGCGGTACCCATACCCGCCTACCAAATTATAATATACTATACAATAATAATAATATTAAGGTTGCTTAGCAACGCTAGCCTCGACGTTTGCTTATATTTTAGCTCTCTGATTTTTTATTGTATTAGATAGAAAAGAATTTGCTTTGATCCCAAAACATATAAATATTTGAAAATAAGTATATTAGAAAACGTAATAAATAAACTGCCAGTGAACCGTAGGATATTTAGGTAAATAAATACAATATAAATTTTTCCTTTTGTGAGGACTTCAGTAACCAAGGTAAACAACTATATTTTGAGATTACGTTGAAATATATTTTGTAGGTAAATTTAATTATATATTTTATTTTGATAACATTATTCTAAAATATAATATATATATTATAGATTTGTAGTATTGAAGGGTAGTTTACATTAAAATATTTAATTTGGACATATTGAAAATTATTTGTTGACAAATGACAGCACTAGATAACGACGACAGTTGCTTGGTTACTGGAATGTAGGAATAATAATAATAATTAATAACAATCATTTCCAAGTTGTTTTGAAAGGTGACAAAATGTAATTTTCAACCAACGGAAATGAAAATGGGTTTATTATGTCATCTATACAGATGAACATTGATAATCTGAGACCCCAAAAAACCAAAGCAGGTATTCCTAGGCAGCGTATGAAATGGACGAACGATGTCAATATGTTCATCGTTCGTTCATTTTTTTATGTAACTAAACTAGAAACAGATATGTTATTGTATAGGAAAAAATTACATTTACTTTTCTCACAAAATTATCCGGTTGCCCAAGTAAACGAACAAAGATTAGCTGACCAAAAAAGGTCAATTTTCAAAAATAATTTAATTCCTGTAGTAACATTAAATGAGATAAGAAAAGAAGTAGCAGATAGATTGCAATTGGAGAATAATTTAGATCAAATTAATACGAGTAGTAATGTTATATTAGATGCATTGAATGAAGATAGTTTAGCTAATATTCTAGTAGAAGAATCCAATGATATTAGAGTAGATTCAAATAACTTAGACATTATTCATAATCTTAGGGAAATCAATATTGCAAATTTAAACTTACTAGATGATAATGTAATAGAATTAGCTAACTTGCTTCAAAATAATATAAATAGATATATAGATATAGAGCCCACAGTTAGACCAAAATTACCAAAATTGCATACGTCAAAGAAATTATCTAAATTAATTTCTGAATTAAATAATTTAATTTTACCAAAAATAATATTTGACGATATTAGTTTTTTAGATCTTCATACAATAGTGTACGCTAGTGCTATCACTGTATGTAATAAGTTAGGAGTTAAATTAATATCCTCTGATGATAGATCATATAGTTATAGTAAACCAGAATGGCAGATTAGATTAGAAAATGATGTAGTATTTTTAAGAAGTAGTATAGCTAGAGTAATTGAATATAAAAATGGAAATAGAAGTAGGAATATTTTGAGATATGTAGATGAAATTGGGAGAAAATTTGGTTATAGCATTGGTAGTAATAATAATGAAAATATAATCAATGATTTATTAGATTTATTAAAACAAAAATTAGGTGTAAAAGCTAGTAGATTAAAAAGATATAATTATACGTATAATAAAAGAAATAATAATAGATTATTTCAGAAAAATGAGAAAATATTTTATTCCAAACTTGACGATAAACAGAATATTATTTCGAATAATAATATTCCGTTGCCATCTGAATCAGATATGCGCGATTTTTGGACAAACATTTGGAGTAAAGATATAAAACATAATGAGGCAGGTAACTGGATAGAAAATGAAGAACTCAATTGTTCAGACATTGAACAAATGAGTTTTTCTGATATATCGGTTGAATTGTTAGCCAAAATTATAAAAAATACTCATAATTGGAAAGCCACGGGTTGCGATTGGATACATAATTTTTGGTACAAACGTCTAACTACTTTACATCCTCTTTTTGCAAAAAATCTTTCAAAACTTGTCAGAGAACCTCAAAATTTTCCTAATTTTCTAACTAAGGGCATTACTTATATGTTGCCTAAAAGCGAACATATTAATAATCCCTCTCAATATAGACCCATTACATGTCTACCGACAATATACAAAATTTTAACCTCTTGCTTGACAGATTTAATATATACTCATTTGGATGAAAAAAATATTTTATCTGAACAACAAAAAGGTTGTCGCAGAAAACATATGGGATGTAAAGAACAGTTAGTTATTGATTCTGTAATTTTAAAACAAATTCAAAATCAAAAGCGTAATTTACATACTTGTTATATAGATTATCAAAAAGCTTTTGATAGTGTCCCGCACTCGTGGCTAATCAAAATATTAAAAATATATAAAGTTAACCCAATTATAATTAGCTTTTTGAAAAATATTATGTCCTTTTGGAATACAGATTTGCTAGTTAATTTAAAAGGTAAGAAAATAGTAGTACCGGGCATTTCAATAAAAAGAGGGATTTTTCAAGGAGACTCATTGAGCCCTCTTTGGTTTTGCTTAGCATTGAATCCCCTTTCTAAAATGTTAATTAAAAGCAAGTTTGGAATAAAAATTAAGGGTAATACAAGAGAGAGTAGTATAGTTTCACATCTATTATATATGGATGATATAAAATTATTTTCAAATTCTGAATCAAATTTAGAGAAAATGATTAAGGTAGTTAAAATTTTTTCAGATGATATTAAAATGACTTTTGGTTTAGATAAATGTAAAACTATCCATATAGAGAAAGGCAAAATTGTAGATGGAGACGAGGGTATATTTAGAAATTTCAAAATTCAAAGTATGAAAGGGGATGAGGTTTATAAATATTTAGGATACCCGCAATCGAATAGATTAGATCACACTAGTATTAAAAATGATATTAGGATTAAATTTCAAACTAGGATCAGAAAAATTTTAAAATGCAATCTATCTGCTAAAAATTTAGTAAAAGCAATAAATACTTGGGCAATACCTCTACTAACGTACTCATTTGGCATAATTAAATGGTCCAATACAGATTTAGATAGTTTAGAACGATTAATTAGAACTACGTTAACAAAATTTAATTGCCATCATCCAAATTCAGCTATAGAACGAATTAATTTACCTAGAAATTTAGGAGGTAGAGGTGTAGTCAAAATAACATCTTTGAAACACAATCAGGTAGAAATGCTTAGAAATTTTTTCCATAGGAAAGCTAATAGCTCAGAAATGCACAAAATAATTTGCAAGGCAGATAGAAATATTACACCTTTAAATTTATATGACGAGAATGCCAACATTCTTATAAATACTAACCAGGAATTATTAGATTCCTGGTCAAATAAAATTATTCACGCAAAACACTTCAATTATCTCAACCAAACGTATGTTGACAAACTTTCGTCAAACAAATGGTTGAGTATTGGAGAGTTGAGCGCAGAAATAGAAGGATTTATGCTTGCCATTCAAGATAGAGTCATTAATACTAAAAATTATAGAAAGCATATAATCAAAGATATAAATCAAATTGATGATTTATGTAGAAAATGTTTGGCTTTTCCCGAAACTATAGAACATATTATATCGGGATGTTCTATATTAGCGCCTTCCGAGTATACATTTAGGCACAATCAGGTTTTAAAAATAATTCACCAAAGTTTGGTAATTAAACATAACTTGATTGATTGCCGTAATGTAGTACCTTATTATGAATATGAACCAAATTCATTTATAGAAAATGAATTTTATAAAATATATTATGATAAAACTATACTAACAGACAGAACAATTAGTCATAATAGACCTGATATAGTTTTACATGACAAAATTAAAAAAATAACTTATATCATTGATGTAGCTATTCCAAATTCCTGTAATATTCAAAAAACTGTTTCTGAAAAAATTAGAAAATACACAGATTTAGGAAATGAGATTAAAAGAATTTGGCATTCTCGGACTATAAAAATATTACCATTTGTTATTTCGGCCACTGGCATAATACCTAGGAATCTGATTCAAAATTTAAGCATATTAGATTTGTCAAAGAATTTGTATATAAAAATGCAAAAAGCAGTAATTTTAAATACATGTAGGATTACAAAAGATTTTTTAAATATTTATATTGAGGGATCAGTAGGATTTATAGGTTCAATTAGAAATGCCACAGAGCCGAACCCTCTGATATGAAAATATCTGGAGTCGGTGAATTATATTCCCATTTGGTCTCTAGTAGGTTGACATATTGTTCTTGTATTGTTTTGTATTTATAATACTTATATAGTGCAATTGCATAACGTGGATTCACTAGATGATCATTTGGGGAAGTGTATGAAAGGGTTTAGTTTTTCCTTCTTTTTTTTTTTTTTTTTTTTGGGGGGAAAATTTAACCCGGACATTTAAATCTGGTGCGTAATGTATACAATACTTTGGTGACAATATCCTTCGTAAATTTTTTTCCTCGGTCGAGTGTCACCCCCTTGTCGGGTGGAACCCGGGGCGGTCCCCGGGTCGCTCGCTCGCTATGCCACTACCTACACCCCCCTACACATCATGAACACCAAACAATATTTTTAGGTTAAAATCAACAAGTCAATCTACAAAAGGGGAAAAGTTAACAGATAGGTGCAACAGGGAGTGGTCATTCAAAACAGGAATGGATTATTCTCATAAAATAAAGATTGTAAGTCGCCACCTTTAGGAATTCACGGGAGAGAAGGAAAAAATAGAGAAATTGCCAAAAATATATTTATTGGAAAAAAACAAACAAATCTACCTTGTAGCAGCCGATAGAAGTATAGTCCACATTTCTGTCTATTTATATCAAATAAACGAAACAATTGTGCTATGCTTTTCTGTTACAATCGTTACAACACAACAAAATAAATAGGTACGCGAATTCAAAATTTAGGTAAGTATAGCTGTTAAATTAATATGATATTGATCGCTGTAAGTCTCCCCGTGGAACCAAAACTAATTAAAACTGTTTTATTTTACTATTATAACTGAGGGAAAAGGTTCTATTCAAACACAAAATAATTATTCCCAACCTCCAAAACTAAATAAAACTTTTATTTACGCTGAGTCATCGCTGAGTGGCGACCTGGCAAGGGTTGCCAATGCATATGTTTTAAAATACCCACAATGGATATTCAAAATCCCCAAATTGGGGAGAAAAAATGTCATTTTCCCACAGGTTATTTTATAATTTCACCTCCAAAATTAGCAAAATTGTATCAAAAATAGCCTTTTTTATTGTTTTTTTCTTCTCGGATTTTCTCTTTTGTTCAGGTTTAAAAACATATTAAAATTTGTTAGAAAAATTGTTGCTAGAGAAAACGAAATATCGTACATTCTCACTATAATTATAAATACTATTTTTCGATATTGTTGGATAGCAAGAAATGCTCTTTTTAATATTACTTACGTCACAAAACTGCGCTATATAAATACTATGTTATTATTATTACGTCAATTCTTAATAGGTATTTGGTTCTCTTCACAAAGTACCCAATCGGTTTAAATTATTAGAAATTCCCCACAATTTGGGGATTCCCCACGAGTTGGTAACCCTAGAGCTAACAGCCAATAGGTTGACATCCAATGCCAATAAGCCAACCCCATAGACATATGAATATATATGGATGTCTATGGCCAACCCCAAAAAAATATATTTCAGGGGTAAAAACCATGATTTGAAGGATAAAAAAAATACGTAAATACAGAGTTTTTCGAAAGTTTTTTATTGCGAATTTTAATAAGAGAATAACTATAACTAAGTAAAATACCTATAACTCTTCATTAAAAAAATATTTAATTATTTTCCTTTGAAAAAAGGGAAAAAATACTGACTGATAAAAATAACACTGTAGAAATAAAACATTGAAAAAGATTTTTGAAGTATTTTTACTTCTATCACGCTTAATTTGTTGAACTCCATTTTAATTATGTAATTTTTTTTTCTTTCCTTTATTTTAATATTATCTGTCTTGTTATATAGAACCACCTTCATGTAAATGCTCTCTGCGGGTTAAATAAATAAAAAAAAAACCATATGTAAAACCGTGAGACGAGGCAGAAGAAATTCTCCCACAACTCGAATAACTTATTTTTTCTACATTTTACGATAGTTGGTGTAGACACCTAATAAAAGTAAAATGATACAAGTATATTTTTTCGTTTTATTTAATTAATGTATTCATAATCTTCTTTCTTGACAAAGTTAATTGAGCCCTTTAATATTGTATGCAACAAAACTGTCAACGTTGAGTTATTGATGGAATAATGTTGGGCATATTAAAACGCATCTTTTAATGTAGGGATTATGGTAATGAAATTATTTTTAGGCCTGTGGCAGCCGTTTGAAGTTTGGTTTGTGGAAGAATGTTGAATAACGCCATTTATCAAATAATGGCGCATGGTTTAATTTAAGTGATTTTTTTTTTCATGAGCTCCACACAGGAGGCCCTGGGGAACATAATTTCCCTCAGGGTCTATATCATCTTTATGCTCACCTATGATGCTGTGTGGAGGGTTTTTATAAGGAAAGGAAGGAGAGGAGAGTTCTGGGAAGGAAAACGGTTTAAGGGGTGGGTAGGAATCTTGGGTTCAGTATGTCCTACGCATCCGCCTCCAAGACCTAGACAAACCTCACCCCATGAACCCGGGCACCCCTGCTAAATCACCAAACGTAGCGAACCACTTGGGGTGACCTATGGCAGAGGTGTTGGTTATCCAATAAAGGTTCCCGGGGCGGCGGTACCCATTCCCGCCTCCAAAATTAAATGGAGAAAACGAACGTCTTGTCTCTTCAACTAGAAAGTCTTCAAAGCCAAAAAGCTGAAGAATGCAGGAAAGCAGAATTTGTCCAGAAAAAAATTTATTAAGCCTGCTTTTTAGCCGTTGAAACAGTTTTGCGGAATAATGTTGTGTGTTGATCTCAAGATAATATCGAGATGCTTTCATGGTTTCATTTATTCAAATCGTTTTTTTTTTGCTTTTTAAGCTCAAATACAACAATGACATGTGTACATTTATGTTAGAAGCGCTGGTTCCTTTCTATAAGGAACGAAGAGTAAAAAAAATCGTAAATTCTAGTAATAAACTCTAATTTAATTGCCTTTATAGGCGACTTCTCTTAAGAATTGTATGTTTTATGCATTTTAAATATAAAATATTATGAAACATAACTGGTTTTGTTTTTTAAATTTTTCTCAGAACTAGAAATATTCTTGGATACAACATTCTTCCTAGCAAGGGCTCAATTATAAAATTATTAAAATAAACTACATTCTTAAGATCTGAATTTTTCCAACGCGACCCATGCTAAAACAATCATATCACACTCAAAAGTACGTAGGTATTTTGGTGACCGGTAAAAAACTATGTCTTCTTCGATATGATTTTTCAATGGAACAAACATGGTAAAAACTATGCATCTGGCAACACTACAGACATAAATATACAAACTACCCACACTACAGACAACTGACAGCTAAACACAAGAAGAATTCATGCGCACCTAGGGGATTGGCCTCTCCCACATGCACACTTCGGAGCGACCGAGTCTCGCGCCACTTCATGCCATGCCGCCGCGCAGAAAAGTAAAAACCGATAGGTTTACAGCGCAGTTCACCGGGACTTTTCTGCGCGGCGGCCTGAAGTGGCGCGGGACTTGGTCGCTCCGAAGTGTGCGTGTGGGTGGCGCTATGGTTTATTTATGGTACCTAGGTATCTAGTAAAGAGACGGGGGAGACGGGATAAATTCATTTCTTAGGTACTTAAAAAGAAACGGGGCTTGATGGTTTAACCTTTTTACTAAAATCTTTAACAAATTTGAAGCACTGATTCATTGAAAATTATTGAATTTCTATGCTAAAATGGAGATGTAGATGCTAAAATTGCTTGTACATTCTATTGGTCGAAACTTACACGGTATTATAGAAAACAGCCACATGAAAAAGCAAATTATTCATTTTCATTCTAAAATAATTTATGATTGATTTTAAAATAATGTAGGAATAATCTATTAATTTTTTTATTTAATTAATTACTTATAATGTATTACAAAATACATGGTAAGTAACACATTATTCCCAATGAGTTAAGAAAAAAACTCATTACGCTAAGGACAGACACATATAAGTACATTTTACATAGATATTACACATTAAAAAAAAAAAATACAACATAGGGGTCGTCCATTAATTTAATCACGTGATGCTCGAAAGGGGGGGGGGGGTTCGGAAAAAATAACGAAATATCACGACGGGGGGGGGGGTATAATGAGATATCACGTGTATTTATTTTTTGTGATAATATTCTGAAAATTTCAAAATTCTTTGCACTAAAAAAATACACATTATTTTGGGGGGGGGGGGGTTAGTCTAAAACCTCACCACATATCACCAGGGGGGGGGGGGGGTTAAAAAGTTGCTAAAAAAACATCACGTGATTAATGGACGACCCCATATTGAAAAAAAAAAGGTGTGTTGTCAAGAATAGAGATTTTAGAAATTCTGAGAGAAATGTAAATTATATTAAAGAAAAGCCGAGAAATTCAAAGAAAACATATTTTTGTGCAATTTAAAACGGCTGGCCGGCCATACTATAGTCACTTTTGAAATTCGTTCTACGGAAGAAATTGGAAAATAGATGTCCTAGAGTAAGTAGGTATTTGATTTTCCCTTTTGAAATATCCAGTGTTGCATTGCAAGCATTGTATAATGAGTGGCGAGTTAATTAGTTTATAATATATTATAGTAGAGAAAAGCCGATAAACTCAAATATTCAATTCAGGCAGCTGGCAAGCGGGTGGTGTGGATTTTATAAAGATTGGGTAATGGCGTTGTGTTTCGTTAGCCACAGCAACGTGTGGCCGGGTCAGCTAGTAAAACATAAAAAATAAATGTATGAAGGCGAGCGAATATTTAAAAACATTTAAAGCGAATCATTTAAAAACATTTTGAGAAAATATTCTTTGTGTTTTAACTAATATTTTTTTGTTAGCTACTGGTTACTTTATTTCATGAGGTAATGCATTGTATTGTCTATATGCAATATATTGTGTTAAGTTAATACCAGATTTAGTTGTGTGGGTAGATGATGCCAGGTGTATTTGGTTTTGGGATCGTATTCTTCTTATTATTATTAAAACTTCTGCTAAGGATAATATTCAAATGTAACCCATCACACCCATCAGAGCCACTCTTTAAAAAATTCACAGTATTAGACATTCGACAATTATACATAAAAACAATTCTCATATTCCTATGGAAAAACGATTCGATGGAAAAAACACAAAAAAAAATTCACACTCGGTATTCGTCACACCTAAAATGTATAATTCCTACAATAAAAACAACTTTCGCACAGCGACAGTTCTCCTATATTGCCCCCAAAATGTTCAACTCACTGAGTATTGAAACTAGGAAATCGAAAACTGATCAGCTTTATATAATAAATGTACCTACAGGATTGGTTATTTACAAAGGGGAGGAACTATTTTAACCTTCCCCATACTAAGCATCCAAAAATTCCGTATGCACCGAACCGGGGGATTGCAAGCCCCCAGCCGTATTTTTACAAATCGCAAAATATTATGTGTTCTAAGTGACGTCATGTCAACCATCTGGCTTGATGCGGAATGTGACCGGAGCTGTACTAGCCACTGAAGCCATAGCTAGCCAGCGCTTTCTAAACAATGGGACATATTTTTAAATAAAAATAATTTGTTAACAGTTGCAGTTTTGACCGTTCTTTATATTTTATTTAAACTTACAAGTATTTCGATAAATTTAAAAAGAAAGTAAAGTGTTAACATAACAACGATAATTTCTTTACATAGATAGGTAACTTTTGCAAATATTCTTTAAAAAAATTATTTCACAGTCAGAGATTTCAGCTTGCCTGTATACTTGAGAACTTGTCTAATGAAAATGTATAAATATATTTATGAGACTTAGAAATTACATTCCTAGACCAGAAACATTGTAATATAATTGTAAATATTATATAATAATATGCACATTGTTATGTTCAATAAAAAAAAACACGCAAAAGTCTATTATACTATCTCCATTCTGAAGGAAGCCGAAATCGACCCACAACTATCTGGAGCGGTAAAGTGCTCCCATTAAAAAACGACCAATAAAAAAGTAGATTTAAATGTATTAAAATTAAAACAAAATAATAATGATATACATATGCGAAGCGTAATTTTCAATTCATGTAATCTTTAAAAAGCTTGTCCCCTTTTAATGTGCAATGTTGTACTCGGGTAGTAAAAAGGAATAGACTTTTAAAGGATTGTTGAGACTAATATAATTTGAACTAAATTATGTCAGGGCGTCATTGGTTCTCTGCAATATTAAACATTTATGATTTATTTAGTTTTATTGTCGGCGTTGCGGCTTTGTAACATTTTTTTATCATTCCTTCGATTATTTCCTTCTGGGGGATGGTAAGCATTGCATTTAGTTTACTATTTTATATAATACTATTGTTTTCATACTTATTTTTAGCAGGTGATTAGTATGGTTTTTCCTAATACCCTCCGGATTATTTTCAAAGTGTATTTTATGGGTGTTTTGTCTTTTACAGTGCACTAACATTGTTTTTTGTTTAAATATTTTATTATTCAAACTATAAAAGGTACATAAGACCTAGACAAACCTCACCCCATGAACCCGGCACCCCTGCTAAGCCACCAAATGTAGAGAACCTTACTACTTGGGGTGACCTACGGCAGGGGTGTTGGTTATCCAATAAATGGTTCCCGGGCTGCGGTACCCATACCCGCCTGCCAAATTTTTTACCAATCCCAAATTTTAAGTAATACGACTAGAAAGCTTTAAAGGAGCGTACCTACAGATAATATTTTTATGTACTTACAAAAAAACTTTATCATAAATAATAGTATCGAAAACGTAACAAACGTTTAACATCCTCAGCATAAATTTATCAAACCACCCACATCCTTAGAAACTAAACACGTGTTTTCTGAAAAAGGTCAAAAAGGTGACCGAGACTGTTGAAAGATAATTGCAGCGTAGGTATAACTGGCAGAATGTGCAAATAGTATAACTGTCTCGCTCCTTCACATATGTATTACGGCTGCCCCGGGTGGCCATCCAGGTAAGTTAGACTGGAAAAAAAAACATGACTCGAGAATGTAAAGTAAGGACAAAAATAATGGTATCGAAATGCTAGCGGGCACCGCGATTTGCACTAATATTTATCAAAAACATTTTTTTCTACGTTATGAGCTTTGAATATTGAAAAACAAAAAATGGCAAAAAAAATGTTGGTATTTTTTCAAGGATTACAAAAAATATGAATGAAATTGTAAAATGAATTAACGAGATATCGCAAAAAAGGTGGATCTTGGGGATCTTGTAGTCCCCGGTCCGGGCTGGCTGGGTTAAAGAATGCATGAAGTCAACAAGTTAAGTTAATTTGCTTTATTACTATGATTTTTATTTTTTTTACATTCAAATAAAAAAAAAATCTTTTGATAATTATCATAATAATGGATGGATGACTTATTTTCAATATCTCCACAAGTAGCGTCATTATTTATTTATCTACTTATCATGTACCTATTTTATTTAAGCGAAACAGCAGCCTACAATAAAAGTAGTTTATTTATATGTTTATTATTATATAAATATTATATACTTAATTAAGAAACCACTTAAAGCAGTCGTTGTTATACAAAACATTGTACCTTACTATATATTAACCAATAACAATTCTTGCATTTATATAATTATGTATTCATAATCCGTCTACCATAATACGGGCATGTGCCTAGCATGGTAGTCGAATCACCTGTAAAAAATGTATAAAAAAATTATATGATAAATAAAGAAAAAGAAAAAAAAAAAGAAAAAATTTTTGTGCTGGTATGTCTGAATTAAAGGCTGTTCCGATGTTAGTGTGTGAGGATCTATGTATGATTTGTAATACTGCACCAGTGATATTGTATTTAGGTAGAACCGTAAAAGGAAGTATGTTTGTCTTTGAATATATATGTTTGATATGTGTATCCCACGGCAGATGGTAGATATTCTTTAAAGCTCGATTTTGAATCACCTGTATTTCTGATATTTGTTTTTTAGTAATAGTTCCCCAGATACTAACTAAATAACTCGGATGGGAGCGATAATCTAATGAAAGTTCGCCTAGAGTCTTCTTCCTTGCACTGTCCCAACTCATTACCTAGGTAGGCTGTTGGGGTCGGCTCTTCTCGTTCTCAGGCTATAACTTCTTCGGTTCTGGGTATCGCTTTCATCCAGGCCGTTTCTCTGTAAAATTTTGGAGCATTGAGTCATCCAGGAGTTCTTTGGTCTTCCTCTCGACTGACTCTGGATGACTGTCGATGAAGCTCCATAGACATTGCCTGCCTCACTGTGTAGTCTGGTGGTCTCCGTCTTATGTACCCATAACATCTCAACTGTCGTTCCTCCAGCTTACTGTTAATGCCATACCCAGGCTACCACGAATGCGTGAACCATAAATAAACCAGTGGTGAACTTTTAATCCTATCTTTTAGTGATACTCCTGCAGACCATCTAAGCATTCGCATTTCTGCTGTTTCGAGTTGCTTAGAGTAGGAATTGTACATAGTCCAGCATTCAGAGCGTGTAGTATATCTACAAGCTTCCGAGTTTGTCACATAGAGGGCAGTACTAAAAACTATCCCAAAAGTCCGCTAGATGGCAGGTAGTTTAGTTCGGAGTTTGGGCACCAGAGGAACCAAGGGCCCAGGCGCAGTCTTCAGGAGTTCATTCGCATCAGATTCCATTTAGCCAGTTTCCAAATAGGTCGACTATCGTGGTCACCCCTTGTTCGCGCGAAGTATCAAATAAACCCAAATTAATACAAAAGAACTTTATTGCTTTCCAAATAAGAAATCTCCTTCCGAGGCGAGTTGAAGAACTGCTATTTGAACACTATAGAGCCATACGTTATAAAGTTCGCCTAGAGTGTGATGATGCATTTAATATTTTTATAAAAAAAAATTTGGTATGGATCATGGATGTTCTCTTCATGGATTGATGCTAACAGCTTCAGGGTTTATGATGGTGGTAAGAAAAACTTATTGGTTTATTCCACAGTTCTCAACTTTATTCAAAAAATAAAAACCTGGTTACAATGCACATAGTCAATTAAGGGCTACAATTTAAACAGTGATGCAATCAACCAGTCATGTCATCAAGGGAACAAGTCAAAGTAATTAAGGTCAACAGATTAAACAGTGATGTAATCAACCAAACATGTCATCAAGGGAACAAGTCGAGGTAATTAAGGTCAACAGATTAAACAGTGATGTAATCAACCAAACATGTCATCAAGGGAACAAGTCGAGGTAATTAAGGTCAACAGATTAAACAGTGATGCAATCAATCATTCATAAATGGAACAAGTCAAGGTAATTAAGGTCAACAGTTTTAACAGTGATGTAATCAACCAAACATGTCATCAAGGGAACAAGTCAAGGTAATTAAGGTCAACAGTTTAAACAGCGATGCAATCAAACAAACATGTCATCAACGGAACAAATTAAGGCAATTTAATGTTGTGGATGCACAAAAACTAATAAGAAGGCCTAAAACTAAAATTGAAAAACAAATTAGTCATATTATCGTTTGGCACATTATAATACTTCGCAAGACTTTATCAGTGATGAGACGGACACATGAAATTGCAATACATGCTGAGATCTTTCAAAGTTTTCAGGATAAGGGCCATCTTTCACAGGAATACTCAAGTATCTGATACTGACGTTGTGTATTGGGTCATAAATAACACGTCCGTACACATTGTTAATAAAATCATGAGACCAGCATCGCAACCACCTCTCGAAACTTCAAAACTAACTTTAATAACAGCACTCACAACTGCTGTGGCTGTCATTTTTTGTTGACTACATCGATCTAAATCACATGCATTATTACAAAATGTCTGACACGAGTGACGATGAGATCATTTTTGCCACATTATCATATTTATTCATTGCTCTGCCGTGTTTAATGTTTCAACGACATGAGTAGTAACAACTTGGACTGGTTGGTGACGGGAGACTGGCATCCCTGACAATTTACAAAATGTAGGCAACGTCTGTCTGTGTACGAACCTCCGCGCACATGTATGGCAGTAGTCGCCAAGATACTTGAATCCTCGAGTATTGGATACTTGCGAATCCCACACGAGAAGAGCCTTAGGCGGATTATGGTAATGCAGTAGTTGCATTTTCAATAAAGCTACAACAGAAGACTATTCCTCATATACCTACTACACAGGCAATGATATTATCCACTTTTCAAGTATTTATTGTTTTGCCAATTGGTAATTACAAAACTATGTAGAGTGTTCAGCAAGTTTACATGGGGTAAATTTCTGTGATATTTTTCTGGAAAATATCAAAAATATCTTTATTTATTATCATATAATATGCTATGATAGTTATCAATCTGCCCATAAATACGTAGTTTACCTAAAGAATTCAGTTCCCTAATTTGAAACCATATATATTTACATAACAGTCGTAATACACAAATCTGATATTATTTTATTGGCACCTGACATCCTGACTTCTGTGCCCAACTTTTGAGCATTAAAATTTTTAATATATTTTGTATATATGTGAAAATATTAATTGTAAACAGTCAGAGAAAAAAAGTATCACAGTACATTTATTAATAAATTTTTCTCTATAATCCTTAACATTAAACACACGTAATATTAGGATGATGCCATATCAATCATCTTGGTTTCCTTATTACGTCACTAACTGGTTTATATAGAAAAGTGAATGTTTCATAGGAAAACATCAGCAGTATAAACGTATCTTAAACGTAACAATGTAATGTTATAATGTTTAAAGCCAATACATATATGAAACAGTTACTGATTTCATACTCTTTTAAAGTTCATTATTGAGTGAATTATCACTAATCTTTCTAAACAACGCTCTACAGCAGAACATGACTGTCCTGCAAATGAAGCCTGGAAGTAACAGACAAATAAACAAACTATGTATGTTATAAATACATTATGTATATTCTCTTGGAAGGCAGCAAATATGAAGGTGTTTTTAAAATGGGTCAAAAGGAATATAAATTAAACACATAGGTATATGTTACATGTACATGCCCACTGAGGATGAGGTGAAATTGCATGATAATACTGGATACTGGGTGTCGCATCAAACAAAGCTAATTATTATATCACATAAATAAAGTTATTGCTCTTTGTCACACATTGGTACATAAAAAAGAATAATCTAAAATTATTTTACCCACAAGAGGACTTTTAAGCTCTATTTTTGAGCAATTCTACAAGAATTAAATAAATCACACAATGAAATCTATTCCTTACTAATAAAATATATTGGAATGTTTCACAAACATTCTTTATTGTTACAAAAATAAAAATGCACTTTTATTCAACTTTCAACCAAGTGCAATTTACATTTTAACACTTTTCAACTGATGAGAGTGACATTTAACCTCTGACCTCTAACCCTATTCCAGACTATGTCTTGACGCAAGCGTCCCGTACTCAAAGGGTTAACTTACAAGAATACACAGATCCGGGACTAATGTCTATCTCTTGTATCATTATTACAAATAGTATTAAGTACAGTTGCCTACAATATCATATAAAAAACTAAAGTTTGAGTTGTTCTCTCTTCTGTCCTAGGCAGAATTCAATTTAAGCTATAAATATACGTATTTCGTTATACTTTTAAACTTAAAGGTTAACTTATATTGTGGCAACTAAGTGTTTGCATACAAAAAGCTATAAACCAACAAAATATATTATATCCTAATGACTTCTGATAAAGGTAAAATATATCTTGCACCATTTTATAATTGAATTTCTTGTTATCCTTACATTCCTTTAAGTACATTTAATTTTAAAATAAATATTTTCTACAACAATATCAATCACAAGAATACTGGTTTAGTTCACCATAATATCTAAAAGAATGAATTGCGACGCATCGAGGCTGGATTAATGCACTTTGGCAAAATAAAGATCAGGGCCTAACCTAACATGAAAAATAAATGCCTTTCACTGCCTACTCTAGTGGCATATGGGTATGGTTGCATCAAACCCGTATATTTAATACTAGGTTCATAAAAATACAAAAAAGTTATTTAAACTCTTTATGGCAATCGTTTTCATCAGCCAGGATAATGGTGATGGCACTAGTGGCGGAGGGGCTCTGGTCGTGTGCCGTCGGGCGGCGGGAGGCGCGCGGCAAGTGCTGCAGTTCATGTCCCTCTGGGGGCCGCGCGGGACACAGGGGCACCGCCACCCCACCCGCCCCCGCACTGCTCGCACTCGACACCGTGCCCCGGCCCCGTTTCAACTTAGGGTACTGGAACTGCCCAAACTGCCGCTCTGGTCCTGCAACCCTTAAAAGGGACCCGAGGAAGAAAGTCGCATAGCTCCAACTCACCGTCATCACCACCGTTAAGAATAAGCCGATTTGAGTATACGGCAGCACTCTGGCTGGCAACATGAACACTCCCGCCATTCCCGTAGTCAGGGCAGCCATGGCTGTGGGAGGCGCGGCGGCCGCCAAGGCCCGAGCCGCTCGAGTCTCCCGAGTCCCCTCAGCACGTCGATAAGCCAGCCCCACGTGCAGACTGAAATCTACCGCTAAGCCGATAGCCGTCGAAACCGCCAAACTCTCCAGTACATTGAGTCTCCATCCCAAGCACACTAAACACCCCACCGTGACGCATATGGAAAAGGTGATGGTTATTATAGCGTAAAAACTGATCAAAACATTCAACGTAACTATCAGCAGGACTAGTAAGGCGATTGCCATGGATACACCGATGGCCATTAAAGTGCCTCGTGATAGAGTCCGTTGAAGGTCGAAAAATTCTAGATCCGATATAAACCACCCGTTGCGCATTCCCGGAGGGGCGTGAACCATCTCGTGTCTGGTCCAGTTCTCCATGCGCTCGTAGAACTCCTCCATGGCTTCGTAAGACATGGAGAAAGAATAATTGCTCTCAAACTCGACGACAACGGCAGCGACTCTGGGCAGTTGGTCTTCTCCGAGCATCTTGGAGAACTTGGGCCCCGCCACTCCCGGCATGAAGTATTCGCGGGGAGTTTGGTAGAGTGCCGAGATGGCCTGCACGATGCAGGTGTCGAACACAGCTGCGGAGTACGGGAATGGCGAGTCCTCGCAACACGGACTGCGATCAATCTTGTCTATCTTATCCAAGCAACTGAAATGCAAAAACAATATTATCATTTATAAACGTTCCAACCAGTAGAGTGTTGCCTAAACTTAAATTTCTAGGCATAAGAGGAAGACTTCTCGAATGGATCAAAACCTTCCTCCAAAGAGAAAATTACAAGTTCGATTTGGCAACCAACTGACATATCTTTTGAATTTTTTTAAAATGGGAAATTCCCTAGGAATTGAAAAGAGCTATAATTACACCAATCTATCCAAAATGTGATAAATTCAAATCAGAAAATTACAGATCTATAAGTTATAAGTTACAAGTCATAATTTGCAAAACTATGGAAAGAATAATCGTGGACGAGATACGCTCTTGATCAAAACTTGACATAATCTCAAACAAACGACATGGATTTGTACCGAAAAAATCCACAATTACGAATCTTATTAAAGCAATATTGAACATTCATTTGTATCCTGTGCAGCCCACGGAAAATTAGAAAATTTGGCCCTAACATTAACAAGGTTCGTCACAAAGAGATTCACAGAACACATTTTAAGTTTTCTCTCACCTCCTGCTCATCCAGTTCATGAAGGTCTCTATGAAGCAGTTGGGCAGCAAGGGGCCGCGCACGGGCTGGTAGAAGGTTTGCGCCTTCAGATGCAGGCAGAACTCCACCAGCCACAGCTGGGACTCGGGGGCCGACATGTTAAAGGAAGAATCCAGCACCAGGGAGCCGTGTGAGGCCGGGTCCATTCGGTTCCCCGTGTCCACCGGCTCCACTCCAAACACCCAGCGGAGGGGCATCTTGTTGCCTCCGTCCCAATCCTAAGTAATTAACTAAACGTTATTTAACGAAACCCACAGGAGGCTCTGAGGTAATTTTTTTCCGCAGTGAACATGGGCCTTGAAGACTCTTCGTCTGTGCCGGCCCCCGTGTTTCCTCCCTAAATGTTGCAGAAAACACAGAGGCCGGCAAATCATCCCACAGCCGAGCCACAGTTGTAGAAACGACTCATTCTTATGTGGCGAATGTCAACTGTAAACAAATGTCGAGTATGCATTTGGCGTGTTCCATGACTGTGCACTGATGCCGGAGGTATCTATGAAGTAAGTTCCCTGGAGATCTTCCATCGAAATACTAGTAGAACAAAGACGGTATTCTCACCTGTCTGTGTTCCTAAGTATGTACATAATCTGTTTGTTAATATAGGGGAATCACATTTCCATAAGTTTAACTCCTCGGTGATGAATGTACATAATAATAATAATAATAGTTGGATGACTTCTATAGCGCCATTTTCGTGAGAAAATCACCTCAAGGGCGCTTTTAAAAATTCATACATATATACATTTAATCTATACCTATATACAAGTGGCTTCCAATTAAGATTAATAACTAATGACTTACAACTAAGACTTATATCACTAGTGACTTAGAACTATACCTATTTTTATAACCAAGTTTGCACTTGGAAGTCATAATACGAACAGAGCAGTATTGTTACTGCTCTAATCGTGTCACGACTTGCAACAGTCTTACAATTAGTTATTTACGACTAACATACTTATTTACACATATAACCACATGTTGTAATGGTTACTGCCATAATACAAAGTCATTAAACAAATATAACAGTATTGTTACTGTCTTATTCGTATTATGACTTGTCTTGTGCAACTGTCTTAAAATTATTTACGACTAACATACTTATTTACATTCACAAACACCTATTGTTATGATTACTGCCCGTGCTGTCAGTATAAGTCATGAAAAATATTACAAAAAAAAAGAGTTTACACATAATAAATTGTAAAATATTGTAAAAAAAAAAAAAAAAAACTAGGCAAATACCATGGACTGCGTAATGTACTGAAAAAATGCAGTTATTTTTCTGGTATAATTCTTCACCAAAGTCACGAACGTAGTCTGACTCCTACAATTATTACTATAGTCTGTCAATTAAGAGTAGAAAATATTAAAAATGGAACTAAAAAATTTGTTGGCTGGCAACACCAATTTAACTGCCAAATATTATTTTAAACCGCAATAACACTGAATATATACAACATTGTAAATCACATTTTAAAAACAAAAATTTGAAAAAAAATTAAAAATCGAAGAAGTACTGTTGTGGAGGTATCTACTTAATGACATAAATTTGATTAAATGGTGTTTTATAAAGTGAATTGCTTTCATTTAACCTCTCATCTGTCTCGAGCCCGCCGACGGGCCAAAAAAAAATATTTGTTTTTTTTTAAATGCGATTTTAACTCTATGTATAAAGAAACTGTATGAAGGACAAGGTCAGAATCGCTTGCACCAATATCAATCTAGGACCTACGTACTATTTGATTATTGAAGCTACTCTGAATTATTTTTAAAGAATTTTCTATGAAATTTGCAGGTATTTTTTCGAAATACCAAGTTCAACAGGTTAATTAACATAAATTTGAATTTAACAGTAGGTAGAGGGGAAGAATCAATAATGGTGAGTTTAGTTACACCACTTTTAGATCTGAATGAGTTAATTATATTCAGATCTAAAATTAGAGACACAATCTAACGCTCGGACAATGCTAGGTACTTAACCCTTTTTAGATAAGCGTCATGTATACATGCCAACCGATCGCATGCATAAAAGACGAGCATCATCTATACATGACGCATGTGTATGAGAATTTGAAAAACCAGTCCACGGGTATCGCTAATTCTTTAACGACATAGTCTTTAAAAGGCTAAGCTAGTATTAACACTCCAGTAGTCACGCGTTCTACATTTCGTGACCTTCAATTTAGGAATTTGAACATGAATTGAAGGTCACTCACGCACACACTTACAGTAGATGTTGATGATATTGTAGAAAGTGACCCTGAAGATCTGCTACCAAACGAAGACTGCTTGTTAGAGTCCCCACATAATACGGACACAGAACAGGAAGAAAAAAAACATTTCCTTTAAAAATCCTTAGATTAAAAGTGTTATATATATTTAGAGCGCGTGAGCACTAACGTCACAAATAGAGGTGCGTGTAATGGAGTGTTAAATAAATGTGAGCAATTTCTAACTGTGCTTTATATTTTAATATACATATATGCAATTATAATTTTGAGATCAGTGGGTATATTGCAATGAAAAATTTTTTTTTTCACTTTTATTCCTTTTTAATTTTTTACAAAAATGTAGGTTACACAGCTTTGTTATATTTTTTGTATTGATAGTGGCGCCCTCCTATGTTTTTAACTCTTATTTGACAAACTTTACTGAATTAAAACTGCCGTAGCTTGCTTTTGGCTTGCCACTGGGCAGTTCCATGGAAGCACTAGTCTCAATAAATTAATAAAAAATGTAGCACTTACCCGGTTGGATCTCTCAAACCAATAATTATCTCTATAAACTAAGTCGTACTGTTCCAGCACTTGTGAAGACTGGAATAATTGAAAAGTTCTGGAATCCGGCAGTTTAAGTCCCGGATAGTAGATAACTACAACTGCACTTAGAATGGATAAAGAACCTGAAACAGATAAGTATTTTTAAATATTTACTATATAATAGATTCATTAATTAAAGTGACGCACTATTATTTAAGTATTAACTTGTTTGTATAAAGTTCCGTACCTAAAGCAAGGAGCCAGAACCAGCGTAGTTTGATAACAGCCACAACAAGAAACCTGTTCATCATACTCCAAGTGTCTTCAATGGTTTGTCGTACTGGTCTTACTTTCGTTTCCCAACTCTTATTCTGAAAACAAAACATTATATTGTACAAAGGTATCCATCCATGTTGTAATTCTTTTACTAAAATCACGTTTATTTCGATGGTCCCGATAAACAATGTCGGATGTGCGATTTTGTAGTTTTGCAGTAGAGCTTTTTAAAGCTGTTTTTAGTTTCCTTTCTGCATTTTTATCAAGGCATATATGTAGCTTATAAGAAAAATATATGTTTTTCATTACATTTAATTCAAAATTTCGAAAACACAGGCTATTAAATCAACAAAAATAAGTCAACAAAACGATTTTCAATATTCAGCAGATCCGACATTGTTTTTCGGGACCGTCGATATGATGACGGCTCTCTTTTCACAAGCCATTGCTTCACCCATACTCGCCGATTTCGTCTTCTTTTGTTGGTTTTAAAATGTAATATGATATAATTCCTATATAACACAAAGCTTCCTTCCTTTTTCGATGACATCGTATTGCAGTATGAGCTAAGCTATCGTGTGTCACCGACGTGAAGCCGAGTAAGTTCACAAACTATAAAACTGCAATTTTAACTCTTGCGTATATCACCGACTTAAATCTATAATAGCCAGGTAACATTTTAAACATCCAAATTATGGTGTAAAAATTGTAAGACGCATATGACACAAATTCAGTAAATTTAAATGATTCACAACTTCATGGAAAATAAAAATCTAGTTAATTTAAAAAAAAATGTTATGCAACAATTCTCAATTAGTACAAATTTTTAGATAATTTTTAAAACTTTAGTATCTTTGTAAAATAATTTACACATTGAGAATTGCAAATAAGTGCTAAAAATTGTATTCACCTTGAAGGAATTGCAGAAAGTCTCCATAACAGCTACACTTGCAGGCAACCAAGTTATCATCAAAAGGAAATTCACCATCACCACAGTGCCGGTAAAAATTCTGAAAAAAAGAAGATAATTAGTAAATCATTCTCGTACTATTGTGGTAAGGTTGCATCCTATTGACAGGATATAGAATCCCGAAAGCAGGAATTCTAGTCATCATGGCAGAAGCAGAAAAATATGCGTACCGTTAAGAAGTAACATTTTTTATTAGATCACATTCATTTTTATTCACATCACGTTAGTACTAAGAATGTAGTTCACATTATTGAACTTTGTGTCCAATAATGAACCCTCATGATCGAAGTGTTGTCGATCATGGTTATATAAACAGTGTTCATTATTTGGTGGCTAACTGGTTTAAACAATAAAATTGTTCATAGTGAAACATTTAGAAAGAAAAGACAGGCGCGCTTCAATCTGATTTTAAAGTAACTATGCCAGTTGTGCCGAAGCTCTTGCCTGAAGTCAAAATCCATAGATGCATCGTTTTGTCTTTTTCTCTTTGCTCCGTGTTGGGACAAATTTGTACTCGTCCATAAAACTCCATGTATCTTCTATACCAAAAACAATTTTTTACATATTATTTTCATTATAGGACATTATTTTATAGATCGGTAATTTTTTAAAGCTTAACCCCTATGCAACGTAAGCAGATATATGCGTTAAAAATACGACAGCAGTCAAGTACAATAAGCGTTATTGTTTTAGTTACATCCGTAAAATAAAAAGTGAAATGTCGATAGTGAATCACGCTGCACATCTCTATTCGAGTTGTCCATAGAAATACATAAAAACAACATTCTGTCAGACGCGCAGTCTGACACATAATTTATCCCGCCAAATTTCCTACGGGCGCCCGACATTGTTAATTTTTATTAAATATTTTTATATGAAATGATAAAAAAGTGTTTATTACACATTTATACAATAGAATAAGTATTGTTGTTTACATAATCTGTGATTTTAGTACCGTTTTCACATAAAAACATCATGTGAGTCATTTTCACATTTTTTTAATGTTTGCATTCTAAATTTTAATATTTACAAATATTAATATTTATTTGTAATATAATAATTCGAAAGCTTATTTTGTAACCTGTCTAAAACAGTTTTTACTATTTGGGTACGTTCAGAAATGTTTCATTTATAGAGCTTTATTTGTGAAGCGGTAATAATACAAAGTTTTCGTAAAATGTCATTTCGTTAAAGACATTAAAAGTGCATTTTGGCGATTTTCTGAGGGGTTAAACTGTATTCCACTTAATTTTATTTGACCGTAACCGGTTTCAGCTCGTTAGAGCATCTTCAGACTGGTACAAATAATTCTTAGTCTACGGTTTATATACACAACATATTGGGGAGGGGGAGAGGGGTGGTCAACAAGGATTTTAAACAATTATAATAATTATAATTATTTGTACCAGTCTGAAGATGGCTCTAACGAGCTGAAACCAGTTATGGTCAAATAAAATTAAGTGGAATAAAGTTTTATATTAATTTTATTATATAATATATTATAATGGAATTCCACCATGAATTATCACTCTCAAAAATAGAAATATTTTAAAGCTTAGTTACCAAAACGAACACCAGGAGAAATTGTTTTACATTGAGTCATCACACGGTTAGTCGAGTTAATTTTCGAGAAGTTAGAATGAGAAAAAACTTTTTCGTATTGTAAATCAGTAATGTTAGCCTTTTTTTCTCGTTATTTGTTATTGGGGTGTTTTGCCGTGTTGGTAGCGACCTCCTTGATTACGGAGGCAATTGAAATCTACAAAAATTCATTTAATATTAATAGAGACGACGGAGCTAAGCTCAATAGCTCTTGGTATCCGGTAATTGACGGCTACACCAAAGCTAAACGCAAAAAACCATGTATACAGTAATACCAGCTCGTGGTAAACCATTTTGTCTTATACCCTTTATATTGGCTAAATTCGCTTTAACCATTGTAATTCTAATTCTAATGTTCTTACCATTGTGATTTTTAATTTTAGAATTTGTTAAAAGATGGAGCCACTTCCGTCGGCAACTCGCAAAGGGACGTGCCTCAGGCTAGCATAAATGCCACTGCTTGTCACGGTTATTTTGTACCGGTGAAAGTAATGGAGCTGGCGACACGGTATCGCTTCCAAGTAAATAAGCACACATTTCACCACTAAAAATTACACATCTACCGGATCTGCCCTGATGATGGACACTGCAACGCTGTCCGAAACGTTGGCTAAAGAAGGAGGTAGCGCAGCACGGCATAACACCCCAAAAACAAATAACGAAAATACTTTTGGCCGTGAAAATCTTAAAACGTATCAGTAATGTTAGCTGTTTAGAAGTAAACTATTGGGGCCTTTGCTCATGGAGAAACTGAAATAAAAAACAGTTGTCGATGCAAATTGCCAAACCTCCTGAACAAAATCGATATTTTTCTAATCTGAAATGTCAAAACATGACAAAACTTGACAGTACGTGAGCCACTACCATGGCAATACGTCAACAATGCAAATGAAACGCGACTGCCGCGGCGACCAGCAAGTTCGAGTCAAGTTTTCGAGTAATCTGCATTATGTCAAATCAGAAAAATATCAATTTGTTCAGGAGGTTGATTGCGATTGCGTCGAAAACTGTTATTTTTTTCAGTTTCTCCACGAGCTTTCAGTTTTTCTCAACCTCATAAAATTATAATTTAAATAAAATGAAAACAATTAAATTGTAAGATAAATTGTTGCTGTCGGTATAAAAAGGTACTTACTAGAAGAATTCTCCCTATAAGGAATTTTCAGAAAATTATGAAAGTCCTCTTAATCTAAGTTCAGGGATCAAAGGGTTACACAAGCTAGATCATTTTGCCACCATACAGGAGAGTGAGAGTTACACCCAGCACCTACCCAAAGCAGTTGACGGCCGTAATGTTGCTGATGACGGAAGCGTAAAAGGCGGCCGCCGTGGTGAGGCTGGTCACGAACATGGTGAGCGTGGCATGCTGTAGCGTGTCCCCCATTAGCTCAACCAGCCGACCCGGGTCCACGCCCAAGCTGGTCAGTCCATCCAGCGATGCATCCTTGTGGCTCTGCCAGACCTTCACAAATATAAACATATCGTCCGCTCCGATACCTGCAAGAAAACATCAACCATTAAAAACATAAAATGACAAATAAAAAACGGGTGTTCAATTAGAGCTATACCACAAGCAAAAGGAGGCGCAAAGACACACGTCTCTTGCTATTCGCAGAAAGGGCGTGATTTATTAGTAGTTTGCTGGCATTCCTTAGTGGCTTGCCACTGAACATGGATGCGCTTTATTCCAGATGAAGCCAGAGAATGGTCTTTTCTTTTTTATTGAACATAATACTGAAATCTTTTTTTTATTGAAATTTAAAATGATCGATGCCCGGCGGGTAAGGTACTCACTAGCAGTCTGACAGATCGAGCTTGATACTAACAGCGGATAAACACAAGTAACGCTCAGAGAAACAATCTGTGCCATAAATCGTTAGGCTTAACAAATCTTTATACGAAGGTCATCCATAAAGTAGTACCCGTTTACGCCATGCGGAGCGCTGACGAATAGAGTAGCTGCCGGAGAAGTACTAATACGTTCAGTTGTATTTCAGCTGTCTGCGAGCAAGTTACATGTGAGTTTTCAGCACAGGAACTCCTAGTCAGGAGGACTAAGAAACTAAGTTTTAGCAGAACGCACACTTTTGTACACTTTCTTTCAAAATATATAGCTGGTATAAAGAAATCTGCATGTCCTTTCCCGTGCGTCCCTGTTCCCTTCCACCTTCCCCCTCCCTCGTCTCTTTCCTCTCCGCGAGCCCCACCTTCCCCCTGCCTTTCCTCCCTGCCGCTAAATATATGAAATCCACACATTTTCATTTATACAAATTTCATAACGCCAGAGCTTACCATTATATACAACCTATGTTACTCGCTGATAATGTAGCTTTCTACTGGTGAAAGAATTTTTAAAATCAGTTTCATGGTTTAGTCGTGAAAGCGTAACAAACAAAAACACGCACTTTGGCATTTATGTATAATATTACTATGGATATTGATGATTGTTTCTCTCTAAGCCCAACTCATTAAAAATATATTGATGCAATTTCAACTGTATTTTTAAGATATTATAAACTCATAGTACAGGGAAAAAACTGGTGAATCTACATTACACACACAAAAAAAGATTTTTTATTTCTGATCTGAGCATTTCGATTTTTTTTTTAAACTTTTTCCTTTTTTATTGGTAATTAAAGAATTTTAAAAAACTTGCAGAACCGGGTCCACGCTTCAACACTTTTTAAAAAGCGATATTAACCCACCTGTTGGAGAAAACGGAATTTGTTTTAATCGATGTACATACCTTTGAAAATAAATGTACATTTTAATGAAATTTTTTTATACTCGCCAAACCCCAACTATATAAATATTGTCCAAAATTATAGCCTACTTTGTAATAGACTCCATGAACCGAAGTTAAAGTCAGTGCCGCGCCATTTAGTGACTTGTTATGTGTAAAAATATATGTATTTTATTACTTTACAAAAAAAATTGGTTTTCCCTTTGGTACAAATCATTAAAAAAAGAACATCTCCATTTGCGCATCTCCAGTGCCAAAGCGTAAGTTTCCTTTTGATAAAATATTACAGTGAAACCCTCGAAGTTCCTTCTTAAGAAATTTTGTGGCTTAACTCGTTGAATGCCAGGGTATGCCAGCAAAAAGCACCACCAATTAAAACGCGGCATTATGACACCACGTGACATTTCGTGTCTCGCGATTCTGACACTGTCCTTGAGAAATTTAGAACAATAGAAAGGTCAAAACCGCAGTTAAAGCAATTTTTCCCGCGCATGCGCAAGAACTGCGCACGTTCCCGCGCTCCGGTAAATCATTAATATAAATTATATGGAGTGACCAAGCGAATTGCGGTTTTCTCTATGGTAAAGAGCGATAATAGAGCAAGCGATTCAGACCGTGTTCTTCATACACTTTCTTTATACATAAGGGTCAAAATCGCGTGTAAAGTCTCATGATACGCCGGCGCACGAGCGGCACCTGAGCGGTTAAGAAGTTTGATTTTTTCGGTTCCTCGGCCCAAAATTGGCCCAATTTTTCCCACACATAAGGTTTTCCTGCTTAAGAAGTTTGGTTTTTCCAGACGCTTGGAAAATTTCTTAAGAGGGTTTCACTGTATTCCACACAAAAAACAAAGAGATAAGAAGATTTCCCCGTCTTGTATCACATATACTATACATATATTAATATTATTTATATATTTATATGTTTTTTTACATATACATATCAATGCTGGGAAGGAAAGTGGTTAAAGCGCCATACAGCTGTGACATTAAGTACCCCGCAGCCAACTGGGGCCGAAGGAAGACCCCAAAATTACTATCCTTCTTATATCTACTTAACCCCTCCGAATTTTCGCGAATATTCGCTGGAGATGTCTCAAAGGAAATGACATTTTACGAAAACTTTGTGTTATTACCGCTTCACAATTAAAGCTCTATAAATGAAACATTTCTGAACGTGGCTGAATAGTAAAAACTGTTTTAGAAATGTTACAAAATAAGCTTTCGAATTATTGTATTACAAATAAATATTAACATTTGTAAATATTAAAATTTAGAATGCAAACATTGAAAAAAATGTAAAAATGGCTCACGTGATGTTTTTATGTGAAAACGGTACTAAAATCACAGATTATGTAAACGACAATACTTATTCTATTGTATAAATGTATAATAAACACTTTTGTCACCTCACTTTTTATCATTTCATATAAAAATATTTAATAAAAATTAACAATGTCGAGCGGGGTCGAGCCGCCGGTCCGAAATTTGGCGGGAAAAATTATCTGTCAGATTGCGCGAATGACAGAATATTCTTGTTATGTATTTCTATGGACAACTTGAATATGTTGTTTGTAGTGGTGGTCAATAGTATAAAGGTAGAAATATGACAGCAGTCAAGTACAATAAGCGTGTTTATACGTCAACGCGTGTGTCTCCATAGAAATCGTTCTAACTCTGTTATTCTTTTAGTGACATCCCTAAAACAAAAAGTAAAAGGTCGATAGTGGAACAACCACTACATACTTGTTCCACTATCGACCTTTTACTTTTTGTTTTAGGGATGTCAAAAAAGAATAAGAGAGTTAGAACGATTTCTATGGAGACACACGCGTTGACGTATAAACACGCTTATTGTACTTGACTGCTGTCATATTTCTAACGCATATATCTGCTTAAGTTGGTGACCGGTTAAATACATGAAATATATTTTTATAAAAAAATAGGAAATAATCGTTGATTCCAGGAAAAAATATTTTGTCAAATATAGGTAATATTCCCTGCCCAATAAATCGACAAATAACAAAAAAAAGGGATATCTATGGTTTAAATGCCCACAAAACAGAAAAATGTGTGGAGTCGTCGGCCGACCCACATGGTTACGGACGTTATGTTTGGCATCTTGGCCTGTCGAGAGTTAAAGATGAACCTACACAATAAGCTATATTGGGTAACTCTAGAACCTACACAATAAGCTACACTGGGAAACTCAAGAAAACTTGATTTGACGAACACAAGCACAATGTAGTTTATTGTGTGGGTTCATATTTATTGTCACAGCTGCATGGCGCTTTAGTCATTTTTCTTTTCCAACGTCCAAAAGTTGGGACCTTTCAAAGAGATTGGTGTACAATATTCATACAAAAATATTTAAAAGCAAAGCCTTTCCAGGCGTTCAAGTAGGACCGACGTAAAATGTAGAACTACCCTTCCCGCCCAAGTGGTAACCCGTAATATGAGGTGTACATAAACAATTGTGGCAACTTCACACAGTTTCTAAGGAAAATGGAAGCGGTAATGGTAAAATGGCAAAGAAACTACATCAATCAAAGTGTTGTAATAAAATTTTCACAAATTATAGCTACAGGCTAAGTTTTACAGATTAAAAATTGTAGAATCAAGTTATCGTAAACATTATTTTGAAATGTTCTTCATTGTTTTGTCTGACACTGACACCTTTATTTCTATACGCCTCATATTTTTTTGTAATGTATACTCAGATTTTCTTGTAATGCAAATGTTATTAAATTGAGGGTATTTATCTGAATTATAGGCGACATTGAATTGAGAAATTTAGAGCAAACACTGATGGATGAAGACAAATCACAAGGCAAGACACAAACAAGTATGTATGATAAGTAAAAAATAAAATCACAAACCAACGGCAACCACAGCGGTGAGCAGATTCATAAACGGAAAGAATTTGAGGTTGAACACAAGGGTGTAGAGAAAGTAAGAGATGCCGGTGGAATAGGCCACGGCCAGGCAGGTGCTGAGAGTCAGGAAGAGGGAGCTGGAGTACAGCCACATGCAGCCAAGGACAAACAAACCTCCCAGCCCCACCAGCCACGTGTCGTGCACCAGCCACTTGTCAAACACGGCGTTCTTTACTCCTGCAACAAACAACCAGTTGAACACAAGTTCCGCCCTAATCTCTATACTACTACTGCTGACCCTCCCCCGCACTCCTGCCGACCACTAACTCCTGACTCCACCCTCTCCAAATATTGGGAGCTACATCATGAAAAACATTAGTAAGTTTTTTTATCACATTTTGGACACAAAATGTATATTAATGCCCATTAAAAACAATTTTTTGAACAAAGAATGTTTTTAATAGGCTATTAAATAGAAAATTATCTAAGGAAGAAAAGCAAATAACAAAAAATTATACATAATTATGTTATTGTACCCCACACATGTTATTATGCGTTACATCTAATAGCATGTAACTCATTTTTTGCTAAATCAAGATTATGATAGATTCATTTGGGTTGTTGGTAAATTCTAATTAACAAAAATTAAGTTGACCGATTTGGCCCATTGCCATTCGGCATTCGTGTGATTCTGTGATGGCTGTAGGAATGAACACGTCGAAAAGTTATATAAGCTATGTTTAAACACTTATACAGGGTGTTAAGGGACGTACTTGACTTACTTTAACCAGTGATTCCTGACATTATTTGGAGTAAAAAAAAGTAAATGAAATTTTGGTCTCCGGTGACATTTTTGATTTTTTTTTTTTCTACAAAAACATAAAAAAATGGTAGTTGTTGAACAGCTGGAGGCGGGGTAAGGGGTTCGTCGGACACCCGGCTGAGTGACTAATGACGACATGCGGAAGAAATTTTTTTTTATTTGATTTTGAAGAAAAAAATTCTGACAAAAAAAAAAATCATCAAAAAAAGTCACCGGAGACCAAAATTTCATTTACATTTTTTACTCCAAATAATGTCAGGAATCACTGGTTAAAGTAAGTCAAGTACGTCCCTTAACACCCTGTATGTGAAAGGTAAGGCTGTCTTTCTTCGTAATTGTCTTCACAGAACAGCTTCTACGCAATTTAACGGTCGCTGTGGACCATTTTTTTCTATATAGTTAACTGGCATTTTCTTAATTGTTGAATAGTTTTGTCCAAACATACTCCCCCATTGCTAGTTATGACATTCCTTTTGAATGCTCCTTGACGACGTGGATAGGAGCTCTGCTTGGGAATACTTCATACATACATTATGAAGAGAAGTAAAACTAAATAAGATAGAATATTCAAAGCAAAGATTCAGTACATAATGGGACAGAAAAAAACATAGAGGCAAACAAAGACTTACCTAAATCCATAGCCACAAGAGACACATTATTGTATTGGAAGTCGATGCCTTCTATCTTATTATAATATGGCATAATGGAAGCACTGCAGGCGATGGGCAAGAAGATCATGGAGGTGTGGACGTGCACCTGGCTGTTGTTCTGTAAGAAATATCACACAAATTGTTGACACAAGCTTAACTTGCTTACAATGGCTTATGAGTATTTTTCCACCAGCGCAAGAGTATGTATATATTCTATATATGCCACACTGAGAGTATCTTTCACCCAGAAACAATGTGCAAAATAGTATTAATTCCTCAGGCCTCGGGCATTTTTCTATGTAATTTGTAACTTTTTTTAGTACATAAAACATTTAAGTGTGAAAATACTCTTTTTCTTTATTCACACATCCATAGTTTATTTCAAAAGGATCCTTAAAATGATTAAATAATAATGCTTACATTAGGTGGAAGAAAGTCTGCATCGACCAGGTAAGAGAGAATATTGAAGACAGCATTGTATTTATAGCACTTCAGGGGGGCCGTGCAATATTCCTTCTCGCAGTCAGTTGCCAACTTCAGAGAGTGGAAGTATATGACGCAGTCCGAGAGCAGACTCAGCACCGTTGAAATGTCCTTCTCCTGCAACAGAATTCTTAGCATTAGTCGAGATAATCTGGAGAAGTTCACTGATGCATTGAGCTAATCAAATATCTTAAGACTTCCAGTCAGTATCTGGAACCATACAGCGCAGGACCTCAGGTAGAGGAGACTGGTTCACCAGGGCTATTGGAGGGGGAGATTGCGATCCTCAACACTGAGGTGACCATTCAAGAAAAAGTATTTATTAAAAATAATAAAAAAATGATTTAGATAGACAATTCATTTCTCTCTTATATTAATAGACAATAAGGAATTAACCCCTCCGAAAATCGCCATTTAAGCACTTTAACTGTCTCTAATGAAATGACATTTTACGAAAACTTTTTGTTATTACCGCTTCACAATTAAAGCTCTATAAATGAAACATTTCTGAACATAGCCGAATTGTAAAAACTGTTTTAGAAAGGTTACAAAATAAGCTTTCAAATTATTATAATACAAATACATATTAGCATTTGTAAATATGAAAATTTATAACGCAAACATTAAAAATAGGTAAAAATGACTCACGTGATGTTTTTATGTGAAAACGGTACTAAAATCACAGATCATGTAAACAACAATACTTATTCTATTGTATATATGTGTAATAAACACTTTTGTCACCTCACTTTTTTATCATTTCATATAAAAATATTTAATAAAAATTTAAAATGTGGAGTGCGAATGAGTAGTAAATTTGCGCGGGTAAATATTTTTGTCAATTACGCGACTGACAGCTGATTCCTGTTATATATTTCTATGGACAACTTGATAGGGATGTACAGCTTGATCTACTATCGACCTTTTACTTTTTGTTTTAGGGATGTAACTAAAACAATAACAGAGTTAGAACGATTTCTGTGGAAACACACGCGCTGACGTATAAACACGCTTATTGTACTTGATTGCTGTCCTATTTCTACCGCTTATATCTGCTTATGTTGCGAAGGGGTTAACTAACTAATCATCACGCCGTTTCAACGAGGGGGTAGACAGAGAGGATATATTTTGAAATCAATCGACTTTGTAAAAAAGCTACATTTTGCTAAGGAAGGTCAGAAAAGTTCAAGTTTTCTATTCACGGAAAGGTGAACTTGAATTAAAACAATATATGTAATATATTTTTAAATAAATCCATTTGGCAAAAACCCTACATTTTGCTAAGGAAGGTGAGAAAATTACAAGAATTCTATTCACAGAAAGGCATGCTTGTATTAAAGCAATATAATGTGATTGTGATGATTCAATCCAATATTGTGATTGTATGCACTTCTTGAAAGAATTAAGTTTTATGCTAACAAAACTTATTATTCATATACTGTATGTTGTGTGCAATTTGGTTTAAACTTTATGTATTCGAAGGATCTTTGTATGATAAGAAATCCCACTTTACTAAGGAGAAATATGTCACACACAGGAAGAAAGGACTTACTGCAGGACTTGTAACATTCTCTTCTCTCTAACTGGTTTACATTACACTGCATTTATTGCAGATTGAGCAGTTCACGGTGTGTTTGTTTCTCTGAAGAAAGTGAGCGGGTGCGGGTTAATGTCCTTTTGTGGTGGCGGGCGGTAGAATTACACTTTGCGGTGTGTTGTATATCAGCGAAGATCGAAAATCAACTGACAATGCGGTTCGTGACAGTTAGGAACAACAGGAACGTATGTGATTAGGGACACAAAACAATATTAACTCCCAAGAACAGCGGTTCATGATATGACGTGTAAGTAAATACAGGTTTTATATTTGGGAGGCGGGAATGGGTACCGCCGCCCCGGGAACCTTTATTGGATAACCAACACCTCCGCCATAGGTCACCCCAAGTAGTTCGCTACGTTTGGTGATTTAGCAGGGGTGCCCGGGTTCATGGGGTGAGTTTTGTCTAGGTCTTGGAGGCGGATGACCAAGACACACTGAACCCCAGATTCCTACCCACCCCTTAAACCCTTTTCCTTCCCAGATCTTTCCTCTCCTTCCTTTCCTTAAAAAAACCCTCCACACAGCATCCCCAAAGATGACATAGGCCCTGAGGGAAATTATTTTCCTCAGGGCCTCCTGTGTGGAGCTCATAAAAAAAAGGTGAGTGTAAAGGAGAGGTGTAAATAGCCAATAATATTGTGTAATAACCCAACCAGTATGTACAGGCACAAACAAACAATATTTTGACTAACTAACTAACCATCACGCCGTTTCCCGCAGGGGTAGGCAGAGAGGACGGACCGCCAAACAACTCGGTCTTGGCACACACTCTTTGCCTCACTCACATTCATACATCGTCTCATACATCCTCTTCTATTATTCTGACTTTTGACATGGCCCGTCTCAAGTATCTGATTCACTTGATCGTGCCATGTCTTCCTCGGGCGTCCCCGACTTCTTCTACCATTCACATTTGCATCATATATTCTTTTTACATATTTTGAAGCATAACTAAAAGAGTTTTTTCCTGAAATAATTAAATTAGCGCGTTCTATACTATACCTTCTGTACTAGCGCCTTCTGTACTTGGCCTATGTACGAGCAGTTTATGAATAATTTTAAATGAGGCGAATCAGCATACCGTAATATCCATACATGAAGAACTATTAGTCAGCAAAGCTATGTAGTTTGGGAGACTCCAAGGGGGGCAGCAGGCGGGGTCCGGGGGCCGGGCCTGCTGGCACAGGCGGGGGTACTCGGTGCCCCCCGCCTCCGCCAGCTGCTGCTGCAGGGCGCACATGCCCCACATGTTCTCCACTGATAGCAGCGAGGAGCCGTCCGTACTCCTGAACACCAAGTGAGCATAGTCTGGAACTGGAATGGAAATGATGACTTAACGAGTGTTTGAATGCGGACAGGTTTAAACAGATTAATAGAAAAGCATCCACTCTACCAGTACACTAGTACACTGACATATTAACATGTTAAATTGTGGCATCCCAGATATTAGTATGAGGTGTTATTCACAGATGGCACTTTGCAGCTGCACGGTGCACGGTAGAGCTGATGTTCTGAGCGGGCATTCAGTTTTTGATTTGACAATTCTATTTAATTAATTTAGTGATAGATTTTAGCTAATTGGGCGTTGTCAACCCAAATTTGGATACGTGATTTTTATTAAATAAAATTTATTATAAATTTGATGACTTTTCAATTTTTTATAAGAAAAATTCTCTTTTTATAACTTTTGAAGGTTATTCCCATCAAAATTAAAATAGAAAAGATAATGGTCTAACCGCGCAAGTCCCAGTTAGACGAGAGGTTCTGAGTTCGAGTCCCAGATGCGACCATTATCTTTTTCTCTTTTTCTGTGTCTTGTTCTCTTTTAAATTTTCGTTTAGATTATTATTGTTATTTTCTTCTTCAATGATATATTACATCAATGGGAATAACTTTCCAAAGTTATTCCCATTCCCAAAATATACATATCCAAATTTGGGTTGCCAACGCCCGATTAGCTAAAATCTATCACTAATAAATAATCCGCAGTGTTTTGTTGACTCTGGAGATATTTTTAAGAATTATAGGCATAGGAAGTTTTTTTGGCCTATGTCATCTTAGGGGATTCTGTGTGTAGGGTCTTTTTAAGGAGGGGAAGGATAGGAAGTTCTAGGAAGGAAAAAGGTATGAAGGGTGTATATGTAAAATAATTTTCCAATTATAGGTATGTAGGTAGGTAGGTACCTATTCTATCGCTTTATTATTCTTCACACAATCAGTTTTCAAATTTAAAATTGGAAGCAAATCTGAGTTCATTGAACATGAACATGAAATATTTCACATTTCACACACCGACAACGGAAATTAGTATTTTTGATAAAAAGATGTATAGTCGGTTAAGAATAACAAATGGTTTTTTTTTTTTTACATGAGCTCCACACAGGAGGCCCTGAGGAAAATAATTTCCCTCAGGGCCTATGTCATCTTTGAGGATGCTGTGGGGAGGGTTTAATTAACATTTTTGCAAAATTGAATTTTTAATAATCAAATGTTCTTTACAATGTCCTTTATAATAAAAAAATGTCAAAATGATAGTAATAATTATGTGATTTTAATATTATTTAATAGTAATCATTATGTAATTTTAATATTATTTAAATAAAGTGGCGAATAATATATAAAATTACATAATGATTAATAGTAATCATTATGTAATTTTATATATTATTTGCCACTTTATTTCAAATGTGATTCCTGGTAAAGGACATTGAAAAAAACACCACTGGGACTCGAACCTAGGACCTCTTGACCCCGTGGTGCAGTGGTCAGCGCGTTTGCCCGGAAAGCAAGAGGTCCTAGGTTCGAGTCCCAGTGGTGTCAATATGATTTTCTGATTTTTCTGTTTCCTAATTTTTGATTGAGTTTCGCTTATATTGTCTTCATTTATTTAAATATTACAATTTGAGGTTTTACTCATAAAGTTAAAATAAAAAATAAAATATGCATCCTAGACTTGCAGAAAAGTCGATAGATGTCGCATATTAAATAAAATGGATAAAGATTTATCCAGACACTATCTAGAGAGCATTTAGTTCGGGTTTGAATCTTGCAATCATACATAAAGATAGTTGCCAATAATATATGCGTTAAAGAAAAATTAAGATAATGTAGGTGGTTCTTAGTCGAAGTATGGTACAGTTAAACATGACCGAATTTCATATCGACACCGTGGTGCAGTGGTTAGCGCGTTTGCCCGGAAAGCAAGAGGTCCTAGGTTCGAGTCCCAGTGGTGTCAATATGATTTTCTGATTTTTCTGTTTCCTAATTTTTGATTGAGTTTCGCTTATATTGTCTTCATTTATTTAAATATTACAATTTCATACAGTCTAAAAAGCATTTAAATTTATTAGAAGTCTGCAGCATTTATTGGCTTATTGCAATAAACTGTACCGAACTTCTTTCCCTAGTTAATTTTAATATACCCTTAAGACGTACACGTCATACAGAACTATTCCACACGCTTAATTACAAGACAAATGCAGCATCTAATTCACCAATCAATCGTGCTCTTCATAAGTTCAATATTATTGGTCTAAATTCTAACATCGACATTTTCTCTGATTCACTGCCCAAATTTAAAAAGAGCATCTTGCGAATATTATAATTTGTTCAATGCGCACACATACATACACACATACTCACACACTCACACACACCCTTGTTTGTCCAATCCCGATTTCGAGGACTTCAACTGGCTACCCGAATTCGAGGTCCTGTTATATTATATAAAGCAGACATGTATTCTACACTTATGCGTATACTCAAGTTAATCGTGATCGTCGCTGTCTATTCGGTTTCATCATACACCCAGTAAGCACCTAGAAAACGGTCCTCAAAAAACCGGAATACACACCCGGTAACTGAGGACTTCCCATATCCGAGGCCTGTCCACGAATTCAGGATTACACATACGTAAAATACTCGGATCTCGGAAGGTCCTCGTTTTAGTGGTCTGTAGTTTTTGGAGGTCTTGGGTCCTCGAAATAGTGTGGAACGAATTTCTTACCCGTATCTTGGAAGCAGGCGCGGCTCGTTCTAACGTTCACTCGTGCGGTGAACAGGCAACAAAATTATACGCCTCGTCGTATTCCTAAATATTTTATTTAAAATATAAATTTGCACAAAACTTAAAAAAAGGTTCAAAATAAAATTGAATTGCCTATCTAAATATATATGCATTTGGTAAGAGATCATTACGGCTGACACCCGATAGGCAGTGCACCCCTCCACCCGCGCGCCCGGTGCAACAGCAGGTCGGCTAGTAATCGGCGTTCGTAATACGGAAAGTACCGAAAACTTCCGAACTGTTCCGACGACAGGTCTCCAGCGAAATAGTATTCTTACTTAGGGTTTGAACAAGATACCATAGGTATGTCTCTCGCAAAATGCAACCATTAGTCAACGGGTATTACGTGCGATATTATTGTATTATATTATAAAGAGCTTATGATTGTTGTCCAGTCAAGGAAGGAGGTGTAGAGTGCGTGAGCAGGGACCTAAGCGATTCCTTCAGAAACTTGTTTAGGGTGCTTAGGGTGTGAACATACTAAAAGTCCTGACGTCTAGGTGGTGAGCTAGGGGGGGGGGGGTGGGGAGGGGGGGGGGGGGGGAGGGGGGGGGGGAGGGGGGGGGAAAGGTCCCAATTTTCGGGTTTCCGCTTGTATCTCAAAAACGGTGCGCCGCAGAGGAATTTTTTAAAAATAAATAAAATCTTATAAAATTCTCAATCAATCAAAAATTTGCTGTAAATATTTACAGCAAATTTTAAGTTTTTTCGTAAAATGTCGCCATTTTCAGAAAAAAACTGTTTTAATCTTATTACTGACACATCGACGCGTGACGACGATTATGCGATGATCTGATCGCTTTTAGTCAGGCGTATGGTCAGATATGACCATTGAAACCACATTGACGCGATCATTCAAAAGCCGAGGAGGCATAACGGGAGGCAGAGGTGTTTCGCACAATGTAGTCAGCAAGTGGTTAGTTGATATGAGCGCAACTCATGAGATCTGCACTTCCCTTGAAGAGTTTTGTGGAGTCTTCTTCACGTCAAGTGAACAGCACAAGGACCTCGAACAAGCCCACTAACGTAGAGATACAGCAGACATTTCCAAACTCAGTCAGTAGTTTGATGCACATCCTCCCTTTCCACAAACCAGTGAAATAATGTCAATTCCCAATGTCTTCCGTCAGCTCGTCGATAAAAATTTACGATGAAAAGGTTGCAGTTGACCCAACTTGCTGTTTCAGCGGATAAGCAAACGATCAAGCAAACTGATAAGCAAACGATCAGATGAGGATTTAATGAAATTCTTTGAGTATAAGTTGGCCCCATTTCCCTTGGCACTGTTGAATGAAAGTGGGATGCGAATGACAACTAAATCCATAGACATCAGAATTCGATAGACCTGAAGATACAGACGAGGGGTAAAACCAAACTATGGGGGGCGAAGAGAGGAAGATGACTGTGATTCGTTAAACAATCAATCTGACAGTATATAGGCATCTCGCATTACAAATCACCATTTAGTTCTTAAAAGCAAAATCTGCTTTGAATGAATAGACCTTTTTACATGGGAGCGCGAATTGCTTGCCACGTTAATAACATATTTGCTAAGGCCAAATGCTCGCCCCAAAAAGACTCGCCCCAATACACATAGCAATATTTTGTTGCCGTGTTTAGTTAAAACACTTTTACAAATATTTCATAATTTACATACCCCTGTAACCAGCGACGAGCACACTGGAGAACCGCCCACATTCGCTATGTGCACATTGATATGTAGGTATATTGTATAGCACCAGCTACCGTTTTGGCGTGTTATTTCGTTAAATGTATGGATGTTAGCTTCGCGCTGTTCACGGTAAGAATGATGACGTCACACATTTTAGATTCAAGCGAGGCTCTATCCCCTTCCCATGGAGCGAGCCGGTTCCAAGGAGGAGCTCCAGCCGGCGCCATGTGGAGGGGGAAATAATACGTTTTTATCACTTAGGGCAGGTACAGATATATTCATATGTCCGTGACTAAATCAAATATGTTTTATTTGATAATAATGTTACTCTGCGTTTGGTAATTTATTCAGTAATTTTTTCCGACTCTTCAAGATCCGCATTAATAAAACCCTTCCTACAGCTCCTCCTTAACCCGCTTGACAACATCACCCATCCAGGTGGCGATATTCTTCCCTTGTCCTTAATTCAGACAGAGGCGTTTTTGTGAGGTGTAGGTAATAGGGTCATAGAGCGGATTAACGAAGAATGGAGTGAAAGAAGAATATATGACGCGGATTAATCAAATACTTGAGCAGGTGTCCTAATTAATTATTAAATATTACAATACCGTACAGCGAATTAAACAGTATTACATAACATACATAGTTCACAATAGGAACTAAACGCAATATTGAATTTTGTTTCAACTGTCAAAAACTGAATTCCTTGTCGGCACAATCTTAATAGTGCAATACTTATTATATTCACATGCACGTAGGAATTTCGAACGACGGGTCCTCGGTTTAGGGCGTAGGTGAGATTTCTTGACACTCAAGCTTGCAACGCCTCCTGGTGTTCACATTCCGGTGATCGGCACCTTTTAACACGAAACCGAGGACTTTGAGAGAGTCCTCGGTTTAGGGTCTGTGTGTGATTTCCAGCATTAGCGGCGCCGCCCTGGTGGTCACACACCCGTACTAATGAAACACTAGCCAAATTAAACACGATATTTTTCACCACGAAAATGAGGACTCTCTCCGATTGGCCCAAAATTTCGACAGTTGACCAATCAGAACGCATAGATTATAGGTACATATTCAGTTTTTCGCATTTCGAATCCGAGGACGTCCTCGGATTCGTATGAGTCCTCGGATTCTGGGTCTAAAGGCCTGTGAAGGTCCTCGAATAAAGGTGCATACCAACTCACACCTTCCCACTACATACATCACCCGGTAATTACTTAATACGCATACCATAAATAAGACACTACAATGAAACACATAATAGGTACCTACCATGTAATATACTTATAAATTGTAATTTTTTAAACAAATTATCTTTTGTACTGTTTGTTTCTGTTAATAAATAAAATAAAACTGTGCAACAAGTAAATCCAACTGTGGTTACTTAAAAGTTCTTGAAATTGTTTAATGTTTCAACGATTCAGGTTGAAATCACTTTAAATTAACCACAAAACTTTATTTGTTAGGCTAAATAATATCTAGATAGCATATCAATCACGGACATATGAGTATATCTGCACCTGCCCTAAGTGATAAAAGCATATTACTTCCCCCTCTCCATTAGCGATGTGTAGGTTCAGCTGGAGTGGGCTCTTAAACTCGGGTTCCTCGCGCGAAGCGGCTCCTACTCCTACTCCCTTTTCAAATCGACTACTCCCAAAGAACCCGGTACAGTACTTGTAGCCAGAACTCGGCGGGCCGAGCCACAGTTGGGTGGCGGCGCGGCGCGGTGGCAGTTCGCACTCGTCAAACCCGTGCGTCACGGTCCGAGCCACATGTGGGAGTCGGGAGTAGGTGGCGCGTTCGAATTCTTTCTGGGCTCGAGCCATTTGGGAGCAAGCGGAGTAGGTCGGGCGTTCGAGTTCTTTTGCGAGCTCTGGCTCCGAGGTCCGGCTAGGGTGGAACCCGAGCGTCTCGGTTCGAACTATTTGCGAGTCGGAAGCAGGTTGCGCGTTCGAATTCTTTTGCGTGCTCGGGCCATACGCGAGTCGGGAATGGCTCCCGGGACCTGCTCCAAGAACTCAAGTACTTTTAAAAGGAAGTACGTCTCGGAGGCCTCCAGAAAAATGTATATTCCTCTGTGAAAATCGGCGAACTTTACTTTGCCGCATTTGGACTTCGCAAATATGTTAATAACGTGGCGAGCAATTCGCGCTCCAATGTAAAAAGGTATATTCATTCAAAAGCAGATTTTGCTTTTAAGAACTAAATGGTGATATTATAATGCGAGATGTCTATATACTGTCACATTAATTTTTTAACGAATCACAATCATCTTTCCCCTCTTCACCCCCCATAGTTTGGTTTTACCCCTCATCTGTATCTTCTCGTCTATTAAATTTGGATGTCTATGATATCAATAAATTTTTAAATGTTGGTTTTAATTTTATGGTCTTTCAAACTACAAAAGTATACACAAGATAATAACACAAGTGATCGTGATCCAATTGAAGACATGGGTGCAATAAGAGCGTATGTAAGAAGTGATGAAACTTTACTTACGTGGAACTCCGCAGAAGAAGCCGTCGCTGGACAGGTGGTGGTGCTCCGGGTAAGACGGAGGTAACTGCAGATTCTTCAGAGACACCCACTGATTCCTCGTGTATTCTGTCCTCTCCCCGACGTTTTCTTGAGACAAATATGTCAAGTTCTTTCCATAGCCCCAATGTTCGTGTTCATCAGTGTAATTCCCATCCAGTTTAGATACATTTATAGGCGACTCAGTGTACAGAATCTTATTAATGTTAGCCGGGTTCTTTATATGTTTTATCTTTTTAATTTTGGCTTGAACATCTTTTTGTTTCTTTTTTCCATTTCTTGTCTTGGGTTTGAAGTTTGAGCGGTTTTTGGATTTCAGGTATTGGACTTCATCCAAAATATCTTTTGGATTTACGGCCAGGGATCCGTATGGTCGGGTCTCTTGATTTAAATTCCGCCATGATATTAACCTGTTCGCCAAGACGGTGCCTCTGGTTTCAAAACCCTAAAAGATTAGAATGAAAGCGCATTTAGAAATTATTAGACAGTATTTAAGAAAGTACTAATTAATTAGAAAATCTAATAATTTCTAAATTATGATTTAATACTAACAATTAGCAATACTAAACTTGTGGTCATGATTAAATTCAACGTGTAGGGTGTTGGGGGATCCACAATATCCTTCCCCTGAATATAAAACCAATAGAAAAGTTTAAACTATATGAGACGTCATCACACATCTAAAAGACGAGCGTCATCTACATATGACGCAGCGTTAAACCAAATTTTGTACCTTAATATGTCGGTAAATTCATAATCGATTGAGACGAAAATCGTACAAATACTATGTCCATATATTCTTCTTCGTGATATCTGTCAATTTATCAGCTACACATGTGTTAAATTCTTATAGTAAGCAAATATGTATATTCATATACATAAATATTCCTAAAATTGCGCAACTAATTTAAAATCTTGCGCACTTTATGAGAACCTACGTGCTTAGCAACGTTGGATCACAGCGCTGATTCACATGTTTGAACTGGGTGATTGTAACCAAACAACAATATTGGAGCAATAAATCTGTCATCTGCGCACATTCCTTCTTCTTTAAGATGCGGCTCGGATCACATGACCTATAATGGCTGTCACTGAGGTCTGTAAGATGTTTTTGTATGGGATATTATATTACGTTATTATAATTGTTTAGATAACAAAATGTTTGATTGTTGGGTTTGATCTGTTTTCTTTGAACTGTTTAGATTACATTTATGTATTTGAATATTTTATAAGTGAACCTATATTTAATTAAAATGAGATTTATAAATCGCGAAAAATCTGCCCATCCACGAGTTTTGCAAATTCTTTAACGACATCGTCGTAAAAAGGTTAATGAGTACAAATCAAGAAATAAAATCTGGCTGAAAAAACACAGAAAAAAGCACTAAAATGACATAGAAGATATTTAAAAGGAATTAAATAACTTTAGTCTGCCTAAGCACACAACCCCCGTGAGGAGGACCAAGAAATACAATATTTTATATGGTCGCTAAAATGAAAAATTTGTATCCTCAAATAATTTATTTATTTATTAAAGCGGAGACAGTATGTGGATAGTTCCCGTGAGCACTAAAGCCATGGGCCTATTGTGAGGATTCCTATTTTCCTGCGTATGGATCCCCTTGAGGATCCTGTAGCAGTAAGGGTTTTCGGGAGGAATGCAGATCCGGGCACAGTTTGGAAATTTAATAAAAAGGCACTTTCTAGATGAGAAAAGTGTGGAAAAGCTGAATAAAACAAAAATTAAGGCGCGCTCCGCAAAATTGAGGGAGATACAACCGTTCAAAGTATTTAAATTTCACTTTACAAACTGATATTGACAGTCCGCCCCGCGTCCGCCGCCATTTTTTTTATAACCTAATACGCTAAACATGGTTTGTGATACAAAAAAAGTACCCCTTTATAACGCCTGCTCACGTCACGGCAAGAAAAACATCCCAGTTTTCAAGTGGTTTAGCGGCTACGCTAGGTTTGTGTAACATGGTTTGTGATTCTGGCGTACTATTAATTCTGTATTAGGTCTGGGATCCAACATACCTAAGCAGTGAAAACATGGCGAACGAACAACGAACTGTCAATATCAGTTCGCGAAGTGAATTTTTAAATACTTTGAACGGTTGTATCTCCCTCAATTTTGCCAAGCGCGCCTTAATTTATTTTTTATTCATCTTCTCCACACTTTTCTCATCTATAAAGTGCCTTTTTATTAAATTTCCAAACTGTGCCCGGATCTGCATTTCACCCGGGTTTTCCTATTGGAAGTTCCTCTTTGCTTGGCGGCCCCACGGGGGAAGAATCCACTGAGGTGGTCTCAACACTCCTATCCACTCCCCCTTGGTTCCCCAAAGGCCCTAAGAGAGAAGAGTGCACTGAGGTAGCCTCAGCTCTCCTCTTCGCTCCCCCTAGGTTTCCTAAGGGCACCTAGTTCTTTTTGTTTGAATGATCCATTTTTGGTGCCAAGAGTATCTAGGGTAAGATAAGGTACACCCCAGCTGAGCCCCGAGTGCTGAAGTAAGGTCTATCTGAGGTGCGATCCTGTACATCGTAAGCACCCTCCCGAAGCTAACCCTTAATAATTTAAGGGTTAGCTTAATATTTATTATTATAAATGATTTCATTTAGTAAAAAAGGTTATTGCTTTGCTTTGTTATTAACTAACAATGGCTACTGCCAAACTTTCGGGGTTTAGAAGTAAAATAAGGCACTAACCAAAGTAGGGTCGGTGAAGTCAGGAAGTTTTCTGGTCACCAGAGGTATGACAGTGCAGATGGTGGCCACCACAGTTACAGCAAAGAGGATGACACAAGGATGGTGGACAAGAAGCTTGGCGTAAAAAGTCATTGTCGTATCAAATGTACCCGCATCGACGTTTTCAATCGGTTGTCCGTCCAAATCCAATGGCTTAGTAGGAACATCACCTCTGAAAATAAAACTGTTATAATATCTGTGAACATTTCACAAGTAATCATTATTTGAACAAAACCACGCAGACATACAATCACGTGCATTTGATCTTCATTGATTTATTAAGCCTGGCATATTTTGGGCAGTTTCAATAAAAGAAAATCAAAACGTTTATATTTATATATTTTCACCGCCGCTCGTCTGTCACTTTTGTAAACATTTCAATTTTTTCATAGACAATTTAGTGAGTAATAGGCATTTCGTGGAATTCTAAAAGGCGGATGAGTGCTATCGCGACCATTATCTTTTTTGGAGGCGTCTACTAATATCTACAGGAATTCCAAAAACTGAAAAAATCGAACTAATATCTATGAGAACCAAAGTGTTGACGAATATCTACAGCTTAAACTGTTGACTAATATCTATGGGAACCAAAGTGTTGACGAATATCTACAGCTCAAACTGCTGACTAATATCTATGAGAACCAAAGTGTTGACGAATATCTACAGCACTGGCAGAGGTTGGATTTGCAATTATGTATAGCATATTGGAATAACGTAATATTGCGTATGCAGTTTAAAAAACTTAATTTATCTGATTAGTCCAACCCACGCTCTGTAGATATTAGTTCAACCTACGCTCTGTAGATATTAGTCAACACTCGGACCGTCATAGATATTCGTCCGACCTTATAGCCGGTTCACACGGTTCAATTTTAGTTGATCAACTCGACACTTGAAAGCATATTGACAGGTGTGAACCTTCTTTCAACAAAGTTGAACAAGTTTTTTGTTGACCAACTAAAGTTGATAGCCCGTCTACTTTTGACGTTCGAGTATGACCGCGCCATCTTGGTTACCATAGTTACTCGCGGGCACAAGTAGACGTTAAACGTTTATGTCAATATTCGTTAGACATTTTTTTTTATTAACTCCACACAGGAGGCCCTGAGGAAAATTACTTCCCTCAGGGCCTATGTCATCTTTGAAGATGCTGTGTGGAGGGTCTTTTTGAGGAAAGGAAGGAGTGAACACGGGTCTTGAAGAGACCCATGTTGTAGGAGGGAGGAAACACAGAGGCCGGCAAATTGTTCCACAGCCGAGCCGTTGAACTCAAGAACGAGTCATAGAAACGACCCGTTCTCATGTGACTAATGTCAACCGTGTACAAATGTTGGGCGCGTGTTTGGCATGTTTCCCGACTATGCACCGGTGCCGAGGGGATCAATGACGCTAGTTCCTCGGAGCACCTTCCATTGTAATACCGTTAGAACAAGGACAGCATTCCCACCTGACGCCTGTGCTCTAAAGATTGCAGTCCATCTGTTAAGATGGGAGAATCTATCAAACGGACCGCCCGTTTCTGCACAGAGTCAAGGGTTTTTTTTAGGTATTTTGGAGCTCCAGACCAGAGGTGGCTGCCAAATTCAACCGTGGGGCGCACTTGCGATTTTTACAGGGTTAGCAGTTGTGTACTATTAACAGACATTCCTAGTTTCTACCGTCATGGAATCCGTTTCAACGAAAAAATATCTGAAATGGTCGGATGATTTGATGTTCAGATTTATGCATCCCTGTCTTTGGGATCAAAAGCAAGAAGTGTACAAAAATAGAAATGCCCGTGATACTGCAATAAATAATATGTGTTTCATTTACACTAGGTACCTACCCAATATATTATGATAATGACAGAAAATAGCGGTAAATATTCAGAGACATGCGTCACCATTAATACGCATAAATTAATACCATTAATAACAATAACTACCGATAACTACCTATGTCAAACTTTAACGTTTGCGGTTGTCGTTTTTAGGTTATGGTAAAGCTAATTTTAACGAAATATGCATTATTTCCTTGCTTCTCCGGTTACTGTAGTTAGTAGTAATTATTATTAATTTAAACATCTCGTAGGTTATGTTAAAAAATTCGAATTTGACATTTCGATTTGACAGTTAATATGCGGCCACAGGAATAAGGGAATAACTCAATAAAAAATAATAATACGCAACTTCTTTAAACTCGTAGAAAAGTTACTTTTTTCTCGTTTTCTCTTTTTTCTTTCTAAGTGAATATTATCTAGTGTGTGTTTTGAAAACTACCTTCTATAATAATAATTTTAATGATATTTTTCACACACAGGTAAATCTGAAACAACGGTAAGACGAATCGTCAAGGAAGGGGAAAAGGCAGATGGAAAATTTGAAACACTGGGAAAACGGAAAATGGGCATAATAATAATAATATGTAATAGCATAAGTGCAGATGATTGGAAAAATTGTTGCAAACACGTGATGAAAATTGAGGCAGAATATTATGCACGAGGCAGTACTATATATGATGATATCGATGAACTGCGTTTAGATGAAGATGAAGATACGGAAGAAGAAGAATCACTCGAGGACAAAGACAATAATTACATGTCGGGTGTTGAATTAACAGACTTAAATTTTTAAGTACCTACGTTTTTATATCGAGATAAACGCCCACTTAAAACTTGTTTTGTTTTATTTTGCTTCTATTAAATTATGTGCAAATTTTTTGAAAATTCAAATACGCTATGAAATATGCATTTTGCCAGAAGTGTTTTTTTAAAACATACATTCTTTGTCTTATGAGCCATCTTGGTGTTGCCATTTAAAACTAGAAAACGATCGCAGCGCCATCATTTATTTTCTAAACTTAATTGCCAAACTGTACATTATCAATTTTTAAAAATTATTTACATTTTCAGTATTTTTCAAATTAGGTATATTATCAGTTTTTTTAAATTAGTTACATTTTCAGATTTTTTAAAATTAGTTACATTTTCAGTTTTTTACATGGAAGAGATAAATTATATTAGCAAATATAGACAGTGGGCCAAGACAAATATTCATATGATTATACTAGTTGTACTAACATACTAGAGTTGGTAATAATAGGAATTACAAAATTGTAGAGTAGGAAGATGTACAGGTTCCCAAAAATAGGAACGTGTACAGTTTGGCAATTAAGGGGTCGTCCATTAATCACGTGATGTTTTTTTAGCAACTTTTTAACCCCCCCCCCCCCCCCAGTGATATGTGGTGAGGTTTTAGCCAAACCCCCCCCCCCCCCCGAAATCACGTGTATTTTTTTAGTGCAAAGAATTTTGAAATTTTCAGAATATTATCACGATAAATAAATACACGTGATATCTCATTATACCCCCCCCCCCCCGCCCCGTCGTGATATTTCGTGATTTTTTCCGAACCCCCCCCCCCCCTTTCGAGCATCACGTGATTAACGGACGACCCCTAAGTCTAGAAATTTATTAAAATGCAACTAAATTTTTTCATTACTATGGCAACACCGAATTACTCACTTTGTCCTTGACGTTTCGTATGGCTGTTGGCTGTCATCCGATTTACTGTATTAAATCCGTGTAGAACACAGTGAAGATCGCTCATTTAATAATGATTTTTTTTCATTATTTGCCTGTGCACTGTTTGAATTTTATAAAAATAAACAAACCAATACGTAGTGGCAGTGGCGTAGCTAGCATGGGTGGCACCCGGGGCGGAAAACGTGGTGTCACCCCCCCCCCCCCCACCCCATTAAAGTTTACTTTGAGAAATTTAAAACGCAAATTTCTACCTCCATAAATATAAAAACATTACTAGCTAGTCAAATGTGTAAACAAAACAAGAACATTTTTGGGAATCCCGACCGACCGAGCCATAGAGCTATAAATAACAGAGTTCCGAGTGGAGTCTTCAATTCTAATATGCTGCAAAATTCTGAAGAAAATCATTTGCTGGCATTAAAACATCATTTTAACAACCCATATTTAAGTTAAAACCAGTTTTGTGTTCTGAGTGTACGATAAAATTTCAATTGTGAGATAGTAAAGGTGTGAGTCCCCAGCTTTAATTTTTAATGCATGCAGTACACGAAAATGGTTTAACTCCGATATTTGTGGCATATATTCTTCAACTTTCAAATTTTGCACATGGAGCTCGAAAATGGTTTCCTTTGAAATTTCATTTGTAACCCTGTTCATCTGCGGACCCATTTCGAAGGAAACCATTCCCGAGTTCTTATTGCAAGATATTCTCCGAGTTGCAAGATATGAAAGTTTCAGACTAAGTGCTGCAAATATCTGATGAAAACCATTTTCATGCTATGGGTGTAGTTTCAATTAAAACGAGTTACCGAATACAGATTCAATCTTAAAACCAGTCTGAGATGTGCTTAAAATTTGAGTTGCACACCGTACGCTCCAAAATTCGAAAGAAAACCATTTGCTTGTTCCGTGTGTAACTTTTATTCGAGCTTTTGGATTCTCACAAAGACTGACTCTTAACTTAAATCTGGAAAAATGTGAGATCAGTATAGGCCGGGTCAACGAATGAATACACCGTCAAGACGCCATACTCACGTAACGTCGCCAATCAAAAAACTTTTTATTTTTAAAAATTAGGATTAAGACAAAAATCTGATTTAATGATTTCTAGATAAGTTATAATCACATATAACGAAAACACCCCAAAAACATATAACGAAAATAATGATTTCTAGTTTATCGATTATACTTATACATAACCGTTGACGTTTGTTCCGAACAATTACCATCGATTATACTTATACATATAATTAAATTATTAAAAATATACAGTATCTTTATTTTTAGTAACTCAAACCAGATTTTGGATAATACCCAAGCTAATATTGGATAAAATAATTAAGGTATTATGATTTAAAGCGCTAGTAATGCGAAGGTGACCTCTTATCCAAAGAATCCACAACTGATCGAAATCTGAGGGTGCTCTTACATTTGGTAGGCGAATTACCTTAGCTTGCGAAACTACCCGATTGTATAATCGTTTGGTGTAAATACTATCGGCAGTTGACTTGGTAATCGGTGTAAATAGCGCTGCGCCAACGAATTCAAAACGCATATTTCGAATTCATAAAAAACGTTTTCTGAAAATCTCCAAATTACCTATTTTTCCTTGTTCATGTACATAAAACAATATAATACAGAAAAAAACATACAAATGATTGATCATTTTTCTTCAATCAGTTATCGATCGATTCTGGTATAATTGCATTCAAGTTTTGTGTCTATTAGAAAAGTGAACTATCAAATCCACCTACATTGTTTTTTTAAATGATCTTTCAGCACTAATAAAAACGCTAATAGAATAACAACTTTTTCACTAATTCAAGTCAGTCAATAGATAACAATTCACTCCACGAGTTTACGTTTACAATAAAAATAACATTACGAAAATATAATGACACAAGGAATATTTCAGGGAAATCCCCGACTCAGTAACACTTCGAGCTAGGAAAGAAAATAAATATATATATATATATATAATATATAAATATTTTTTGTGGCAATTTTGCACTTTCGTAAGTTTTTTCTCCACGTCCGAGTGTCACCCCTCCTCGGGTGGCACCCGGGGCGGTCCGCCCCCACCGCCCCCCCTCGCTACGCTACTACGTAGTGGTACAAGAAAAGTTAAATACTGCGTTTTTTAACGCTGCCTAGCCGATTATCGCGCGAAGAAGCTCCTATGTAATTTGGAAGATGTTTACAAACGAACTACGGAAAAGACTGGTACGTACGTAGTATAGTTTTTTTAATAAATTTGATTATTATTACAAGATTTATGCCAATTTTCGAGCGATTATAACCATTACAATCTGATTTGAGGTTATGCTTAAAAATCAGAATTTGACACTTCCATTTGACAGTTCATGTGCGGCCACAGGAAAAACGGAATAACTCAATTAAAAAAATAATAATATGCAACTTTTTTAAACTCGTAGAAAAGTTACTTTTTTCTTATTTTTCTCTTTCTTTCTTTCTAAGTGAATATTATCTAGTGTGTTTTTTTTTAAACTACCTTCTATAATAACTAACTAATTAACTAACCATCACACCGTTTCCCCGCAGGAGTAGGCAGAGAGGACGGACTGCCGAACAACACGGTCTTGGCACACACTCTTTGCCTCACTCACATTCATACATCGTCTCATACATTCTCTTCTAGTATTCTGACTTTTGACATGGCCCGACTCAAGTATCTGATTCACTTGATCGTGCCATGTCTTCCTCGGGCGTCCCCGACTTCTTCTACCATTCACATTCGCGTCGTATATTCTTCTTACACTACTTTCTTCGTTCATTCGCTCTACATGCCCAAACCATCTGAGGGTTCCTTTCTTAATCTTACTCATTATGCTAACATCAGCCTTACATTCTTTGCGGATATCCACATTTCTCACACGATCATACATTGTTTTATACACATACGTCTCAGGGATCTCATTTCAACAGCATTCAGTTTATATAATAATTTTATTGATGTTTTTTATTCTATAATAATAATGTATTTTATTATTCTATATTAATAATTTTAATGATGTTTTTTACACACAGGTAAATCTGAATCAACGGTAAGACGAATCGTAAAGGAAGGGGAAAAGGCAGATAGAAAATTTGAAACACCGGGAAAACGGAAAATGGGCATAATAATAATAATATGCAATAGCATAAGTGCTTACGATTGGAAAAATTGTTGCAAGCACGTGATGAAAATTGAGGCAAAATATTATGCACGAGGCAGTAGGTACCATATAAGATGAAAATACGGAAGAATCACATGAGGACGAAGACAATAATTACATGTCGGGCGTTGAACTAATAGACTCATATTTTAAAGTACGTACCTACGTTTTTGTATCGAAATAAACGCCTACTTAAAACATGTTTTGTTATATTTTACTTCTATTAAATTACAGTTTTTTGTGCAAAATTTTTGAAAATATAAATACGCTATGAAACATGCATTTTGGCCGAAGAGTTTGTTAAAACATACATTCATTGTCTTATGAGCCATCTTGGTGTTGACATTTAAAACCTAGAAAACGACCACAGCGCCATCATTTATTTTCTACACTTAATTGCCAAACTGTACATACAGAGTTAACACACAGAGTTGGCATTAATAGAAATTACAAAATTGAAGAGTAGGAAGATGTACAGGTTCCCAAAAATAGGAACCTGTAGATCTTCCATACTTCCATCTTCATACAGAGTAACACACAGAGTTGGTATTAATAGTCATTACACAAATGTAGAGTAGGAAGATGTGCAGGTTCCCAAAAAAAAGAACCTGTACAACTGTACATAATAACACTCCAAGAAACAATTGTATACATATGGAAGAGAAAGAAATGGGATTGATGCTTAAATTTTGAGGCCATTTTTGAAACAAACAGTGAATTTCAGGAGAGTTGAGACTAAGAAGGCAGGGTATACTTGTAGGGAATTCAATTTTAAGTTTTAACAATTCAGATATAAAGTTTGGAAATTGGTCATTGATAGGACACTCAAAAAAATTATGGTCTAAAGTATCCTCTGAACCACAAAAAAATGTATTTGGTTAACTCATACAGGCACTTTTCAGGAAAAAAAAACTCATTGGGACGCCCGCCAGCTTATGACGTAGCTTGAAGTCCAGTCGGATTTTGAAGGGAACGATCTCTTTCACTTTCTTTTTTCACTAGGTTTATAATATTGTTTATTGGTAAATCTGAGATAATTTTCTCGCACTCGTGTTTGTACGTACGAGTCGAATTAAAGTTGACAAAATTTTGTTTTTAACAGTAATACAGGAGCATAACCAAAGACCCTGGTGCAAAAAACTGGAGCCCTAACTAAACGGTTTAGGTTTTATGAAGTCAAAATATAAATACTTTAAAGGTACAAAGCTACTAGTTTATCATTTGCTCTTTAAAAGATCAGCTCAGCAAAACTACTTACTATATGTAGGTGCATGAGTGTCTTGTGTGAGCTTTATCGCCTAGGTTCTACAGGTGAAGAGTTTAAGAACGTATACTTGGATTAATAATATTGGTTCTAAGCAATAAAGCGAAGTAAATCAAAAGGTTTATGCACGGATGTATGAATGTACGTAAAACACTTTATTGTACATAAAACATTGATAGCATATTACACACCGAGGGAAGAAAATAGGACATTTCAACCCGCGTGTAAAATTGACTCCCTAGCCAGAGTGGCAAACAGGCGGACTGGAATATTTTACTTCCTTCGCTAGCGTGTATACTATTTTTCACCATATATTTGTTATCGAAATTTTGAAATTCTGCCTGTTTTGCGGGAAAGTTAGTGCAGATGTCCAACTATTTCATTTGTTGAAATTAATAAATTACTTGGTTTTTACCACTTTTATTGTTTATAAAACCGACATGTTTCGTCAGCAAAGCTGACTTCTTCAGGGTTTTGACAGAACTATTCTGTTCTGTCAAAACCCTGAAGAAGTCAGCTTTGCTGACGAAACATGTCGGTTTTATAAACAATAAAAGTGGTAAAAACCAAGTAATTTATTAATTTCAATCATAATGGTGCCACAAAATAAGTTTGCTGTGTTAGAAGAAGTATTTCATTTGTTTTCTCATAAGAGTAACGCGGCACTTCCGTCCCACAAAGCGGGGCAGAAATTTAAACTTTCGGTGCAGATATGGTGAAAAAACAATTTATATACAGATAAGTCATACACAAAAGCAAATATCCCTTTAAGGGATCCCTTCCAGTTATTATATGAAAGTCAGTCCTACCTACTATACTGATATGTATATTGACAACAAAATAACAATTTCGTTTATAATCTTTTTCTAGCCTTAGCCTCAGTTTAAATTTATTTAACGGATTATTTTTATAGGACGTTTCCTTATTGCCTTAACCCGCTAAATGTGACGGCGAATCTTTCAAATTGGCAACACAGCACACATAAGGGACAATTCATTTATTACGTAAGACGAATTTTGCTAATTTTCAACCCCCTCCTCCCTATTATAAGAAAAAATAAGAATAGGTCGACCTCCTCCCTCCCTGTTTAATATTTATTACGTAAGAATACACGTTTGGTTTGTTTTAATGTTTATTTTTCAAAGTAACAATTTTTAGAAATGTTTATTTGTACTTACAAAGGTACTAATAATTTTAACTTTGTGCATTTTTGTGATCTTACGTAAGAACTATCGAGACTCCCTCCCACCCCCTTGTAAGAAAAAATAAGACATGGTTGAGCCCCCCCGCCCCTAAATCGTCTTACGTAATAAATGAATGGCCCCTAACAGAAAGAATACAGGGGAATTCCCAATATGTTTTGACTTCTGTTCGAAACTTGAAGGGAATTATTCTTATTCTTTCAAATGAGTTGCCATGATTAAAGTAGTAGGTACTGTCGACGCGGTAAGAGTCAAATGTAAAAAATACACTCTTATTTGACTAGCGTAGTACTTAGTCGATTGAGGGATGGAGAGAGAATAGAGAGCATTTTTAAATATGTCGGGGCCCCTAAGCAATGCATGTCTCGGGGTTCCTTTACCCTAGGGACTCCTAGCCGATACGCGGCCCCTACGCAGCTGCCTACACTACCTTATGAATAATACGGCCCTGGCAGGACCGGATTAAACATATCGGGGCCCCTAGGCAATGCACTTCTCGGGGCCCCTTTACCTTAGGAGCCCCTAGCCTATGCGGAGACCCAAGGCAGTTGCCTACACTGCCTTATGGATAATACGGCCCTGACTACCACATGCTCTGAAGTAGTGATTATGTGTAAGTATAAAATATTTTGAATATTATTTTCTCACATTTTCTCAATTTTGAATAGAATCTAAATGGTACTTTTTATAAAATGAAATAAAAACTGTGATTTCTCATAATCCTCAATGTTAAATGCAAAAAAAAAACAAAATTTACTGGTCCTCTGTAGTTTTTTAAAAATTTAACGAGATCATTGTCTTGTCTTATCATAATCTACTAGTATGCCAAATTTTAGATTTTTTAAACGGTAACTCTCTAGTCGTGTTGCAAACTATTTTATTTACATTCCAAAGGTGGGTGAATGTGTAGCGAGTTCAATATGAGGTTTGCTGGTCAGGGTCCTAGGGCTCCCCGAGCTTGGGGGCCCCGGTGCACAGCACCGCCTAGCACCTTAGTAGCTATGCCACTGTACAGGAGTGAATGAAAGAAAAGTCGGGGACGCTCGAGGAAGATCGGTCGGGGACGCTTGTATTATCTCATGTAGGTATTATATTTTTTAACAGTAGATAACAATGTGGTATACAGTAGTAAACGGTAGAAAAAGTCGGGGATAAATACAACAAAAATTCTAAACAATAAAATTACGTATTTCCACCTCCAAACTACCTACATCCAGTTTTCAGGTACACTAGAATTCACGACCTCAAAAATTCACTACAAACCATTCATAACCCCGAGCAACGCCGGGTACACGACTGGTATTGAATATTATTTTTGGTATATCTTTCCACTCACTTATGTATGCACATACCGCATACTCTAAATACTTTTAATGCATCGCCATTACGTTACATTTGGCAGCCACCTCTGGTCTGGAGCTCCAAAATAGAAACTCAGTGCAGAAAAGAGCGGCCTGTTTGATAGATTTCCTGTATTAACAGAAGGATTGCATTATTTAAAGCACAAGGAATTCTGTCATTGTTCTATAGGTATTTCAATGAAACATGCTCCGAGGAACTAGGGTCAAATATTCCTTCGGCTCCGGCAGTGGCGGATATATATGGGGGGGCGCGCGCCCCCCCCCCCCTTACCCCTCCTAAATATAAGAAAATCTTTCTTCAATCATTCGCTCTACATGTCTAAACCATCTTAGCATCCCTTTCTTAATCTTACTTATTATGCTTGCATCAGCCTTGCATTCTTTTCATATTTTTCTCACATTACATACATGGCTTTATCACACATACGCCGCAGGGATCTCAATTCTATAGCATTTAGTCTTTTCTCCGCCAGTTTCATGCTTCACTGCCATACATCAGGATTGGTACCAGCACTCCATTGTGGACTGCTAGTCTCGCTTCTTTCGGCAGTTTTTTGTTAGCACCAACCGCGTTCAGTTCTCCATAAATGCGGAGTTACCCGCATTTACCCTTCTTTCAATATCTCTATCAGCCTTCCCATCTCTCGTAAACTTACTTTCCGAATACACAAACTTATCCACTGTCATTTTTGGGTAGGTAACTATTACAAATTGTCTTTGGAGATGCTACGCGAAGGGTCATTTTGGGGAAAGGAAATAGTGGAAGGAAAAAGGTTTGATTAGTGTGTCCTGGGTTAGTGTGTCCAGGAGAGGTGAACCTTCCCTCCCACTACGATGCGAGGCAATGGGTCGAGAGATTCCTGCTGGAGAGGTGAACCTTCCCTCCCACTACGATGCGAGGCAATGGGTCGAGAGATTCCTGCTGGAGAGGTGAACCTTCCCTCCCACTACGATGCGAGGCAATGGGTCGAGAGATTACTGCTGGAGAGGTGAATGATCTCCCACTACGATGCGAGGCAATGGGTCGAGAGATTCCTGCTGGAGAGGTGAATGATCTCCCTCAATCAGTCCTCTCCAGCTCGCTGTTCGCCACACTGAAGGTCAATTCAACATACACGCTGTTTTAAATGTTTTAACGTAAAATGCTGTAAAAAACATTTGGTGAGAGCATTTTTAAGTTCGGAAAATGAAATGATAAGATAGCCTTCAGCAAAGGGCTAAGATAGTAAAAAAAATATGAAGTGCAATACATAAGTGAAACTGGAACTAAAACTGTACAGACATTAGAAAGATTAGTAGTAGTAGTAATTTTATTATAAAAATTGTAAAATACGGTTCTGGCTGTATTTATTTATTCCTACTTTATATGTATAAGATGATGTTTGTATAGGTCCTCCCAACTCCAAACCACCTCTTAGATAGATACCAAGCATATTTTAAAGGCACCAGGACACTAAAAAAAATTGTCACTTTTTATTTCATTTTCTAAAAGATGCATTTGTTGATAATGCTTTCACCAAAGTCGTAAAATTGACGGAGATACAGCATCTTACATGAAACCGTTTTGAACAGTTTGTATGTTTATCCTTCAGCAAAACTTTGAACGCGTTTTTTTTCAAAACTACGTTTTTCAACCTGGTTGACAACATATTAGAAAAACTATACATCTTATTTGCATTCACCATGCACCAAGTCTAATCGATAATCCAGTCACTATAGCCATTACAGTATTATCCATAAGACGTGTAGGCAACTGCCTAGGGGCCCCGACATGTTTAAGCCGACCCTGGCAGGCTCATTTTGTCCATAAGGCAGTGTAAGCCACTGCCTAGGGGCCTCTCATCGGGTGGGGCCCCTAGGGTAAAGGGGCCCCAAGACGTGCATTGCCTAGGGGCCCGACGTGTTTAAGCCGGCCTTGGCAGGGCCGTATTGTCCATAAGGCAGTGTAGGCCACCGCCTTCGAAAATCCAGTCACTATTCCCATGGCCAAAATACCCATAAGAAGTGTAGGCAACTGAGACCCCGAGACGTGCATTGCTTAGGGGCCCCGACATGTTTAAGCCAACCCTGGTAGGGCCGTATTGTCCACAAGGCAGTGTAGGCCACTGTCTAGGGGCCACGCATCGGCTAGGCCCCTTTACCATCCTATGGTAAAGGGGCCCCGAGACGTGCATTGAGTAGGGTCCCCGATATGTTTTATCCGGCCTATGTTTTACCCGACTATGATTCCAGACGAGATAAATTTACCATAAAAAATACAAAATAAAATTCATTCAAAAATAAAACGCATTCAAAATTTGCTGAAGGATAATTCAACATACAAACTGTTCCAAACGGTTTCACATAAAATGCTGCATCTCCGTCAATTTTTTGAATTTCCTTAAAAAAAATGGCGAGAGCATTCTAAATAAGTGCATATATGAAAAAATTAAATAGAAATTACAATTTTTTTTTACAGTGGTGTCTTAAAACCTTGTTTAGGGTTTGATCTAGGGAACATGGGGCTAGGACTGGGGGCCCGGGGCGGACCGCCCCCCCCCCCCCCCCCCCCTTAGTCCGCCACTGACTCTTCGTATGAATAAATTTACTGTCTACACTTTCCCTGCCATGATGTTAAGCGAAATGAGGCTTTCAATTTGAAAAATTGAGTATCTACAGAGGCAATTTAAAGGCGCCTCGATGATACATCGTCAATGTAGAAGTAAAAATGCAATTATTTCTGGTATTTTCCCCCTTTATTCTGTATAATAAATCGTCGCAAATGCATTCAGAGTCGCTCATAAATATACCAAACCACCCACGAGTCGCTTGACGCCACTTGTATTGTTTTGTAGTAAAATCAATTTTCACAGTGAACAATGGACTTCAAGCTAAGGACCTATGTACGTCCTTTTAGCCAATCAAGCACGATTTTTTAGCCAATCACCGCTCAACCACCTCAATCAGCTAAGGGAACATACCCATACTACGTGACCTGTTCGGGGGGGGGGGGTCTTCAAAATACCACGCTTGGTACAAATGAGCGGCTGGGGGCTTAGGTTTTTGGTGACCGGGGGGGGGAGGGGGGGGTTAGAAATTGCAAAAAGTTGATCACGTAGTATGGGTACGTTCCATTGACCTATGACCTATCCTATCCTTGTTAAATACATTTTCTATGAACCTTGGGTATAACCATTTTCTACGAACCTATAACGTGAATTCTATTATCTTTGGGTATCTTCGATAGAGGAGCCTTCGAGCCATATATTTTTTATAGTTTCATTCAGAATAATCTTCAAAGTCTTGATAAAATCTTCAAATTAATATGGTGAAGTTTTTTTAAACACTGTTTAACTCTCCCAATGTAACGCCACAATTAACTTTTACATGTTTATGTAATAAAAAAAATGTATATATTACATACACTTATTATTACTAATATTTTTTATATGAATTTGTAACATGTAATCAGTGTTTATGGCATACTTATGCCGTTTGTATTAAACAAATAAATAAATACTAAAAACTAAATTCATGCGTAGGTACTTTTTTTAGGTTATTTTGATAAAATCGTAGATGAAATTACTCAACCCTCAAATATCTCATATTTATATGTAAATAGAATAAGGAAAAATATGTGTTGAGAAAATGAAGATACGTAATGTTATTATAGTAGGGGAGGCGAAGAAGGGATTTTGGGATTTACTCAGCGCGTCAGATTTAACCTGTCAAAGGCCAGGGTTTTTTACCTTACCTTTTTTAAATTACCTTAAGAACAAGAATGGAGGAAGCTATTTTAAGCTTTATTTTATGTTACATATTAATGGAATAAAATTTAAAATCTCATCCAAATTATTTGAATTAATATTCATTTTTGAAATTCGATTCTCGCGCGCCGGCGCGTTCCTGGCAAATGACAGGTTAAGGGGAGATACCTCACGACCTTGTTATGGACTACCACCATATATGAAACCATAATATTGGTGGGTTATATAACCGATAACCGATCAGATTAGTAAAAAAAATCGATCCCTGTAGTTACTCGAGCGTGTCAGATTAAGGTAATGTGAGTTAATTACATGCAGAAAAGTTTACATTTCAATAATCTGACGATTTGAACGTAACCTAAGAAAGTTAGCGAGTCACAAAGTTGAAAAAAAAAAGTCACGTGGATTTACTCGAGCGCGGTTAATTTTTTTTTTATTTTGAAGGAAATAATGTAAGGATCATGGAAATAGTATAATCTGACGATTTTCACATGCCGAAGTGGCTAAACTTTGTATTTCCCCCTACGCGCTTCGGTTCCCTTCTTAAGGGCGCTTGTTCTCTAGGTAGATATATTCTGTCGCAGCCATTACGTCAATGGTCGCAGCCAGCGCCTAATTAACCGTTGGGTCGCGCGTTCGCATTCGTAGATTTACAACGCTTTGGTTAATTAATTTGTAAAGAAGTTTAATAAGTGAAATACAGCGAGTTTAATCTGTACTACGACATTGTTCATTGTTCACGTTCATTGTTCTATTCAGTAATAAAAACAACAACAAAAAAATCTTTTTTTTTTTAAACCGTCAGATTAAGAAAATCCCTCCACATAATCATCAGATTATTGGTCAGCATAACAAGGACATCACGCTGAACCTTCTGTATAAAAATCTGACGAGCTCGAGTAAGTCAAGGTCACGATTTTTTTTTTACATTTTTAAAAATCAGCCATGAGTTTTGGTTACGTCCAAATCGTCAGATTATTGGAATGTAAACTTTTCTACGTGTAATTAACTCACATTACTTTAATCTGACACGCTCGAATAAATCTTTTTTTTCAATTTTCTACCTCTTCATACTGCCACCCCCACCACTCAAGTCGTCAGATTAATATCTCTCCGTTACCAGAAACACGTAGGGCGTATACGCTATTAAAATCTGACGAGCTCGAGTATGTCATGGTGACGATTTTTTTTACATGTTTGAAAATTTATACTAGCTCTCCCCACCACTGGAATGGCATACATCATATAAACTTTTTTTCTTTTTAGCATCTAATCTTTGCAATCCAATAGGTCCCCACGACGCTCGAGTAACTACCCATTTAGCGTCAATGCCTCCCCTACTATAGTTCTTGGTCGAAGTATGATAGAGTTAAACATGACCGAATCGGAGAGGGACACATTAGCTCAGTTGGTAGAGCTCCGCCGGCAAGGCGTAAGTCCTGGGTTCGTGTCCTAGATGTGACCGTATCTTTTTCTGATTTTTTTGTTTTCAGATTTTCGATTGAGTTTCGCTAATATTGTCTTCGTTTATCAGAATGGTGTGACGAAGCTGTGTGGAGGGTCGTTTGAGGAGAGGAAGGAGTGAACTTATGTTGTAGGAGGGAGGAAACACAGAGCTGAACTCAAAAACGATGCTGATCCTTTAATTATTAATTAGAGGACACCCTCTGTAATGAATCTATTGACTATTTAGAGTGGGAACCACGCTAACGTGAGCACTACGCTCACTCAATCCTAACCAATATTATAAATGCAAAAGTGTGTTTATTTATTATTTTGTTCGTTTGTCCTTTCACGACGCAACGGAGTAACCGATCGGCGTGATTTGTTGCATAGGGATGGTTGGAGGACTCGGAAATGACATCTTTCACGACGCAACGGAGTAACCGATCGACGTGATTTGTTGCATAGGGATGGTTGGAGGACTCGGAAATGACATCTTTTCAACCAGGAAAAAATTCTTTGTGAAATTTTTCTCAAATAACCACGCGAGCGAAGCCGGGGGTAAAAACCAGTCAAAAATTAAAACAATATTTTTATATAAGCTAGTAACAGTAAAAATGTCTAACATGCCGTTCGGATGATTTTGGCCAGCCTCCAATGGAAGAAGTTACCAGAAGATATTATCAAAATCCAAGACAAAATTTAGGCTCTTGAATATGATATGTAAATAAAATACTTTTTTTATATTAATCCCACCCAGAAGATCCTGAGGAAAATAATTTCCCTAAGGGCTTATGTCATCTTTGGGTATGCTGTGTGGAGGATCTTTTTAAGGAAATTAAGGAGAGGAAGTAGGAATTTAGGGGTTAGTATGTTCATAAATGACGGGTTTATGAATCCATCCCTCCTGCTGCGGTGAAAGATGGGTCGAGAGAGCCAGAGTGGTCAAATGAAGAAAAGGAGTAGTCAAATGATCACGCAGCTGGTGGGCAGATGCTAAGACCTGAACAGCACCGCTAGCCGCTATTCTCCAAGCCGGGGGTAGGTAGTATCGACGGATTTGTATTTTGTGTTCATAAATCAGATCATCCGCTGTCATTTGGCAGTCGATGAGTCGTCGTACAAAATATAATATTCTTTTTTACATGAGCTCCACACAGGAGGCCCTGAGGAAAATAATTTCCATCAGGGCCTATGTCATCTTTGGGGATGCTGTGTGGAGGGGTTTTTTTAAAGGAAAAGAAGGAGAGGAGAGTTCTGAGAAGGAAAAGGGTTTAAGTGGTGGGTAGGAATCTGGGGTTCTGTGTATCCTGGTCATCCACCTCCAAGACCTAGACAGACCTCACCCCATGAAAAATGGGTGAGGTCTGTCTAGGAAATCTCACTCATGGAAAATTTCATTTATACGACCCATTTTTAAGTCTGGAAACAAGTCAAATATTGGAAATTACAGACCAATATCAATTATATTTAATATTCCAAAAATATTTGAGTCGATAATTACAAAGAAAATCACTCCTATTTTCAAAAATGTTCTGATCGAGGAACAGCATGGATTTAGATCGGCGAAATCTACAACAACTAATTTACTGTCCTTTATAAATACCATTCTTAAAGCCTTAGAAGACAACACTCAGGTTGATGTCCTCTACACTGACTTCTCCAAAGCCTTCGACAAAGTTAATCACCGTATTCTCATGGCCAAACTTTATGCTATAGGTATTAGAGACCCATTGTTATCATTCTTTCACTCTTACTTGAGTAATAGAAAACAAAGGGTTAAAATAAATAACTTTGAATCCTTTAACATTGATGTAACTTCCGGCGTTCCGCAAGGAGCCCATTTGGCCCCGCTTCTTTTTAACCTTTTTATTAACGATATCATTAAAGTTTTTTCTCACACACGTTTTTGGCTTTTTGCCGATGACAATAAGATTCTTAAGATAATTAAATCCCATCTCGATTGTTTACTTTTTCAACTTGATATTGATTCATTTAATGATTGGTGCAAAATTAACTGCATGGAACTTAATGTTGATAAATGCAAAATTTTGTCCTTTTATAGAACCAAAAAACCTATTCAGTTTGATTATAAACTAAACAATGTTTGTCTTTCTACTGTCACATCTATCAAGGACCTTGGGGTCACTCTGGATTGTAAACTTTCTTTCCGGGATCACATTAATAACATCGTTAACAAATCACTTAAACTACTCGGCTTCAATCATAGAATTACCTCTGACTTTAAACAAATAAATACACTTAAAACTCTTTACTGTTCGCTGGCCCGCCCTCACCTTGAATATGCTAGTGTCATTTGGTCTCCTTTTTATGCTATCCACATTTGTTACGTCGGATCTGTACAACATCGCTTCCTACGAGGAATTGCTTGGAGGTTAGGACTTGAAAGAGGAGAATACTCGTATGATGAAATTGAACAAACTTTAAACATTTCCTCTTTAGAAAAACGTAGAAAGGACTCTGATCTAATATGCATTTTCAAAATTATCAACAGTATTACTGACACACCTGCTTTGTTACAACTCATCCAGTTCAATATTCCTTCCCGTAGACTCCGAAATAATGAATTACTGTTCCTCAATCAACATTCTACTAATTATGGATATCATTCTCCTTTATCCAGAATGTCGAGACTTGTCAACGCAAATCAAAGCATTGAATTTTTTGGTGTAAGCCTAAATGACTTTCGGCAGTCGTTACGCAATGTGGTTTTTTAAAGTCTTTTTAAATCCATCTTCAAGCTACGTATAGTTATCTTCTTTATGTACTTTTATATTATATGTATTTAGTCAATGCTCTTCATCTATATGTAATCTCCTTTCATTGTGATCTCTCTTTTTTTCTATTCGTGTTATTGTTATATTGTTAATTGGACTATTTGTCCGTAAATAAATAAATAAATAAATAAATGAACCCGGGCACCCCTGCTAAATCACCAAACGTAGCGAACCACTTGGGGTGACCTATGGCAGAGGTGTTGGTTATCCAATAAAGGTTCCCGGGGCGGCGGTACCCATTCCCGCCTCCCAAATTGAAATTATGCGTCCGCTCGAAGTTTTCGCTGCTAAAAAGTAAATTTTTGGTTGTTGTATAATGAGAAATTTATTTCTGCATTATTTTACAATTATAATATTATTTTATTGCACGCAGAATAATAATTTTAAAAAATAATGTATCAACTTAATAAATTTTAAATGTTTCATAGTGGAATGAGTTTGTGTACCATTTATATTTAACATACCTACTTCTTGTGGCTCTTTCATTACAGAGTGGAGAGTGGTTATGGAAGAGCCAAATTTAAATTTCAGAAAAAGCGACTCCTTCATGCCACTTCTCCCCCACTATGTGCGGCCCGTGAACGTTTGGTAAATTGACAATTCTGTTTAAAAGGCATCGCTGCTTTAGAATGGTGGGATGGTTATGTTACTGCTATCCAGGGCTGGGCAGTATTTGAAATACTTGTAATTGAAATACGTATTTGAAATACAAATACGTATTTTGTATTTGTATTTCAATTACTTCCTAAAAATGTATTTTGTAATTAGTATTTCAATTACCTGCTGCTGAGGTATTTTGTAATTTGTATTTCAAATACTTTTGTCTTCAAAATACATTTTCAAATACATTTAGCAATCTTAATAATGGTAATGAAAAATAAACTGACATAGATAATACATAGACTAAAAACGCTAGAATCCTGTACTATTGTCCTATTTTCCTGTGCTATAGCACTCTTACTAATGATTATTTGTAGTTTTCTTATCATTGCTTTATAATGTACTGTACATTTTTTTTATGTCATGCTAGTTATTATTATTGTCCTGTGCTATAATAGCACTGTTACTGTACATTTTGTATCAAATTATATTATACTTGTCATTGCTTTGCATTGTACATTTTTGTATCATTAAGCACTAGGTACAGGAATAATTTGACTAAATACTAGATTATTTTTAACTGTAGAGCGCACTGGGAGTGAAATAACACAAAATTGCGCTATACAAATGTCATATATGTATATAAAAATGAATCCTTGATTCCCTTGGTCACTCCATAATTTCAGAACGACGTTACCTATTTCATTAATTTTTTTTAAAGTTTTCTAATACTTTGTAGAAGGTTCTTACGGATAGAAAAATTAAGAAAATTAAGCAGAAAATTGGATAATTTCAGAAAACTTAACGACTATTTTAACTTCGCACGTTTGACAGTTCGCGCATTTGATGAAATTAGCAGGCAGCTGTTTTTTTTGTAACAAAAGAATTGTCTATGGATTTTTGAAATTATAGATATTTTAAATAGGTGGGTACCTTAATATGGGTATGTTAGGTATCTGATTAGATTGACTGTTCTTACAATATACAAAAATGAATGCTTTTTATTATGTGAAAAATGAAAATTTGAATAAAAAAATTGTAATAGCTAATAGGCACGCGAGTTGTTTGAAAACTGAAGTGAACTGTACTGGGAGTAAATATATTGAACGCGGGAGGGGGGTCGGCGGGAAGGGGGAGCGGGCGAGGAGAAAAGGTTGGCGGGGAAGGTGGAAGGGAAACGCGGGAGGGGAAGGGGATGCGGGAGGGGAACGGGGAAAGAACATGCAGGGAGAAACAATTTATTTATTTGAATATGGCATTGCAACGGATGCCGGGAACCAGCTAGTGTTATTATAATAATAATTATTATAAGTGTTATTATAATAATATGTTATTATAATAACCGGAAACACATGGAAACAGTGGGCAAAAAAACCAGGACAAGACTAAACTTAGTCAATAAGCTGGCTGGTACTAGCTGGGGATGCGACGCCAACACGCTCAGAACGGCATCCATTGCCCTGGTTTTCTCAGCAGCTGAATACTGTGCTCCAGTATGGGCCAGAAGCGCCCACACTTCCATGGTCGACGTTCAGCTTAATGCCACAATGCGAACCATCAGCGGAACCTTAAAATCGACTCCTCTTCCTTGGCTCCCCGTACTTGCAAATATAACCCCGCCAAATATCAGGCGAGAGATTGCAACACTGAGGGAATACAAGAAGGCGCTGCAAAAAAGCGAAATACCCTTGCACGATGATGTCGTTTTTCACCCGGCATGCCGCTTAAAGTCTCGAAAACCCTTCTGGACGGAAGGGGAAAGACTCCTTCGAACACCTCTCACCCCAGAAGATAGGTGGAAGCTTGAGTGGCAATCAGCTAACGTCAAAAACGCCGATCTCGTGCAAGACCCCACTGAGAGACAGCCTGGGTTCTCATTGCCTCGCAAACTCTGGACTGCCATCAATAGAATAAGGTGCTCCCATAGCCGTTGTGCCCACATGATGCATAGATGGGGCCTTAAAGAGTCGGCGACGTGTGAATGCGGTGCGGTGCAGACCACCGAACATGTGGTCAACGAATGCCCGCTCCATTCATTCCCCGGCGGGATTTATGAGGTCCACAGGGCAACGCCTGAGGCCCTAGACTGGCTCGCAGACCTAGATGTCCCCCTCTGACCCCCCACCATACGAAAGAAGAAGAAGAATAATTATTATTATCTAACACCTAAGTCCTATACCACAAAAATTTACAAGTGGAGCGGAGACGAGATGTGTCTTCTGAACAATACGATTGGTCAATTTTTGCAGGTCTCTGTTTCACTCTGCTCAGCTTTGTTTCTATGGAAACGCACCCTTAGATAAGGGCACTTACGACAATTTATTGCAACCAAAGGTTCTTCCAAAACCAAATGTATTTTGTATTTTGTATTTGAAATTAAAAAATGGTTAAAATACTGTATTTTGTATTTCAAATACACGACTTGAAAGTATTTTGTATTTCGTATTTTAAATACATGCGAAAAAGTATTTTGTAATTTGTATTTCAATTAGGGATTGCAATCCCGCAAAGCGGGATCCCGCAATCCCGCGGGATCCCGCAGCTTTTATTAATCCCGCAATCCTGCACCTTCAAAGCGCGGATCCGCGGATCCCGCAAGTTAAAAATTTGGCGCAAAAACTTTCGCGTAAATCGAGAGTAGCACGAGCGCAATGTTACCGTTTAGCACAAGATAGCCCGCCTGCCGCCAACCGCTAGTGGCGCTAGTCGCCAGCCACTAGAGGATTGGCCGGGGACTAACGCCACTAGCGGTTGGCGGCAGGCGGGCTATCCTAGTATCCTGTATCCTGTCGGCGCCTGCCAGTTGTTCATAAATAGTACTGCGAAGCGCACGTATGAGGTATGAGTTATCGGTATGTTTAATGTTTTTTTTGTGTGGAGACCCTGGTTTTACTTTAATTGAGGTTGCGTTTGGAATGTGAAGTTTATGTTGGAAAAGGATAGTAGTACAGATTATAGTAATACACACATCGAATCTGGATTCCAGAAACGGCTTAAGACTGCGGCAGCGTTCATTGATCTCTCTGCGGCTTACGACACGGTGTGGCACAAAGGCCTCCTTGTCAAGCTCTACGACACCATAGAGGATGGCAACACAGTACGACTTATTGAGCAACTACTAACTGGCCGTACTTTCAGGGTTTTTCTAGGAGGGCTAAAAAGCAAAAAAATGCACCTGAATAATGGCCTTGCCCAAGGCTCAGTGCTGGCCCCATCACTCTTCAACATCTATACTCGAGATCTTCCTCACACTGAAGGCAGAAAATTTGCTTACGCAGATGACTTCGCCATCACAGTCCAAGCCAAAACCCTCAATGCAGTAGAAGAGATCCTTAATTCTGACCTCAAGGCTATGGAAGAATTTTTCCTCAATTGGCGACTAAAGCCAAATGGGTCGAAAACAGTTGTGACAGCTTTCCATCTCAGTAATTCACAGGCAAACGCAAAACTCTGTGTTCAGTTTGATGGAAAAAATATTTACCATGACCCCCATCCCCGCTATCTTGGAATAACTTTGGACAGGAGCCTGAATTACCGGAAACACGTGGAAACAGTGGGCAAAAAAACCAGGACAAGACTAAACTTAGTCAATAAGCTGGCTGGTACTAGCTGGGGATGCGACGCTAACACGCTCAGAACGGCATCCATTGCCCTGGTTTTCTCAGCAGCTGAATACTGTGCTCCAGTATGGGCCAGAAGCGCCCACACTTCCATGGTCGACGTTCAGCTTAATGCCACAATGCGAACCATCCTTCCTTGGCTCCCCGTACTTGCAAATATAACCCCGCCAAATATCAGGCGAGAGATTGCAACACTGAGGGAATACAAGAAGGCGCTGCAAAAAAGCGAAATACCCTTGCACGATGATGTCGTTTCTCACCCGGCATGCCGCTTAAAGTCTCGAAAACCCTTCTGGACGGAAGGAGAAAGACTTTTTCGAACACCTCTCACCCCAGAAGATAGGTGGAAGCTTGAGTGGCAATCAGCCAACGTCAAAAACGCCGATCTCGTGCAAGACCCCACTGAGAGACAGCCTGGGTTCTCATTGCCTCGCAAACTCTGGACTGCCATCAATAGAATAAGGTGCTCCCATAGCCGTTGTGCTCACATGATGCATAGATGGGGCCTTAAAGAGTCGGCAACGTGTGAATGCGGTGCGGTGCAGACCACCGAACATGTGGTCAACGAATGCCCGCTCAATTCATTCCCCGGCGGGATTTATGAGGTCCACAGGGCAATGCCTGAGGCCCTAGACTGGCTCGCAGACCTAGATGTCCCCCTCTGACCCCCCACCATACGAAAGAAGAAGAAGAAGAAGTAATAATAGTAGCATCTAAGAGAAAGTTGTGATTTGATTATTAGTCATTATATGAATAAAACTGAATTAAAAATATAAAACTGTAAGGAGTAAGTGTAAAATTAAACAAAATTATTAAATTATGCCAATTATTTAAAGATGAATCTAAGAAAACAGATTACTAACTACTTAGATAATAGAAAACTTAATTAATACAAACGAATTAATTTCTGTTGCTTAATGTAAGAAATGTTAAATAAAAGTTGATTTTTACCCAAAAATCTGTAGTTTCAATTTTATCTTATAACTTATAAAATCTGTAGTTTCAATTTGATTTTAAAACTTATAACATTATTTCAAAGATGCGGGATCCCGCGGGATCCGCGCGGGATTGGGAAATCCCGCATATCAATCCCGCGGGATTGAATTAGCTGCGGGATTGCAATCCCTAATTTCAATTACAGCAAAGTATGTATTTTGCCCAGCCCTGCTGCTATCGTTATTCCAATGAAATGTGCTCCGCATAATTGTTTCATTGATTTTATTTCGGCCCCAGTGCACAGTCTCAGTAGGTACTGCACAGCCAGGGAGCCGGGAGCCGGGAAGCATACCTAAAGCGTGCACAAAATTTGTACGTAAATCATTTTCCGCAACTGCGGAGTGATTTTCTAGCTTTTGTGTTGTCTCTTTTCTTTTCTTGGTATATTTTTTTGGGTGTTATACTTACCTATGGGACTTTCAGTTCTTTCCGCAACTGCGGAGTGATTTTCTAGCTTTTGTGTTGTCTCTTTTCTTTTCTTGATATATTTTTTTGGGTGTTATACTTACCTATGGGACTTTCGGTTCTTCTCAAGAAATGAATGTAACCTGTTGGTGTCTTGTCTTATCGGGCGATTAATCGGACCACGAGATAATGCACCGAAATGTTAATTTATTTGAATAAATTAGGTATCTAGTCAGTTCGTTATTTTCTTATTCGTAGTTTGGAACGATTATATATCACAATATCATCTTAACATACCGATGATTTTGGGATGAACATACCTAATAGGTAACAATTTATACAGATACCTACCTACCTGCACCAATTCAGGATTCAAATTCGTCTCGGAAGTTTTTTTCTTTAAATGGGGTGTGTTTTAATTTAATGAGATTCGATTAAAAATTACAATTATAAGCATTACGGGAAATGATTTTCGCGTCGGTTGAGCCTTCAATACCATCTGACGGGGGATGCTAGTGTATGTGGAGCATTTTACTACGAACGTAAAATCTATCTAGCGTCTAGCGTCCCTGACCTGAGCCGCGCAAGGCCGCCGAGATCGCGCTGCGACAGCGTTAACCTTGGGCCAACGAACACCACCACACGCGCAGCAGTGAGCCTGCCCAACACTATCCGCTCTAGCTGCCACCTCTCCGCCAGCCGGCCATCCTTCACCTGTCACTCACTGCTGATTCAATTAATTACATCACTACGCTAGTAATTAGGCAGGTACCTACCCTAAAAACATATATTTTTTTTAACATAGAACACTGTTATTTGAAACATAGAACGCAGCTTTTGCGCGACATATGTTTTAGGACGGAACCATTTCAAACAAAGATCTGTCAAATAAAGAACAAAACTTGGGTAGGTACCGGGAGCTGGTAACTACCTAATAAAAGACGTTGATTATTTTGAAATTTGATCGGAGTTTTTTAATTGATGGATTTGTTTGTGGTGTGGTGAGGTTACCTGATACTGGCCGCAGAGTCGGCGATACTCTGAGCTCCGAGGGAGGACGTTTCCGAGGTGTCCAGATCGGATGCTTGGCCGCGGCCACTGATCGCGGGGTGAGGACACGGGGCACGGGACACGAGGCACGGGACACAGGGCACGGGGCGCGGGGCACGAAGCTACAGCATGCTCACTGATCACTGCTCACTGCTCACTGCTCACAGCTCGCGCCACGGACACTAAAACCTCACTGCTCACTTCACAGATGTTGGCAGGGCGGACGGAATCGTGCAGGGTGATGTTCGGAGGACGTGTGATTCTTAGGGGAGGGGTTGGTTGGGGGATGGGGTGCTGCTAGTGGAGCGTTCGCACTGATCATGATAGCGGCGGCGTAAAGTTAAAACGGACAATTTCATTAATAATATTATCAACCTAGTTTTCTTTTTTAATTGACGATTTTTATTTTTAATGAAATTTTAGAGAAATAAAATATACATATACATAATCTCTTTTTTTACATTAAATCCACACAGGAGGCCCCGGTGAAAATAATTTCAACAGAGCTTATGTTATCTTTGGAGTTGCTGTGTGGAAGGTCTTTTTGGGGAAACGAAGGGGGGAGGAAACACAGACGCCGGCAAATCATTCCACTGCCAATCTAAAGAACTCCAGAACGAGTCGTAGAGGCGATCCGCTCTCATCGGATAAATGTCAACCGTGTAAATATGTTGGGCACGCGATTGGCGTGTTTCCCGACTACACACCGGTGCCGAGGTGATCAATGACGCTAGTTCCTCGGAGCTTCTTCCATTGTAATACCGGTAGAACAAGGACAGCATACCTACCGGACGCTGTGCTCTAAAGATTGCAATCCACTTGTTAAGACAAGGGAATTTATTCAACGGACCGCCCGTTTCTGCACAGAGCCAAGGGTTTTTTCAGGAATTTTGGGGCTACCAGAGGTAGCTGCCAAATTTAACAGTGGGGCGCACTTGCGATTTGTACTGTACAGGGTCAGCATTTGTGTACGATTATCTGCGTGCAGCAATCCCTGTGCAGTGGCAGTACGCCCAGCTTTTGGACAGGGTCAGCATTTGTGTACGATTATCTGCGTGCAGAAATCCCTGTGCAGTGGCAGTACGCCCAGCTTTTGTACAGGGTCAGCATTTGTGTACGATTATCTGCGTGCAGCAATCCCTGTGCAGTGGCAGTACGCCCAGCTTTTGTACAGGATCAGCATTTGTGTACGATTATCTGCGTGCAGCAATCCCTGTGCAGTGGCAGTACGCCCAGCTTTTGTACAGGGCCAGCATTTGTGTACGATTATCTGCGTGCAGCAATCCCTGTGCAGTGGCAGTACGCCCAGCTTTTGTACAGGGTCAGCATTTGTGTACGATTATCTGCCTGCAGCAATCCCTGTGCAGTGGCAGTACGCCCAGCTTTTGTACAGGGTCAGCATTTGTGTACGATTATCTGCGTGCAGCAATCCCTGTGCAGTGGCAGTACGCCCAGCTTTTGTACAGGGTCAGCATTTGTGTACGATTATCTGCGTGCAGCAATCCCTGTGCAGTGGCAGTACGCCCAGCTTTAGTACAGGGTCAGCATTTGTAGACGATTATCTGCGTGCAGCAATCCCTGTGCAGTGGCAGTACGCCCAGCTTTTGTACAGGGTCAGCATTTGTGTACGATTATCTGCGTGCAGCAATCCCTGTGCAGTGGCAGTACGCCCAGCTTTTGTACAGGGTCAGCATTTGTGTACGATTATCTGCGTGCAGCAATCCCTGTGCAGTGGCAGTACGCCCAGCTTTTGTACAGGGTCAGCATTTGTGTACGATTATCTGCGTGCAGCAATCCCTGTGCAGTGGCAGTACGCCCAGCTTTTGTACAGGGTCAGCATTTGTGTACGATCATCTGCGTGCAGCAATCCCTGTGCATTGGCAGTACGCCCAGCTTTTGATAAGCTAGCTTGTTGAGTTACACCAAGCATATCAATCAATCTAGGGCCTGTTCGGAAAATTGCTTCCGTTGAAGGAGACTGGATTGTCATTTCGATCCTTTTTAGCCATAATCAGACATGGTTGGGTCTTTGAGATATTAAATTTGACTAGGTTATTATCACACCAAGAGAAAATAACACTCCGTCAAAAAAGGTTGAATTTGTATCTGAATTAGAATTAAAGTGTAATTGATTTCATTCTCGTAAAGAAGAATGCTTTGAATTCTAGAGAAGCTTGGAAAGATGTTGTTTATAGTCGAAAAGATTTTTAGACACTACTTTTATGGAAAACATGTTTTTCGGTTTTTTCTCTTAAAAATTGCGGCCATCGTAACAAAAGCCCAATACAAGTTATGTGTTGAGTAATCCCTATATTTTTTTGTGAAAAATCGAAATTATTTATTGAAACTAACGTATTATAAATTAGTGGGCGAAACAAGGTAACTAAGCCATAGTAAATTAAGATTTCTCCTTTCATATTATAATGGGCTTATATTTCCAGTTACCTTACATATTATCCAGTTCAACATCTCTACACATTTTCCAGTTCAACATCCCTTCCCGTAGACTCCGAAATAACGAATTACTATTCAACATTCAACTAATTACGAATATCATTCTCCTTTATCCAGAATGAAGACTTGTCAACACAAGTCAAAGCATTGAATTTTTTGGTAAAAGCCTAAATGACTTTCTGCAGTCGAAACGCGATGTGTAATTTTTAAAACCTTTTAAATCCATCTCCAAGCTTCGACTCGTAGTCAACTCTTCAACACCTCTTCCATAGGTAACCTCAAATTATCTACATTTGGTAACCTTTGCAAGGGTGTCCGGTTCAAGGTTTTTCCCTGGTCTTGATGACTGGTGCGTCTGCCCGTCATCTGCGTTTAAGGGAGACCCTTTGACCTCTCCAGCTGATCCCTCTCGACCCATCATCTTGCACTGCAGTGGGAAGGACGGATTCATTCGTTCGTCACTCCTGGAGACGCTGACCCCTAGATTACCACCCACTCCTCAATTTTTTTTTATTGTTATCAAGTTTAATTTGTAGAACTCCATTATAATTTTAATTTTTTATATATTCAATAATATGATTATGTAAATATTAAAAACAGTTTATTTATAAACAATTTCCGCTATGTAATTATTGATACGCATGACAGCTGTTTCGCGTTCTGAAGGCATTAGATAATTTGATAATGACTTCGTAAGGTGAAACTGCTGCGACGTGTAATACTAATTATATTGCGGAACTTGTTTATAAATAAACTGTTTTTATAAATTAAAAAAAAAATACGAGTATTATTGAATGTATAAAAAAACTTTTTAAAAATCATTGAAATATTGAAATAATACAGACGACCAGTCCTATTAATACTGCAAGATACATTGATCTACTGCAGGTTCAGTCTTTCCTCGAACTCGTCCAATATCTGCAGCTTTTTTGCCAGCTCATTCTGAATAAAACACAGCGAATTATAAAATAATATACTTGAAGAAGAAGATAACACCAATAATCTAAACTCTAAACGAACATATGAAAGAGAACAAGACACAGAAAAATGAAAAAGGTAATGGTCGTAACTGGGACTCGAACCCAGAACCTCTAGTCTAACCGGGATGTGCGCTTTAACCAAATCAGCCATTGCCACCTTCCATCAAACTGTCATTTTTGTCAATCATATATGCCCTTTTAATTGAGAAAAATCGTTCTTAGAACTATGCACTTCTCTTGTTAGAAGCCAACTAGAATTTAACTCCACCATTTGGAATCCATATTACAGTACACATGAATATTCCCTTGAGCGTGTCCAACGTAAGTTCTTACGTCACATTAATTTTAAATTGGGAATATATATTGAAAACATTAATTACTTCTCCCTGTTACATCTACTGGGACTTGACACATTACAAGAAGGAAGATTTTGTTATGACTTATTTTATTTATTTAAAATTGTTAATAACTTGTTGAACTCTCCTGAACTTCTTTCGTTAATATGTTTTCATGTACCGAGTAGATCAGTTCTTCACAAATTACCTTACCATTGTAACAATATAGGATCTAATGCCGAATTATATGCCATAATAAATCGCCTGCATATATACTTGGTAATAAATATGTCGTTGATGATGTGATAAATATTGAAAGATTATCAACATAAAAACATTATTTAATTAAAGCTGTTTGTCAGCGCTTCTCAGTTGGATTATAATCTAATATACCTACTTTGAATGTTTATATTCTTCATCAACGTTTACTTCTGGAATTTTTAAATTTATTTTTATTACGTGCTTTACGTAGAAATTTTTTAGTTCATAATATCTTGTATACAATCATGTATATGAGGTGTTATTTTTCTTCATATTTGTATTTATAATAGCTTACTATTTTTACTTTATGCTGTCACTTCACTATGTGCCTTTTAATTTTTTGTCATATGAATTTTTTTTCTTAACTATGTATATTCTTTATCCATTTCAAATTATTGTAATTCCTATGTAAAAGCCGTTAATTGGCGTTAAATCATAATAAATAAATATGGAAAAATTGGTCGAAGATAATATTGTCAATTCTAAAATTTGAAATATGAGATTGACAAATATGACGGTTTAGTGGAGGGTGGCAATAAATGAATTGGTAGAGGCGCCCGTCCCGGTTAGACGAGATATTCTGGGTTTGAGTCCCAGTTGCAACCATTATTTTTTCGTTTTTCTGTGTCCTGTCCTCTTTCATATTTTCGTTTAGTGTTATCTTCTTCATCAATGTTATATAACATTGATGGAAATAACCGTCAAAAGTTATAAAAAGAGAGTGTTTCTTATAAAAACAAAAGTATACATTATTTGAGTGGTATGCCCGGAGCTTTAGCGAGGTTCCGCCGGCAGGGAGGCTGCGCGCGCCCCGTCAGCGTCCGGGCCGGTCGCCATGGATACCGCAGATGCCCCCCCCCCCCCCCCTCCCCTGACAAACAACTATTATTACAATCAGAGGTGTACGCGTGACTGGACTCGCCGAGGAAAACAACCCTAGGTTTAATGGGCCCGAGCTTACACTGTACACGGGGCACGGTCACAAAACAGACTACTTTTTACATATTATCCTGTCAGGGATTATGTTATACCTATTAGCGCAGACCTGTAAAAATCACGGGATATGTGTTTTTACATTAGCTCCACACACCTTGAGGAAAATAATTCCCCTCAGGGCCTATGTCATATTTGGGGATGCTGTGTGGAGGGTCTTTTTAGGAAAGGAATGAGAGAAAGTACTGGGAAGGAAAGGGGTATTAGGGGTGGGTATGAATCTGCGGGTCAGTGTATCCAAAAGTGACGGACGTATGAATCTATCCCACCCACTGCGGTGCAAGGCGATGTTCGAGAGAGTACGGTTCTCTCAAGACTACCTCAACTATTTTCTTCCGATCCGGCCTGCCATGCAGCTGGTGGGCAGACGCATCCTCCACCAAGACCGGGACAAACATCAGCCCATGAACCCGGGCACCCATGCTAAGTCACCTAACGTATCGAACCACTTGGGGTCAAGGGCGGATCCAGCTTTGGCGCCAGGGGGGGGGGGGGTCACATAGCGCCAGGGGGGGGGTCACATGGTCGTGATCAAGTCACTAGAAGTTATAATTTAATTTTTATAGTAATAGATACAAGTAAAAAGTAGGTCCACCTAGGTCCTGGACCCAGCCCAGGGGGGGGGTCATGACCCCCATGACCCCCCCCCCCCTTGATCCGCCCTTGCTTGGGGTGACCTATGGCAAAGGTTTTGGTTATCCAATAAATGGTTTTCGGGCCGGCGGTACCCGTGCCCGCTATCCAAATTGATAAAATACATATTTTGAATGTATTTTTTTAGAAGAAAGGGTATCTATTGATGTTTTATAAGTATTATACTAGCGCAGACGAAAAAGTAGAAAATCACGAAATAGTCTAAATTCTTGACAAAACTGTTCAAATTTAATAAATGACACTATTAAAACATTACATTATAGGTAGGTAATTTATCGCTTGTGTGAATTCCGCACACATTCCGTTACAATTTCTAAATGACACTATTAAAACATTACATTATAGGTAGGTAATTTACCGCTTGTGTGAATTCCGCACACATTCCGTTACAATTTCTAAATGACACTATTAAAACATTACATTATAGGTAGGTAATTTATCGCTTGTGTGAATTCCGCACACATTCCGTTACAATTTCTAAATGACACTATTAAAACATTACATTATAGGTAGGTAATTTATCGCTTGTGTGAATTCCGCACACATTCCGTTACAATTTCTAAATGACACTATTAAAACATTACATTATAGGTAGGTAATTTATCGCTTGTGTGAATTCCGCACACATTCCGTTACAATTTCTAAATGACACTATTAAAACATTACATTATAGGTAGGTAATTTATCGCTTGTGTGAATTCCGCACACATTCCGTTACAATTTCTAAAATGACTCTTATATTCAAAGAATATTTGATTTATTGATACAGAGTTACGCAGGACGCACAGACAACCGAAATTTGTATTTTTGATCATATTTATGATAACAGATTATTAATAGTGTGAATAGTTTTTGCTATAAAAAAAGGTTTCATATAAAAAAATCCAAACATTCATTAAATGCAGTTTTTGAATTAAAAAAAGTTGAAAAAAAAATATAATTGCAAATAATACAAGTGCTGTTTTTCTTTTCGTACGTACCTACATATATATGATTTTGGTAAAAATGATAAAAAAAAATTGGCTCCTGGCGACTTGGCAAAAAACACAGCACGAAAATGGCACGGCTTAGTTTTAGAAAAAATCTGCTTCCCGTTTTCACATTTAAAAAACTGTCCCTTACATTCCCTTCTGTTATTTTGACTCTTGCAAGACCTGACTCAAGTATTTGATTCACTTTATCGTGCCAACTCTTCCTCGGGCGTCCCCGACTTCTTCTAGCATTCACATGATAGGTAATTATTATTTCTGAGATTTCTTTACCTGAGGAAGTATGGCTACTACCCGTGGCTCTACCCTAACCACATTCTCTTGGGCATACTTGGTATGAACCATCTACGGGTCAGAAGGGATGTGCTCATTGTAACACATTTCTTCAGACTGATTCGTGGAAGGTTCGAAAACTCGGCTATCAAGGAGAGCATTAGTTTCTATGTTCCCGATGGTTATCTCTGTCACCGATAGCATAAACTGTTTTATCTCCCGGCTTGCAGAACTAACTTGCCAATGGTTATGCCAGTCGGGAGAGGTGTCTCATTGTTAAATAAAATCACTTTGAATATCGATATGTTTAACATCAATGAAGCACAATTCAGACGACAAGCTTTGTTGTTGTTGGTATGATGGTGCTTCATTGTTGTATAAATTGCTTAAATCTGTTTGAATCTTTATACTTCATCTCTTTTAAAACGCGTTGAAATTTTAATTTAGTAATGTTTTAAAAATGAATAAATTGAATTGAGTTGAATATATACGCCTTTCTGTACTTTCTTCATTCATTCACTCACAAAATAATTTTTAAAATGACACTTGGTTTCAACTTAATTCCTACAAGAAACAAGCAGGTTAAGCAGGTTTGGATTATTTATTATATAAAATTATTTAAATTACTCAAACTAAGAACATAATAACCTATTTTGTGCACTTTTTCCATGTATAGTGGTTTTCTGTGGTTTATGTTGAAACGTTAAGTTTAATTCGGTCGCTTAACCCTTTTCACACATCTTAATACATTTATACGTGGGTTTAGTAATCGATGAAGTTAATTAAAGAGTTTATAATACATAGGTGCGCAGATATGGCGGATATGTACGGAAGGTATACGTAGGTACAAGAGATGCTATGCTAAGAAACATTTAAATAAAATATTAATTTAGTCTTTTTCCTTTTACATTTTATTTTGCGTGTAAATTTTATATCCATCAGAGCTTTTATTCATTTTATACACTCTGGTGTCATTTTACGATAAAATGCCACAATTGATTTTAATTATTTCTAATGTAATCTTATGCTTTCAACCGTGACGTGCAATCATTGTTCCGTGGATATTAAATAAATAAATAAATTTTCCAGGACAAAGTAACAAAACACTGTTCAAAACATTATTATTTTAACTGACAAATTAATAAACAAATATTTCTAATTTGTTTGTTTAACAGTTAAAATCTGAACCAAATTCCCAGAGGGACGAGGGACGAGGACAATTCGTTATGATGTTGTTGTCACTTTGTCTAATATATAATTGAGCAGATTATTGTAAGTAGGTAGGTACATCGATTTGTGCGTTTCTATCAATTACCTACACGTTTCCTGGTTAAAACGACCTTCCAACGTACTTTTTGTGTAAAGATTACTTTCGTACCTTAATCGTGGATTAATACTAACATATATTTATTTATTTCTAATCTCATATTATTACTTCATTACATTCACAAATATACGTACTTTACTTTGGTTTATATCGATAATAAGTTTCAGTAATAAAAAAAATGTTAATGATCCGTAACCTTATGTAAATTGGTTAGCAGTTAGTTAGTGTTATGTGAACACCTCACTAGGCGATTCTGTGCTGGGGTGTTCCCATGTTTAGGATTAAGTGCTATTCTATAAGACACATGGCGGCAGTACTTAACGTATACATACATTAAAGATTAGTATCAGTTAGGATCTACGTACAATTATTCTTAGCATCTATAATAAAATAACTTTTTTAGCGACTGGTAGATACTCTCTGTATCATGTATCACTTTGGTGAAAGACCATCATTACAATACGAGAGGCTGGTACGGGTACCGGGGCCTCGGGAACCATTTATTGGGTAACCAATAACTCTGCCGTAGGTCATCCCAAGTAGCTAGCTACGTTTGGTGACTTAGCAAGGGTGCAGGCAGGATCGAGAGAGAATGGCTGAGGGGGTTTTCTTCCCTTCCCTTCTTCCCTTACACCGCAGTGCGAGGGATAGATTCATACGTCCGTCACTCCTGGACACAATCGTATGTGGGAACTCGACACTTTTATGTGAATACGGCACAAGAGTATCAACTACTCCCAACCGTCTGGAACTAGTGAGACTATGGAAGTCTCAATTGGAGTACGGTAAGAGGCTGAAGGTAGTGGAGAGGGAAAGGAGATGGGGAGAGGAAGATGGGGAAGTACCTGGCTATTCAGATGTGGTCACCTAACACTCCTAAAGCTATTTCTAGCAACGTTTCGATTATGAGTAGTAGCCTTTCACCAGGGCGAAGCTGAAAGTATCTGCCACGCTTGAACGTGCCGCAAATATACTTTGGATATACAGGGTTAAGGGACAGTGATTCCTGACACTATTGAGAGAAAAAACGTAAATGAAATTTTGGTCTCCGGTGACTTTTTCGATGTCTTTTTAAAAAAATTCTTCAAAATCAAGCAATCTTCTCTTCTATATAAATAAAAATGAATCGCCGAAATGTATGTACGCGCATAACTTCCAAACGATTGCACCAAATTGGATAATTATTTTTTTTTTGTGATCGTTATTGTCAGGACAAGGTTTGTATGAAAAAAAACGGTGAGCTCTGGCATTATGAAATTTGAATAAAAAAATGCAATAGGTGGTACGCGAGCTGTTTGAAAACTGAATGTACCGGGACTGAATGTATGAAATGCAGGAGGGGAAGGGGAACTCGGGAGGGGGAGGGGAACTCGAGAGGGGGGGTTCGCGGGGTGGGGAAAACGGGAGAGGGGATTGGGGAGAGGGGATTGGGGAGAGGGAAGGCGTAAAAGACGAAGTGGGAACGTTTGAGGGGAAGGGGATGCGGGAGAGGAAGGGGAGGCGGAAGAAAAATGGGATGAATAGGAAAGGACACGCAGGTAGAAACAATTTCTTTATTAAGTGGCATAGCAACGCATGCCGGGAACCAGCTAGTAACAAATAAATTCCTAAGCATGTCATCACTGGTCACTCAGCTGACTAACCAACCATACCCTCACCCCACCCCAAACTGTCCAATATCCACTGATTTTTTGTGTTTTTAGTTGAAAAAAAAACATAAAAAAGTCACCGGAGACCAAAATTTCATTTACATTATTTACTTCAAATAATGTCAGAAATCACTGGTTAAGACAAGTATCTACGTCCCTTAACATCCTGTGTATTATTGTAGACACTTACATAAATTGTAAGATAACACAAATTAATCCAAATTAAATTTACTTGCGCACGCTGGAATTTGAACAAGCGACCTCCGGATTTGTAGTCCATAACGACCGTAACCATTTTTTAAATTATTTTTTTATTAATACAATAATAATATGTATTTTCAAACATCGTTTAATAATGTGGATCTCTCTGGGTACTTTGGCCGTGCTGAGGCCCCCATTTTACAATTTAATAAAATTCAGTAAAAAGAATTCGTGAAACAAAATAAAATACAATAACATGGTAATGAAAAAAAATCTGCAAATATTATGAGGTACGGTTGTATATAATAAAGTGTATTATAAGTATGTAGGTATATATTTTATTCTTTTACGATATAAAATTTTTCTAAAATTCCCTTTTTTGTTCTTTAATCCATCTTCAAATTTTTAATCTGAAATGTTTTTTGTTTGCATCATTTTTTGTATGGAGTGAAAGGTTGATGAATTTGTTGCTTGGAATTTGTGGTGTCTTTGTCCAAAGCTTATGTTTATCGTCGGAGTTTTAATGTTTTTTTGTAAGCTTGTCTAACTAGTCTAAATAAAGATAGTTTGTGTTTGTTGAATTTTGTATGGAGTGAAAGGTTGATGAATTTGTTGCTTGGAATTGTTGCTTGGGATTTGTGGTGTCTTTGTCCAAAGCTTATGTTTATCGTCGGAGTTTTAATGTTTTTTTGTAAGCTTGTCTAACTAGTCTAAATAAAGATAGTTTGTGTTTGTTGAATTTTGTATGGAGTGAAAGGTTGATGAATTTGTTGCTTGGAATTGTTGCTTGGGATTTGTGGTGTCTTTGTCCAAAGCTTATGTTTATCATCGGAGTTTTAATGTTTTTTTGTAAGCTTGTCTAACTACTCTAAATAAAGATAGTTTGTGTTTGTTGAATTTTGGCAAAAATGTAGTTTAGTAATGTTTTTATGTAAATAGTATCTAGTAAGTAGGTACGTCAAACATATAGAATATTTGGTCAGTGTCAGTTTTCGAATATTACGAGTACCATTGAGATGGATTTTTGCGCGACTTCCATATTACCTACCATTCAACCACGGAGGCCGTCAAAGCCTCAAAATCAAATTTGACCAACGGCCAACTAACCGGTCACACCTACTTCACAACAAATGAAGAAAATACAATATAAGTACCCCAAATTGGTCTCGCTTCGGGCGGTTGGGACTCTTGTATCTAACCACATAAAATTTCCGGCCTTAGACTTGGCTCATGCTGGTACTCTCTGACCTTTAGGTATTTGACTCGCTGGCTATTCTGCGAATCCGTGGGCGGCTTTACAAAGCTCAGAACAAGGCAGAACGAGGACAGCGAACTGTACGCTAATCTAAAGCCAGGTCTCTGCGCCGTTGACGGATTGAATAGTTTTGTTCATTTTTAACTGTTTTATATTATAACACTTAAATCAGATAAAAACGGTTACCTTCCTCTTGTTATCTTATATTGTCTGGTGTGCAAATTTTCATCAATCTCGGAATAAAACTACTGGGGGACCAATCGGATTGCCGTGCGACTGCAGATCTGTGACCTATATTATCACTTTTTCGAACTTTGAAAACACAACCGGGGCATGCAACATGCTCGGGGCATTGGCGAAAATATACTATGTCGGTGACTGCGGGCAAAATTCATTGTTTTAGAAAAAACATACCTACATAAAAGTTAGTTAAGACTTAGGTACTAGTTGGTTTAATATCAAACGATATCAGCGCACAAGTCTTCGGGCGATGCACGTAGGCGACGGTTTTCGCGGAATTTCGACATTTTCGTAGAATTTCGAGATTTTCGTAGAATTTCCACAAATAGTGCCTAAATTTCTTCACATTGCGCCAACCTACACAGTGGCAGTGGTGATCCTCTTTGTGTTCATCACTCTATTTAAGGTTAAAGATAAATAGCTCCTATTCAAAAGTGCCTTTTATAGGGCAAATATTAATACGTCAGGCTACTTAGGTACCTACTGTTGCTTGGAATTGCGAAAACATTAAATTGTGTGTTCCTAACAAGCATTCCAGGTTAATCGAAACCTTTTGTCTCTCTCGAAGCTTCACGAATTCTACAAAACACACCCTTTTTAATTCGCGCAACACATATTTTAACGGCTCTCATTACGAGTGGCGAAGTGGCGATATTCATGTAATATTGAAGCGTAATATTTTGATTGTTGATATAATCGAAAATTTAATCCCTAGTGTGCCAAGTATTCCATCGCGGATTTGCTAATAGCTTACCGCACTTACCTCGATTTTGTGGTATTTTGAAGTTTACAAAATACAAAAATGTATTTCATTCGCTTGGCAAGAAATAATCTATCTTAATTTACCTATTTTGGCTTGTCGTTTCGTCACTTGCCATTATGTTTATTTTATCTGTGAGCCATCCTCTTTCCTCAAAAAGACCCTGCACACAGCATCCCCATAAATGACACAGGCCCTGAAGGAAATTATTTTCCGCAATGCTTCATGTTTGGAGTTTATGAGAATTCTCACAAATCCGTGATACTATAGATTGTTCCTTCATGTTCACACTATAACGAAGTGCAGTCTAGATGCTGTCCTTCTATTCATTACCTATTGACATTGTCTTAATTATAATTACAAGGGAATTATATTATACTGGCTTTATACCTAGCTCTCTCATTCAAAATTTAGGCATATTAGATTTGTCAAAGAATTTATACATAAAAATGCAAAAACCAGTCATTTTAAATTCATGTAGGATTACAAAAGATTTTTTAAATATTTATATTGAGGGATCAGTAGGATTTATAAGTCCAATTAGGAGTTCTACCAAAGATATTCAAATACTACCCAGCCGAATCCTCTGATATGAAAGTATCTGGAGTCGGTAAATTATTTTCCCAATTGGTCTCTGGTAGGTTGACATGTATTGTTTTGTATTTATTATACGTATTATACGTAATAAGCTGGATGGACAGGGTCACAAATGAAGATGTTATGGTTCGGATGAATAAAGAAAAGGAAGTAATTAAAACCATAAAAATCCGAAAACTTCAATATCTTGGACACGTGATGAGACATCCAGAGAAGTATGAGATCCTGCATCTCATAATGCAGGGAAAGATTGCCGAAAGACGGGGCCTTGGAAGAAGGAGAACCTCATGGCTGAAAAACCTGAGACAGTGGTTTGGCCAGTCTACCGTGGAGCTGTTCCGGGCCGCAGTAAACAAAGTCTGCACAGCCAACATGATAGCCAACGTCCGTTGAACGGACAAGGCACAAGAAGAAGAAGTATATAGTAGGTACAATTGCATAGGTGAATTGACTAGATGACCATTTGTGGAAAAGTGTGTGAAAGGGTTTAGTTTTTCCGTTGGGGAAGATTTAACCCGGACATAAAATCTGAAGCCTTAATAAAGTTAAGTACTAACTCCAAATCTCCGATTTTATCCTTTCTCTTCGGGAACTTCCACCATTCTATCTACATCTGCAGACCTCAATCATCATATCTGCAGATGCAGTCTTCTGATCTCCTTTCATATACAGATTATCAAAATATTTCAACTGAGTTTGCTTTCTTTCACGTGACGTAAAGCATAAATAAAAACCCATGAAAAGTGGTACACGAAATATTCTTACACGGACTTCACAAACCCGGTAATTTCAATATTTCTTCAATGAAAAGATTATACAGTCCGGGGGTAAAGTGCATTAACTTCGGGAGGTGATTCTACAATCTACATGATAGTACAAGTAAAAAAGAAAAATTACTTTTTTCGAAATTCCAACTTTTAAGGGTAGTTTTGAGGTAAAAAGATAAAATTAGTAGGGCGTGGGCGGCCAGATTTATTATTTTCCGCTGTTACGATACGGGCCAATCACAATCGAGTCGGGAGCCCGGCAGGCTCTCAGGGAGGCGTCTACTAATATCTACAGGAATTCCAAAAACTGAAAAAATCGGACTAATATCTATGAGAACCAAAGTGCGTACGAATATCTACAGCTCAAACTGCTGACTAATACCTATCTACAGGCCCGGACTGGGACCATTTGGGGCCCTCCGCTAAAACCTGTAAAGGGGCCCCCTAACGTGCGGTGGGGGGTGGGCCTTCAGAAAACGGGGGGTTCGGGGGCCTCCCCCGGATAGTTTTTGAAAATTAGGTGCTTGAAAACAATGAAAACGCGTTTCTACGCTATATTGGCTATAAAGAAGAAGAAATTCAGATAGGTTTTTATACGAATATTATGATTTTCAACTTTTGTTGACTTATTGAAATAAGAAATTCACAGTATTTTTAGGATACCACAACACTACTAAACACATGCTGTAGAACTACCAATAATTATAACGGAGTTCAAAATAAAGGCAGAATTTTATTCACACCAAAGCATTAATGAATTATATCAAAATTATTTGTGTGGTAAAAATAATGACAAACGGATTTTAGGGATTAGAAAAATTATACTAACATTTAAAAAAATCCTGTGTGTTTAACAGTTTACAATGTTGTATACTAGAATAGAAGGGGCTTAACTTAACTGAAATGATTCGACATTTTGCTTCCCTAGCCCTAAAGTAACAGTTTCTTTGTAAGCAACTCACTTGTTAAAGCTACTTCATCTATTATTTTATTTTTGTTCAAATTATAAAATAAATCCCTCTCAACATTAATAAAAAGCAGACTGGACATAAGGTCTTGGCCTAAGGACGACCGAAGTCGATTTTTGACGATTTTAAGTTAAGAAAAATCTCGTTCACATGTGACTTGGGTACAAGGTATGGTACGAACAAATTTATATACAATATACAGGTTGGTAAACAGTCCGGATTGAGCAATGACGTTACATAAATAAATGTCACGTCATTGAGATTGAGTAAGTTCGAACAGAACAGAAAAAGCACATGTCAAACACTGGAAACATTGTCTATTTTCAGAGCAGTAAATGTCAGCATTTGTTTCCGCTGCCGTTGGGTCCAAATCATCTTCTTCGTCATTGCATCTGCCTCCGTAGTTCTCAGTGGACTCTGCCGCTATGAAGTTGCTGTATTGTTGTGCAAACCGTCGCAGCTCTATCAACAGCCGGCATCTTTCAATTTTACGCAGTTTAGAAACACTGTGCACAGCTTCTGTGGGAAATTTTTGGATTTTCAAGATTAAGTCAAACTTTTTGGGGTCCAACCAGAGCCGGATTAACCATGTCGGGGCCCCTAGGCGACGCACGTCTCGAGACCCCCTTACCAACTAACGGGGGGGGTGGAGGGGGGGGGAGGAGGGGGTTGAAGGGGCCTCCAAACGCCTCCTTGTTCCCTTGATCAAATCCTTAACAAAACTTTAAGGGGGGGGGGGGGGTAGGTAAAGTTTTAAAACTTTATTTTTTATTTTTTTTAATGTAAAACATGTCAGTATATTGAGTATTGTGTCAAAATTTCAAATAAATCGGAGCAAAACTAACGAAGGTACAGCGTTTCAAGCGACCGACCCACATGCTCGATTCTATTTCGAGTATAAAAATTTTTAATCGTTTTCTCGCAAACAATATTTCTGAAGTTTGTGAACATCATAACTATCATAACTCAAAATCTTGACTTGACTTGAATGACCGATGCGATGAGTTTTTTTTTCCCTTTTAAAATAACAAATTCACCGAAATTTTTTGCGAAAATCGCGTTTTTCACTTCAAAATGCTGCCAAAAATAAAAATAAAAATCGAAAAAAAACTCCCTCTGACTACCTAGGAAAACATATTACGTTACTTGGTGCATGCAAATTGAATGTATAGTTTTTTTTAATATGTTGTCAACCAGGTTGAAAAACGTGTTAAAAAAATTTCGAAAAAAACGCTTTCAAAGTTTTGCTGAGGATAATTCAAAATACAAACTGTTAAAAACGGTTTCATATAAAATGCTGTATCTCCATCAATTTTACCAATTTCCTCAAATAGTGAGAGCATTATTAACAAATGCATCTTTCAGAAAATGAATTAAAAATAAATTATTTTTTTGCAGTGTCCTTAAAGTCTTGTTTAGGATTTGATCAAGGGAACAAGGTGGCGTTTATAGCCCCCCCCCCCAGAATCAGAGGCCCGTGTGAACTGCATAAAAAACTTGTAAAATTACATCAACTTCACTAAAGGGGGGGGGGGGGTTCATTCAACTTTGCCGCCCGGGGCTTCTGACGGGTTTAGTCCGCCACTGCACTTTACCCTTCTCGAACTTCCAAATTTTTTTTTTCTTTTTTCTACCAAAACGTAATTTTATTCATAATTAATCTGTTCTTTTACTACGTTACAAAAGGTATGCCATCACCCCATTTAATAAAGAAAACTAATACAATACAATAACCCTTTATTGCACATAAAAGGACACATACATATGTAGAAACAAAAATATATATTGTTTTAAAAAAATTACAAAGAGCCGTCGGGTCACTAAAGTGATCTCTTCCAGACAACCTTTCCCAAAGAATTTTTGCAAGCAGACAGGTAGTGCATACTGAAGCTTGTACAACATTTATATTTTAAACATATAATTAGAAATAAAACAAAACAAATGCCAAAATAAACCACACACGGCACCTTCAATCACTTCAGATACTAAGTAATGTTGCAACAAAAAGATGTAAAGAAAAGTAAAATACAAATATGATTATATATTTGTTTTAATTATAGACTTTTTATTTATTGTTTGTGCATGATATGAACATTAGTTATTTATTGGGTTAAAAGCTAATTATTATTATAATTTGTTGTTTTCTTTAATGCGTGTACCTAATGTTATTAACCTGATAAAATAAATAAAAACATCTTGAAAACCAACTTTTTCCGAAACTTCGATGCTCACTAATTAAAGCAAGTCAGTTTTTCTCGGGACGCGGGGCCCCTAGCCAATGCGGGCCCCCTAGGCAGTTGCCTACTCTGCCTTAGGGATAATCCGGTACTGGGTCCAACCAAGAGCAATCCTGTAAAAACGTCTTTGTTTGCGCAAAATCTTTCTTCAATACTCATACTCGCACAGTCTAAAATATCAAAATATACAATTTTGTAATGTTGAACTGTTGAAATTGAGTGAGTTTCATCTTTTGATTTTTCACCGGGCATTATAACTACTAACAAGACAAAAAAATTTTTTTGGACGTTTTGTGGGGCCCCTTCGGGGCCCCCTCGCACCGGGGGCCCTCCGCGATCGCGGACCTGCGGACCTGGCCAGTCCGGGCCTGCCTATCTATGAGAACCAAAGTGTTGACGAATATCTACAGCACTGGCAGAGGTTGGATTTGCAATTATGTATAGCATATTGGAATAACGTAATATTGCATATGCAGTTTAAAAAACTTAATTTATGTAAAAATATGTAAAAATCCCTAATATCGGACTATTGGACACATTTAGCTGAATATTAAGGATTTGGGTTTTTGTTTTAACAGCTTTCTTTATTTCAACTGCTTCTAAATTATTTAGTCTGTTACCGTGACCATTTCTATGTCAGTTAGGTTAGGTTAAGTTAGGTTAGGTTGTGGTGCCGTGTATTTCGAAATAAATATCTTTGTATTATGACCTCCATGTTTGTTCAATAAATAATTGTTCTCGTAAACAGCAAAATACGTAATACTATGCAAAAACTTCATGTACGTACTTTAAACGTTTAAGCCTTTACGTAATTAGTAAATACGTTATTGAAGTAATTTATGCTTTTCCGTACAACCTCTTGCTCAGCTGCCCTCTCTAGATATTAGTCCAACCTACGCTCTGTAGATATTAGTTCAACCTACGCTCTGTAGATATTAGTCAACACTGGGACCGTCATAGATATTCGTCCGACCTTAGCTCTGTAGATATTAGTCAACCAGTGGCGTAGCTAGCATGGGTGGCACCCGGGGCGGAAGTCACCCCCCGCCACAGTGGGCTGAAAATCGTCTTTCATAGACATAGAGGCTTGAATTTTTAAGGGTATTTTTTTTGCTGGAAATGGATTCTGCTGATCATTACTATGCTACAAATATTGTATGAAGCAATTGCGTGTACAAATGATGGAGTTATAATTTTTTTAAGAAAAATTTGTATGGCACTGACATTAAAAATGAGGATATCTCTGGAATCATAAGGTTGGCCATTCCATCCTTACACACAGATATACTACTATTTATTTGTATTTTTTTGACATACTTCGTATTGTGGCACAACGTGCGATTTATTTTTTAAAAATCTTCAAAGTTGAAAAAAAAACTTTTTTATGTTAATGATTCATTTTAATGCTTAAATGTATTATTATCCTCTTTTACAATATTTATCATGATTACTGATTAATAATCAATGTTGAAGCACCCATTTCCGTACATTACTTCGACCAGAACTGTCAAATATGCCAAAAATGCCAATATGGCACAGTAACTCAAGAGTAACTATCGGTTTTCGGAAAGTAAGTACAAAAGTTAAAAGTAACGTACAACAAGCAGTCAAATTGATTGAAAAACGTATTTTGGTAAAATTTAACTATAGTAACGGCCTTTTGTTTAACTTTTACCTTTAAATTTAAAAACAATGGCCAACCTTGTGATTCCAGAGATATCCTCATTTTTAATGTCAGTGCCATACAAATGTTTCTTAAAAAAATTATAACTCCATCATTTGTACACGCAATTGCTTCATACAAAATTTGTAGCATAGTAATGATCAGCAGAATCCATTTCCAGCAAAAAAAAATACCCTTAAAAATTCAAGCCTCTATGTCTATGAAAGGCGATTTTCAGCCCACTGTGCCCCGGGGCGTAGTGTCACCCCCGCCCCTATGAAAGTTGACTTGAGAATTTTTCAGAATATAGGATATTCCACCTTACGAAAATATAAATAACAGACCGTGTTCATGTGTATGCAATATCTTGGTTACATGCATGCAATATCTTGGTCGAGTGGCACCCCCCTTCAGGTGGCACTCGGGATTAGTCCAACATATGAGCTGTAGATATTCGTCCGACATAAAGGCTGTAGATATTAGTATCTGGAATCGGCTCTCAGCAAATAAGATCGTACCTCACACTAAGGATTTTTAGTAGATACGTCTTTTTGTATGGGAAAAAAAATGTTGGAATTTCGGAAAAAGTTGTTAATCTTTTTTACTCCTACCATCAGGCCCGGACTGGCCAGGTCGGCAGGTCCGCGATCGCGGAGGGCCCCCGGCGCGAAGGGGCCCCGAAGGGGCCCCACAAAACGTACAAAAAAGAGTTTTTGTCTTGTTACTAGTTATTTTGTGTTCTTGGTAATGTTTGTTCATTTTCGAAAAAAAAATTACATTTTCCAAAAGTAGAACATGTTCAACAACTATCTCGCCGTGTATACGAAAGCTTTATACGATCCACTGTCATCCGCATCGTCTGCGCGGTGACGTGGTCGTGTGTCCACTAGGGTGGTCACAAGGTATAAGGTGAAAAAATATTTTCGTCCTAATACCGGTGTGACCCCCCTAATGTTTTCTATTTGTCTACAAAATAAGATTTGGAAAGTTTTAGCTCAATTGGATAATGTTAACCCGTTAAATTTGAAAAAACGATTTTTTTGCAAAAAAAAATCGCCGTTTTTTCTTCATAAAATGAAAACTATTTGTCCTAGAAATTTGATTCTTGTTTCATTTCATGGGAAATTTTAAGTAAAAAAAACTGCTATTGAAGATAAAAATATTAGACATAAAATAGGGAATACAGATGAAATATAAATTTTTCTTACAGAACAATTAAAAAACCAACAGCCAAGGGATGATTACAAAGAATTAATTCAACTTTCGTTTATTGTGTTAGGACGTACTCCCCAAAAGACACTTTTTTCAAAGTACCTGGTGCCATTCATCACGCTAGATGGATGGCAAGGGCTATTTATTGTATCAAAATGTATCTTTTCAGGGATCAATTTACATTAACAAATTTAGAAAAAAAAGCTATCACTGATATTTGTTTATTTTTAATAAACATTTATGTAAAAGCGTGGTTTTAACGCCCCCAAACCCACTTTGGCCCCCAACGAAGACCTACAATTTTTAAAATCTTTTGTAAAATATAGAGAAATCGATAAAGAACTTGCAGACAAGGCAGGGCCGTAGCTAGGGGGGGGCATTAGGGGGCAATGCCCTACCTTAAAATACCTGTGCCCTACCTTAAGAAATACCATTGACTATGATAATATACTAGTAAACCGTTTGTTCATTGTTTGACATGATTGAAAAAAAATACTACTATTAGTGTAGCGTAGCGACATCTAACTAAACAGCCTCGAATTAACCAAAGAATCATATTATATCAATTCTTTATTCTGCCCATAGATGGAATTGAAGTAAGTGGTGAGAGGCTGTGCGCGTATTGCAATCAATGCTTAGGGGGAATTCCCAAACAGTTTGGGGATGTTATTCAACGGTTGAGTCATAAATAAACCAATCCCTAGATCGTTATCTTCGGGCCTTCTCCATACTAAACGGTTTGTCATCAGATCAAGCACTTGCATACTGCTCGCTAACAACATATGCAAGGACCATAGGGGTCTAGTTTTAGTTAATTATAATTGGAGGGTCGTTCTATAAAAAAAGAGTCCTTGTTAAATAGTAACCTTCTGTTACTTACACCGGGCGGGTATGTGGTGGATAACTTCCAATTCACTTCGAATAAGAGAACTTTTTCCTTCAAAATGTGTCAGCAGATGAATCCACAACTGGAAATGTACATTCTGATCACAAAACTGGTTTTAAATTAAGGGTGAATCTGCTTGCGTGTCCACAGATTTAATTAGTATTACTCTCATATAATGCGAATTATGAATTTCGTGGAATGGTTTGAAATAAAAATTTTAACTCCACTTGACATATTAGAACGGTTTTCTTTGAAATGTGTCAGCAGATTAATCCGCTACTGGAATTTTGACAGATCATTCGGAACATGAAATAAAATAAAATTTAATTAAAAAAAAATTAAAATCGAAGAAGCACTCTGGTTGGTACCTACTTAATGATATAAATTTGATTAAACGGTGTTTTACAAAGTGATTTGCTTTCATTTAATTTAACATAAATTTGAATTTAACAGTAGGTAGAAAGGAAGAATCACTAATGGTGAGTTTAGTTACACTACTTTTAGATCTGAATGAGTTAAATATATTCAGATCAAAAATTAGAGACAAGATCTAAAGCCCGGGCAACGCTAGGTAGTTACTTAAGCTAGTATTAAATAAATGTGAACAATTTCTAAATTGTGCTTTATATTTTATTACAATATAGTTATTCTTCAATATGTTAACACAAAATTGCAACTGTAATTCTAATAATGAGATCAGTGGGTATCTACATATATTGCAATGAAAATATTTTTTTTTTTTTTTTTTTTATTTCGAAATATATACATAAAAACAATGGAAATACAATTACAAATCAATGCCTAGATAATAAAATTTACGCACCAGATTTAAATGTCCGGGTTAAATTTTCCCCCAAAAAAAAAAAAAAAAAAAAAAAAAAAAAAAAAAAAAAAAAAAAAAAAAAAAAAAAAAAAGAAGGAAAAACTAAACCCTTTCATACACTTCCCCAAATGATCATCTAGTGAATCCACGTTATGCAATTGCACTATATAAGTATTATAAATACAAAACAATACAAGAACAACATGTCAACCCACTAGAGACCAAATGGGAATATAATTCACCGACTCCAGATATTTTCATATCAGAGGGTTCGGCTCTGTGGCATTTCTAATTGAACCTATAAATCCTACTGATCCCTTAATATAAATATTTAAAAAATCTTTTGTAATCCTACATGTATTTAAAATTACTGCTTTTTGCATTTTTATATACAAATTCTTTGACAAATCTAATATGCTTAAATTTTGAATCAGATTCCTAGGTATTATGCCAGTGGCCGAAATAACAAATGGTAATATTTTTATAGTCCGAGAATGCCAAATTCTTTTAATCTCATTTCCTAAATCTGTGTATTTTCTAATTTTTTCAGAAACAGTTTTTTGAATATTACAGGAATTTGGAATAGCTACATCAATGATATAAGTTATTTTTTTAATTTTGTCATGTAAAACTATATCAGCTCTATTATGACTAATTGTTCTGTCTGTTAGTATAGTTTTATCATAATATATTTTATAAAATTCATTTTCAATAAATGAATTTGGTTCATATTCATAATATGGTACTACATTACGGCAATCAATCAAGTTATGTTTAATTACCAAACTTTGGTGAATTATTTTTAAAACCTGATTGTGCCTAAATGTATACTCGGAAGGCGCTAATATAGAACATCCCGATATAATATGTTCTATAGTTTCGGGAAAAGCCAAACATTTTCTTCATAAATCATCAATTTGATTTATATCTTTGATTATATGCTTTCTATAATTTTTAGTATTAATGACTCTATCTTGAATGGCAAGCATAAATCCTTCTATTTCTGCGCTCAACTCTCCAATACTCAACCATTTGTTTGACGAAAGTTTGTCAACATACGTTTGGTTGAGATAATTGAAGTGTTTTGCGTGAATAATTTTATTTGACCAGGAATCTAATAATTCCTGGTTAGTATTTATAAGAATGTTGGCATTCTCGTCATATAAATTTAAAGGTGTAATATTTCTATCTGCCTTGCAAATTATTTTGTGCATTTCTGAGCTATTAGCTTTCCTATGGAAAAAATTTCTAAGCATTTCTACCTGATTGTGTTTCAAAGATGTTATTTTGACTACACCTCTACCTCCTAAATTTCTAGGTAAATTAATTCGTTCTATAGCTGAATTTGGATGATGGCAATTAAATTTTGTTAACGTAGTTCTAATTAATCGTTCTAAACTATCTAAATCTGTATTGGACCATTTAATTATGCCAAATGAGTACGTTAGTAGAGGTATTGCCCAAGTATTTATTGCTTTTACTAAATTTTTAGCAGATAGATTGCATTTTAAAATTTTTCTGATCCTAGTTTGAAATTTAATCCTAATATCATTTTTAATACTAGTGTGATCTAATCTATTCGATTGCGGGTATCCTAAATATTTATAAACCTCATCCCCTTTCATACTTTGAATTTTGAAATTTCTAAATATACCCTCGTCTCCATCTACAATTTTGCCTTTCTCTATATGGATAGTTTCACATTTATCTAAACCAAAAGTCATTTTAATATCATCTGAAAAAATTTTAACTACCTTAATCATTTTCTCTAAATTTGATTCAGAATTTGAAAATAATTTTATATCATCCATATATAATAGATGTGAAACTATACTACTCTCTCTTGTATTACCCTTAATTTTTATTCCAAACTTGCTTTTAATTAACATTTTAGAAAGGGGATTCAATGCTAAGCAAAACCAAAGAGGGCTCAATGAGTCTCCTTGAAAAATCCCTCTTTTTATTGAAATGCCCGGTACTACTATTTTCTTACCTTTTAAATTAACTAGCAAATCTGTATTCCAAAAGGACATAATATTTTTCAAAAAGCTAATTATAATTGGGTTAACTTTATATATTTTTAATATTTTGATTAGCCACGAGTGCGGGACACTATCAAAAGCTTTTTGATAATCTATATAACAAGTATGTAAATTACGCTTTTGATTTTGAATTTGTTTTAAAATTACAGAATCAATAACTAACTGTTCTTTACATCCCATATGTTTTCTGCGACAACCTTTTTGTTGTTCAGATAAAATATTTTTTTCATCCAAATGAGTATATATTAAATCTGTCAAGCAAGAGGTTAAAATTTTGTATATTGTCGGTAGACATGTAATGGGTCTATATTGAGAGGGATTATTAATATGTTCGCTTTTAGGCAACATATAAGTAATGCCCTTAGTTAGAAAATTAGGAAAATTTTGAGGTTCTCTGACAAGTTTTGAAAGATTTTTTGCAAAAAGAGGATGTAAAGTAGTTAGACGTTTGTACCAAAAACTATGTATCCAATCGCAACCCGTGGCTTTCCAATTATGAGTATTTTTTATAATTTTGGCTAACAATTCAACCGATATATCAGAAAAACTCATTTGTTCAATGTCTGAACAATTGAGTTCTTCATTTTCTATCCAGTTACCTGCCTCATTATGTTTTATATCTTTACTCCAAATGTTTGTCCAAAAATCGCGCATATCTGATTCAGATGGCAACGGAATATTATTATTCGAAATAATATTTTGTTTATCGTCAAGTTTGGAATAAAATATTTTCTCATTTTTCTGAAATAATCTATTATTATTTCTTTTATTATACGTATAATTATATCTTTTTAATCTACTAGCTTTTACACCTAATTTTTGTTTTAATAAATCTAATAAATCATTGATTATATTTTCATTATTATTACTACCAATGCTATAACCAAATTTTCTCCCAATTTCATCTACATATCTCAAAATATTCCTACTTCTATTTCCATTTTTATATTCAATTACTCTAGCTATACTACTTCTTAAAAATACTACATCATTTTCTAATCTAATCTGCCATTCTGGTTTACTATAACTATATGATCTATCATCAGAGGACATTAATTTAACTCCTAACTTATTACATATAGTGATAGCATTAGCGTACACTATTGTATGAAGATCTAAAAAACTAATATCGTCAAATATTATTGTTGGTAAAATTAAATTATTTAATTCAGAAATTAATTTAGATAATTTCTTTGACGTATGCAATTTTGGTAATTTTGGTCTAACTGTGGGCTCTATATCTATATATCTATTTATATTATTTTGAAGCAAGTTAGCTAATTCTATTACATTATCATCTAGTAAGTTTAAATTTGCAATATTGATTTCCCTAAGATTATGAATAATGTCTAAGTTATTTGAATCTACTCTAATATCATTGGATTCTTCTACTAGAATATTATCTAAACTATCTTCATTCAATGCATCTAATATAACATTACTACTCGTATTAATTTGATCTAAATTATTCTCCAAATGCAATCTATCTGCTACTTCTTTTCTTATGTGATTTAATGTTACTACAGGAATTAAATTATTTTTGAAAATTGACCTTTTTTGGTCAGCTAATCTTTGTTCGTTTACTTGGGCAACCGGATAATTTTGTGAGAAAAGTTGTTAAGAAATTAAAGTTGATATTTAGTTGAGCAAGGGTTGAAATGTTTCTCCGCTTTTAACAAAGAGGTCAGGCATAGTTGTGGTTCGAGGATTTACACATAGATGTCAGGGTTGGCTATAGTCTTCCCTCCCAAATGGACCCTGTTGTAAATTTATAAATAGGATGAATTCATTATTTTCTACCTCTTTCTGCATTAGTTTGCCTTTAAAAGGAAACGTTAGATTATCAGTCCGTTGGGGGGATTTAATAATTTATTTGGATTGGAATTGTTGTACATTATTGCAAATAAATTAATTTTGTATCTACCTTGAATTTCTTGTTGAAGTTTTTGAAGACCTAAAAACTTACATTATTTGATTAATCGAATCAAAACCCTAACAAAAGTAAATGTAATTTTTTCCTATACAATAACATATCTGTTTCTAGTTTAGTTACATAAAAATATGAACGAACGATGAACATATTGACATCATTCGTCCATTTCATACGCTGCCTAGGAATACCTGCTTTTGTTTTTTGGGGTCTCAGATTATCAATGTTCATCTGTATAGATGACATAATAAACCCATTTTCATTTCCGTTGGTTGAAAATGACATTGTGTCACCTTTCAAAACAGCTTGGAAATGATTTAATAATTATTATTAATTCCTACATTCCAGTAACCAAGCAACTGTCGTCGTTACCTAGTGTCAACAAATAGTTTTCAATATCTCCAAATTAAATATTTTAATGTAAACTACCCTTCAATACTACAAATCTATAATATATATTATATTGTAGAATAATGTTATCAAAATATAATATATAATTAAATTTACCTACAAAATATATTTCAACGTAATCTCAAAATATAGTTGTTTACCTTGGTTACTGAAGTCGTTAAGTTACAATAACATTAACATTAAAATTAACATTAACATTAGCATATAAATAATAATAAATTTCATTGATTTTTTTTTTTTTTTCATTATTTTATTTTTTTTATTTTATGGTATTTCTCTTCTATAGAAGCAGACGCTTGTGATTAGAAGAGGGACGATTTTGTGATTAGAAAATATTTAAAATATATTAACAAAATATATTTTGTATCTTATAATTTACTTGTGGTAGACTCTTAATAAATAACAAATTTACAAATTATATAAGTTATGATGATAAATTTTATCAATTTGGTATTTTTACTTTAAATTGCTCTTTGATTGCTTTTAGTAGACATTTATCGTCTTCGATTTTTCTTATTTTTTCAGGTAGGCGATTAAAGTATTTTTTTCCTAGAAATGTATAATGATGTTGTGCAAATGAGGTGTTGCATTTTTGTGTTTGAAATATATGTTTTTGACGAGTACGACTTTCAGTTAAAAATCTGTGATTTTGTTTTTCTTTTATTATTTGGATTATTATATTTTTTCGAACTAGATCATTAAATTTTAAAACTTTAAATTCTTCAAAAATCAGGTGAGTCGGATAATCTCTTCTTTTTTCCAATATAATTTTTATTATTAGACGCTGCACAATTTCAACAGGGAGTAGATTTGTTTTATATGCAGCTCCCCAGCTTACTACAGCGTATTGGAGAATTGACTGTACTATAGCATGATAGACTGATGTTAGATTTTCTAATGAGAGAAAGTTTCGGATTTTTAAAAATATGTAAATTAATTTCCTTATTTTGTTAACGGTAAGGTTGATTTGATCTTTCCAGTTCAGGTTTTTGTCTATTGTTATTCCTAAGTATTTAATTTTATTTGAAATTTTTAATGTGGAACAGTTTATTTCACAGTTATTTTTTTTGTGATCTTTAGAATTGTCATATATAATTATATCAAAATTTACCGGAAAATCATTTGATTTTATTGCAAATGGAATGACGTGAGTTTTTTCACTATTAAGAGATAGTAGATTTATATCAAACCAGTGTTTCAGTATATTTATGTCTTCTGTTGCTTTTTGTTTTACTACTTGCCATGTGATTCCACTTTCAATAAGTACTGTGTCGTCGGCATAAGAGGTTATACTACCATGAAGTGACTGTGAGAATATCCCGTTTACATATAAGATGAATAATATGGGACCTAGCACAGTACCTTGTGGAATTCCATATTCAGATGTCTCTTCGTCGCTATAAACGTTATTTATTTTGACACATTGAGGGCGATTTTTTAGGTAGCTTTTTATCCAACTTGCTACGTTTTCATTAATGTTCAATTTATCTAATTTTTTCATTAGTTTTTTATGGGATATGCTATCAAACGCTTTTCTCAGATCTATAAAAATACCTATACACTTTTTTTTCATATCAAGGTTTTTATATATGCGTGATGTGACATTAGCAATCGCGTCTTGTGTGCTGTGCGCTTTTCGGAATCCGTATTGATTGTCGTGAAGTATTTTGTTATTATCAATAAATTCCATTAGTTGAGATTTTACGATTTTTTCAAATATTTTGCCAATATTTGAAATGAGGGAAATTGGTCGATAGTTAGTTACATTTTCTGCGTTTCCACTTTTGAATATAGGTGAGATAATTGTCCTCTTATAATTAGACGGAAATATTCCATTTTTTAAACTTAAATTAATTAGGTGAGTTAATGGTTTTATCACGTGGCTTTTAATAGATTTTAACATATTTGCAGTTATGTTGTCAAAACCCGGTGACGACCCTCCTTTCATATTTTCAATAATGTTTAGAACATCTACTTCCTTGATCATTTTAAAATGGGATAGTGAGTTTACACTTTGTATATCTTCAATAATTGGTTGAGTTGTCGCTCCCTTTGTTACATTTATTTTTTTAGCGAGGTTTTGTCCAACTTTCGCGAAGAAGGAGTTGAAAATATCAGCACATTTTTTAGGGTTTTCCTCTGCATTTATTTTTATGTCATTTTCGTCTACAATTACCTTGATTGAATGTCTTTGTTTATTGTTATCTATTGCACAGTTAATTGTTTGCCAGATTATTTTTGGATTATTTTCAGAATTTATTAATTTATGTTTGTAATATTCATCTTTACTAATTTTTATTAAGCGTGTCAATTTATTTTTATATTTTTTATAATTAAATTCTATTTTTTTGTCGTTTGGGAATTTTATTGTTTTTTTGTATAGCTTACCTTTTTCTTTGATTGAATTTAATAAACCCGGTGTGATCCATGGTTTCAGGTATTTGTTTTTGTCTAAATTACGATATGGAATATCTGTTTTTGAGTTTTCTACATGTTTGGATAAAATGTTTTCAAAGTACTTTGAGCATATTTCAACTTCTTCGCAGTTGATTACAGGTTGCCAATGTTCCGTTTTCAAGTTTTCAATTAATTTTTGCAGATTTATTCTGGTATATGATTTTTTTATTGATTTATTTTTTGTTTGCATTGTTTTTTCTTCCTCGTACAAAAATATACACGTATGATGATCGGTGATGTTATTTTTCCAGACAATGGTTTTTATTTTATGAAGATCTTTTATGTTAGTATTAGTCCAAAAATGATCTAGGCAAGATGGTTTCTGACCTTGAATTTCGCGCGTATTTTCATTTATACACGATTTAAAGTTGTTTTCAATCATACAGTTCAAATATTCATGTTTAAGTCTACTGTCTATATTTTTGTTAATGTTGATATTAAAATCCCCTGTTATTATGCAAGTTTTGTTTTTGAAATTTGATATTATCTTCACTTTTATGCCTTTTTAATTTTTTACAAAAATGTAGGTTACACAGCTTTACATTTACACCATGTTTTATATTTTAGTATTGCCATTTGAACAATAGTGGCTCCCTCCTATGTTTTCTACTCTTTTTTGACAAACTGTACTTAGATCTTATTGAGGTTGTATTTTAAGTTTCTAAATATTGAATATGTGATTTCCTATTTTTAATTTTTGTTTTTTTGTGCAGCTAATTAATAAACCAATGCTATCTAATCTATAAAACCTGAAAAATAAACATTCGTTAGAACTCCTATTTTTAATAATAATTTAAATTACCGGTTTTGAAAAATTTTATGAATAAAATAAAAACACAAACTTCTTAGATGGAGATATTTTTATTGTATTTGTACATAACTTAAAGTTATACATATAACATGAGTTACATATTATAATACAAGATGGCGCAAAAGTCATAACCCTATCCGAAGTTACTCTCATTTTTACAAATGGCGTCTTACATCATTATCATCAGAGACAGAATACACATTGACAAACCATGGATCCCTATAATTCTCAAGAACACAGAATAATTGTGTTTTAACGATACATTTATTCACAAACAAAGTTACTGCCTTAGGCTGGCTTTACACTCGTAAGTTTTTTTCAAATATTTATGGCCAAATTATCAATGTAAACGACACCAAAAGTCACTTAATGTAATTTATAGCAAGTTACAGAACTTGTTCTTTTGGAAGTTTTTTGACAGGTCTAATCGTGTACGCGCGAAATTTTAGCCTTCTTCCAGCTTATAAAATCAGTTTGATAAGTTGAGAGACTTGCCGCAAGAAATAGTACCAAAATGCGCCGTCTCGAGATGTCAAAAATTAAAAGACAGTTGTTTTCATAGGATTTTTTTCCTATAAAACTAGTATTTATTTACACTTATTCAATTTTCTGAAAATGCGCATCTTTCTATTCAATTATATTATCGGTCTAATTCTTTCTATTCTCAATGTTTCTGTTTTTAACATTACGTAAGTATTTGAATTTGAAGTTGGTTACTGTGAGGCAGCTATCATTCGGATAAAATGAAAGAACTCTATTAATTTCCGCGTGTGGGGTTTGGTTTATTTATGATTTCCACCTTTGACGGCACAAAAGCGCATGGATAATTGTTTAATTAAAGCCAAATTCTATTGCAACACTTCGTCGCATGAGCATTTACAGGTGTTGAACTTCCGGACAGCTTCCGTGAGCATTAATTACCACAAGTCGTATGCATATGTAAACACTCCTGTGAATAACTTGTCAAAAACTTACGTAAGTCGTAAATCTTACTTACGAGTGCAAAGCTAGCTTAAGAAAATCGAGTGAAGACTCTTGCGCCACCTTGTATTTACAAAATTATGTATAAGATTTATAAAGAATAATAGAACACAAAAATCAGATCTTCATGCATTTAACCCGGCGATACTCGCTACCGGGTAAAAAATACCACAGAGTACAAAAAATTGGTTGTATTTTTTTTTCTGCGCGTTCTGGCAACCCAAGATTTTAAGTACCTTCAAACCAATAGTTCACACGGTCATACAACGCAAGCATACAACCCCAATATGTGAGGATCGCTATGATAGAGTGAAGTAGTTTCGTTTTTAGCAAAATATTTCAAACAGTTTCTTTAGTGTTGATTATCTCAATGTTCACTCAGTATAAAGGTTTCATTATTTTTTAGTATTTTAGGAGGACTCCAGATACTAATATCTACAGCCTGTATGTCTGACGAATATCTACAGCTCATATGTTGAACTAATATCTACGAACTTCAGAGTGTTGATTAATATCTACAGAGCTTAGGTTGAACTAATATCTACAGAGCATAGGTTGGACTAATCAGCTAAATGTGTCCAATAGTCCGATATTAGGGATTTTTACATACATACTTACATAAATTAAGTTTTTTTAAACTACATACGCAATATTACGTCATTCCAATATGCTATACACAATTGCAAATCCAACCTCTGCCAGTGCTGTAGATATTCGTCAACACTTTGGTTCTCATAGATATTAATCAACAGTTTGAGCTGTAGATATTCGTCAACACTTTGATTCTCATAGATATTAGTTCGATTTTTTCAGTTTTTGGAATTCCTGTAGATATTAGTAGACGCCTCCTTTTAGGAGTGTACCTAGTTTATTTTCGATACCGATCTCAATTTTGCCAAATTTGTAAGAAAAAAAATATATTATTGTTGATTTTCGTAAGATTACTAAGAAAAAAAATTATTTTTTCGGATAAACTCTAATACAAATAAATAAACATTAAAACTTGCATTTGTTTTATTTATGAACAATAGTACCAATAACACAAATACATTGTCAAACATTGAAACTCAAGCGACTTTTTGAAAATAACGGCAATTAAACTCTGTGGTATTTATTACCCAGTAGCGAGTGTTCATGTTCGTAAATACCTAGCGAGTACCGCCGGGTTAAACATTATATTCATATTAATATTTATGTATAAACAACAGCTAATGTCCGTCCATTGGAAAAAGATTTATAATATACACAATTTGTGTAAAAACATTTCATAAAATTAAACAAAATATTTTGATAAAAACTTTACATTTGTAAATTAATGTAGAATTTTTATTGCGTTTTAGATATGATTTTATTCATAAAAAGTAATAACAAAATAACTTCATTGAAGACGATAATATTAATAATTCTAAATGAAATATGAAAAGGACACAGAAAATAAAAAAAAGTAACGGTTGCAGCTGGGAATCAAACCCTCGGTCCAGGACCTCTGTCTTACCGACAATGCTCTGGTCACTGAGCTATTGATACCTATATAAATAATTTCCGTTGACTATCGAAGGGACTATAATATATATCTAATTATATTATAAATAATAATAAAGTGATAATATTTGGCAATATACCAATTATTCAACTTTTAGTAAGAAAACTAACGAATTACACTTAATTCTGTTTTTACACAAGGAAAACATTCCACAGAACACCGTGTGTGGGTCAACTCTACACAGGAGGCTACAAGGAAAATATTTTCTATCAGGGTCCATGTTATCTTAGGGGATTACTATGCAGAGAGTCTTTTTAAGTAAAGGAAGGAGTGGGAAGGAAATAGGTAAGTGGGGTGGGTAAGAGGGCTGGACGAATGAATTCATCCCTCCTACCGTAGTGCAAGGCGATTTTTCTAGGGAGTTCAAAAGATCTCCCTCAACTAGTTTCTCTCGATCCAGCCCGCCACGCAGCAGGTGAGCCTCAGCCCATGAACCTGGGCACTGTCAAGTCACCAAAAATAGCGAGGCACTTGAAGTGACTTATGGCAGAGGGGTTGGTTATCCAATAAATGGTTTCCGAGACGGCGGTATACATATTTACGGTACTGTAGAGCGGCGGCAAGTGTATATATATATATATATATACCCATACCCGTCTCCCAATCTTAAGAATTGGCATTACTTAAAAATAAGTAGGTATATAAAAAATAATATAGTACATAACAATACAGACACAAATTTATACAAAGTTAACTAACATTGTACAACAATAATAATATAATCATTCATATAATATTATTGACTTAGGAACTATTACAGTAAGTGAGATATTTTAAGACATAATGAGTCGGTACTACATAAATATTATGATTTTTCAGTATCGGCCTTGAACTTGAGTGGGTTGGACACCCTGAAGATGCTGGGCAGCATGGCGGCCAGGGTGGAGAACACCTCCTCGGAGATCCCCTCGGGCACCAGGAACTGGATGTTCTTCAGCTCGGAGCCGCCCCAGGAAGCCATCTCGATCATGAAACCCTTGACACACTTCAACACCAGCTCTGCTCGCTTAGCGCACCAGGCCACTGTCATTTCCTGGAAGAATTACAGGTTGCTTTGATAATGTTTCGGGACGGCAAAATAGAATAGAATAAACTACGACATCATTCATACATTGACAGCCGGCGAGTGCACATTGAAATAACCAGCAAGCACAAAAATAGAATAGAATAAACTACGACATCATTCATACATTGACAGCCGGCGAGTGCACATTGAAATAACCAGCAAGCACAAAAATAGAATAGAATAAACTACGACATCATTCATACATTGACAGCCGGCGAGTGCACATTGAAATAACCAGCAAGCACAAAAATAGAATAGAATAAACTACGACATCATTCATACATTGACAGCCGGCGAGTGCACATTGAAATAACCAGCAAGCACAAAAATAGAATAGAATAAACTACGACATCATTCATACATTGACAGCCGGCGAGTGCACATTGAAATAACCAGCAAGCACAAAAATAGAATAGAATAAACTACGACATCATTCATACATTGACAGCCGGCGAGTGCACATTGAAATAACCAGCAAGCACAAAAATAGAATAGAATAAACTACGACATCATTCATACATTGACAGCCGGCGAGTGCACATTGAAATAACCAGCAAGCACAAAAATAGAATAGAATAAACTACGACATCATTCATACATTGACAGCCGGCGAGTGCACA